>JACTOM010000931.1:5575046-5668162 GCA_015832385.1 Elymnias hypermnestra
GCAGTGGGACGTTAATGGGTTGCTACTAACTAACTAAGTAATAAAATTTTAATTATTGCTTCTGCTATATTTAAGATGTATAATTACAACAATAATACCAAGTGTTACAAACCGGAAAAGGGCCTGGTGACTTGAAGCACAGATTTATTCTAGTTCAGGCACCAGTACCCACATTATAAAGTGCACATAATTTATATTGTTACTAGTAAAATTTTATTTATAATGTATTGTAATGTGGAGAAAATAAATATTCCATCATTCATTCATAACTATTTAGAAGTTTGAACATTATTAAGGTTCCACTATCAAGGACTATACTTCTACAATCACAGATTTTGCAAAGACTAAAATGTTTTGCCTATTTTGTACAACAAATTATATGAAACTTAAATAAAATAAATCCAAAAAATAATTAAAATAATATCTCTGTGACAAATGAAACGTTAATTGAACATGACGTCTATATTTCGATAATTTAATTAATAATAGAAGAAGTCTTTGGAAACAATGCTTTTTTCTAAAAACCCTTTTATCATTTGCCAAAGATATTAATCTGTTCTAAATTTGACCACAGACTAGCAATAAGCAAAAGCATGATAAACTTAATCTCCATAGTAACTTTTCTAATATAACCTCCTTAGTGCATTTGACATTTTAATCTTTTTTAATGTAACCTTATGACGTTTGACATAATTGTCAGCCATTGACATACGAGTATATACTGTATATTCCTTTGTGTGTCAAATATAAATAAATAAATCTTTATTCAGTCACAAAATCATACTTAATTAATTAAAAATTTAGAGTAAGAAAAAAATTAAAATTAAGTAAAAAAAAATAGACTAAATTAATTATCTGTGTTCCCAAAACAATTGTTATTTTATAGACTCAAGAATACAATTTGGTCTTGGGAATCCAGGTAACTAACCTTACAGGAAAAAAATTAAATTCTATAAAATTAAAATAATATAGGGTGTTTTTTTTAAATTGATTTATTGTATTTTATGTGCATAATTTTTAAATAATATTAGTAATGTGCACCATGCTCCTCCATCCGCGCAATATTTGTAGAAAGGGTTAAATAGTTTTTGCTTCACGTATCAATATTTAGATATACACACATATAATATAAAGGATATTTGATGTCATGTAAAAGGACTGCCTCATTGATCTGACTGCCTCATTGGTCTAGTGGTTCGCATGTTCGGCTACAGACATGAGGTCCTGGGTTCGAGTCCCGGGTCGGGCCAATAAAAAAATTAATATTGAGTTTTCTATTAAGATTTTCTCAATATTTGCCCGAAGTTGGGAAGTTTGCGGTGTAATCCACCCCCGTGCCTCGGAGAGCACGTTAAGCCGTCGGTCCTGCGCCCGATCTCTCTCCGGTTGTGTCGGATTACCGTCACATCGGATTATAAGAGTGAAGGAATAGAGAGTGCACTTGTGTACTATGCCTGCCAATCCGCAGTGGAGCAGCGTGGTGGGTCTATGCTCTAAAAACCCTCTCTCCTCGGTGTGAGGAGGCCTGTGCCCAGCAGTGGGACGTTAATGGGCTGCTACTTACTTTTTTTTTACTAGATAAAGTAGTCCATAAGGCCTTATTACAAGAATGTCGTTCTTACGTAAAGCGATTTTTTAATAAAGTATAATTAAAATGAAGTGTTAAACCTTCTCGAAACAATTTGTTTGAACAGTTAATAACTTTGCGTTAGTGCGACGGGACGTGCTATCGGTCGGGTGCAGCGGGATCTAGGCCCTCTATTTATAGAGCTGAGGGCAATCAGCTGCAGGCTGCACTCTCCCCCTCCCACTGCCACCCATTCTGAACCATCGCACAATTCCCCCCTTTAACAATGCTAAACTGTAAAGCGGCTTAGAAAGAGTCTATTATATATTTTCTATGACGGTGATACAGTTTTCTGTATTCTATATCAAGTATGTTTTTAATGATTACCTTTGTAGAAAAATAAATAAGCTGTATTCATTTATTAATATCATATAATTCGATATTATTATTAAAATGTGATATCATATCCGTTTTATGACGTGATAACGTCTTATAAACGCCGTTTCTACGCACGAGAAAGCGTGACTGATATCGCGAGCGATAGAGAGGCGTGATCGGCCTCGTCGTCGTTGACGTTCCCGTCCAAAGCTTTTGCTTCTGGATATTTTAATGCACAATTTACGCGCACTGTTTTTTATTTTGTGTGTATTGAATGACACTAAAGCGTCACACTCGGCTATGTGAGACTCGTTCAAGTAACGTGTTGTTTACTAAGGGAGCACGGGGATTGGAGATAGTCAACGTATCACTTCGCCCGTCTTTCATTATTTTATATACATACATACATAGCATCACGCCTCATTCCCATAGGGGTAGGCAGAAATAATGTCCTTCCACTTGCCAAAATCCTTGCATATCTCCTACGCTTCTTTCATTCTGATTAAACCTTTCAAAAGTACGTCGGTTTAGAGTACTCTTGACTTGGCCCTTAATTAAAATGTCCTGGATTTGATCCAGGAACGTTCGCCTTGGTCTTCTCCTTCCAACTTTCGCATTCACTCTTGACTCATAAATACTTTTTGTCAGTCTCCTTTCATTCATTCTCTCTACATGCCCAAACCATCTAAGCATACCTTTCTCAATTTTAGTCACTACATCCTCTTTTATACCACAACGTTCTCTTATCACACTATTTCTTACTCTGTCACTCAATCTCAATCCACTTATACTTCTCCACGCTCCCATCTCTACTGCATTTATTTTACTTCTGTGATTTTTCTGTCATACCCAACTTTCACTACCATACATAAGTGTTGGCACCAACACTCCTGCATGCACAGCCAGTCTGGCCCTTTGAAACACCATCTAACTATTCATAAAGGCGTGCAGAGCATCATTTACCACATTTCCTGCATTCATTCTCCTTTCAATATCACTTTCACATGTTCCATCTTTTGTAAATTTAGATTCCAAGTATACAAATTCTTTCACCTCTTCCACTTGTTCCCCATTAAAAATATTGCCATTCATAATAGCTTCATCTCTTTCATAAAGCATAACTTTCGTTTTGTTTACATTTACATTTACTCCTTTCCCTTTCAAAGCTTCATTCATAATATTTACCATCTCCTGAAGCTCATGAGCGCATCAGCGTATAGTAAACATGAGTAATTCATTCATTCTTATCTCATAAATACTTTCTTTTAAATCTGTCAAACAGTTATCTATGAATAGGTTGAACGGCCATGGTGACGAAACACATCCCCGTCGAACACTTCTTTTGACAGGAAACCACTCTGTGTACGCCCCGTTTATTCTGACACAAGCACTAGAACCCTCATAGAGAGACTTCAATGCTTGAATCAGACTATCGCTCACCCCATACGTAGATAACATTGACCACAGCAAATTCCTCACTACTCGATCATCATTTTATATAACGTTGCTATATTGACAATCTATGACCATTGACTATTATTGACAATCATTCAGATATACATATGTATTGTAAATATTAAGTTATTAGCGTGCGTTCGTACGGGACATGGATATAATGCTTAAATATTTCCATTTATTGTCAAAATAAGATAATAACTAAAGATGCGTATATATTTCAACTACATTGTGAATGGAGTTACTTTACTGATTTTTGAGCCAGTGGTGAATAGATTTGAAGCTCACGTAATTGGTAAGCGAGTAAGTTTAGTGGTCTCAAACTCTCTATCCCTTAGATTGTTTTTATTGGCCCTCGTATTTTGCCCGCGCTTTTTAACGGAAATAAACGTCACCTGCCCCACCCGGCCCGGACGTTTTTACGTCGGTTGCCACGGGGGCCGAATGACGCTGATGTGACTCTTGGGACTACGTGGAAGACTACTAAATCTTATGATTTTTATGTATGCTAATAGTTAAACTGTACAATGTTATCGTTTGTTTATTAAATTAAGACTCTAGTGTAACGTCGTGTTGCGTTAAACTTTGAGATAGTCATAAAAGTAAAAGGCTTATATCTTAAATATTAAGACTTACCTCAAGGGTTTTCAATTTTTTTCATATCACTAACGACCTTCGGCGCGACACACTCGCCTTTAGTAACGGTCACTATGTAATTGATTTATTTTTTGTTCTTTGTATTGTCTGGTGTTATCGCTACGCATATTTCTTACGACAGTTTCCGAGGTGCGAAATAGATAATACACATTATGACTTGAAAAGAAAGAGATGCTTATATTTCTGATTGCATGAATTGTGACACAACTATCGTATCATGTCAATCGGTAGTTGAGTAGGGGCAGTCTAAGGGCTATCTAATTAAGTATTGGTCACATGGGTTGGATAGCTGCAAAGTATATTATAGACATGGGTACAAACAGTTGTGTTTTATAGCTTTAAATTGCTGCTGATGCTTATTACTGCTTTTAGGACCAAACAGAGGACATTTGGCTCCCTGCCTTTATAAAGTAATAAGTCAATGTTGGGTTCATATTATTAATAAATTAACTTTGGTTCTATAAATTAGGGGTCGCCGGTCATAACGAGCAAGGCGGAAGCTGCTCTAATAACCTTAGTATTAACGAAGGGGAAACGCTGCAAATAATTAGCTATAATTTTTAACTGCTTTTTTGCATTTCGGCGTCATTAATATCGCTGTATTTATTTACGGGCAAACAGAAATTACAAATGGGTAAGGCAAAAGCTATGGTACTAAAGCCTTTAGTACCATAGACCACATCTTTACGCTGCGGCAGATTATACAGAAGACCGAGGAGTATAATCTGCCACTTTGCTTGGCGTTCGTGGACTATGAGAAAGCCTTCGATTCGGTGGAAACATGGGCCGTGTTGAGATCTTTGCAGAGATGCCGAATTGACCACCGGTACATACACGTGTTGAAGTGTTTGTACGAAAACGCCACTATGTCAGTCCGTATACAGGACCAAAGCACAGAGTCTATCCAACTGCAGCGTGGAGTGCGACAGGGAGATGTTATCTCCCCGAAGCTCTTTACTGCGGCGTTGGAGGACCTGTTTAAGCTTATGGAGTGGAACGGACTGGGCATCAACATCAACGGCGAGTACATCACTCATCTACGGTTTGCCGACGACGTGGTCATTATGGCAGAGACTCTGGAAGATCTCAATGCAATGCTCGATGACCTCAGCAGAGCTTCTCGACAGGTGGGCCTAAAAATGAACATGGATAAGACGAAAGTTATGTCCAATATCCATGTTCCGCTCCACCCAGTCATCGTTGAGAACTCAGCACTCGAAATTGTAGACGAATATACATACCTGGGACACATAGTCCAGCTAGGTAGGTCCAATTTCGAGAAAGAGGTCAACCGCCGAATCCAGCTCGGTTGGGCAGCGTTCGGGAAACTACGCCAGATATTTTCGTCCGATATCCCTCAGTGCCTGAAGACGAAGCTCTTCGAACAGTGCGTGTTGCCAGTGATGACCTACGGCTCCGAAACGTGGTCGCTGACTATGGGCCTCATTCGAAAGCTCAGAGTCACTCAGCGTGCGATGGAGAGGGCTATGCTCGGAGTTTCTCTACGCGATCAAATCAGAAATGAGGAGATCCGTAGCAGAACCAAAGTCACCGACATAGCCCTACGAATCGCGAACCTGAAGTGGCAATGGGCGGGGCACATAGTCCGACGGACCGATGGACGTTGGGGCCCGAAGGTGCTGGAGTGGCGACCCCGCACCGGGCGGCGCAGTGTAGGGAGACCCCCCACAAGGTGGACCGACGACATAAAGAGGGTCGCCGGTAGCCGCTGGAGCCAGGCGGCGCAAGATCGGGCCTTGTGGACGTCATTACGTGAGACCTATGTCCAGCAGTGGACGTCCATCGGTTGAAGCGACGAAGGCGAAGCAAACAAATTAACGAGTGCATTAATATTATAATTTATACAAAAAAATAAAACTTTAAGTGATTTCAAATTTACAGCTTTACACTAAATTGATAAAAAAGTCTATACGTCACTTAAAAAAATAAATAGTTTTTAAATGTCTGTGTATCGGTTTGTATGTTTGTTTATTTGTGTAATCACTGAAACTGGTGGGCCGAATTTACGGGACTTAGTTCAGAAAAATCATATCCGGATTTACGCGGGGAACAGATATAAATTCCAAAGTGATTTCAGTTTCAATCAAGATAACAGAGGACATAGATTTTTTATAATATTCCTACTAAATGCGTACATAAATCACTAAACAGGTAATTTTCATTACCTTTTTTGTATTACACATATTATATGTAGATTGATATAGATTGCACCTCTTCTTAGTCCAAACAATTTTTCACTATTTTTCTCTTTGTTCTGATTAATCTAATTCTAAACCGATTTTGACAGACCTTCTTTGATAACAATAATTAGAAGTGTATAAATAATATAAGCTATATGGAGAAGCTATTTTTTTTAAATTATGCGTATAAAATACATGAAATTACACAAAACACACACTACCATGTATTTGACATAAACGCATATAGAGTATATATACGTATCTGTCAAACGCTGACAATTATGTCAAACGTCACGAGGTTATATTAAAAAGTTTATATTGTCAAAATCACTAAGGAGGTTACATTACAAAAGCTACTACGGTGGTTAGGTTTTCTTAAAGTTTCCGACGTTTCATGTAATTTTGTAAAATTTTTTATATACTAACTATAAAAAAAACAGAACAACAAAAGAATTAACGAAATTTGGTCACTTGCACGTTTGATGCCGTGACCTCATTTTTATACAAATAGATTATTTTAACAAGTTTTTCTAATTATAGTCTTTGACAATATAACCTTAATAATTTAAAAACATATAGCTTAAATTAATTATGGCCTAATCTGGACCACTACTTATTATAAAAACATAATCGAAATTGTAGTAAATAACGGAAATACGATGGAAAATTTGTGGCATGACATTGCCATTGTAAGGTTAAAATATTTATCTTGAAAATTAAGTTACATTCAGATGAAAAAGGTCGACTAATTCGTTGTCTTGATTAAAAAGCGTCGGCGTGAGACGTGACCTTGTGAGACCTTTGGAGCTGAGGCATCAATCACCCTCTGACACTTTATCTCTGATCCCGTTAATCCGCATCGGCTGTTCATAGTTTGTCTATGTCTAAACATACACTTAGTCTATATAAAGTAATCATACTGTAACTGCGTCATTGCTCAGCTTTTTAGGTTACAGACATAATGTCCTGGTTTGTAATTCCTGATCCGATGAATTAAAACATTGGTAATTAGTTTTCTGTTAAGAAATTCTCAGTATTTGCCCGAAGTTTGTATGTTGACGGTGTGCTCCATCCTCATGCCTAGGACAGCAAGTTCAACCGTCGGCCGTGCGCGTGATCTCTCTCCGGTCGTGTCTAATTGCCCTCACATCAGACTATGAGAGTGAAGGAATAGTGTAACTATAATATCTTCTGCACAAATGGCTAACCTTTGCATGAGATTAAGGCACCCCGCGCCCGTCAACCGCTGCCAGCCGACACGAAATGTCTTGGCTATCAGCCGCTTTTTAAATCTCTGATATATCCTAGGATATGAATTTCTATGAAATGTTGTTAAGGTAAATTTTAATCTACATAACATATACAAAGTATGTAATGTATTTAATAGGATAATAATAATAATAAACCTTTTATTTCATGAAGTTATTTTTTTTACAAGTTCGATTACAATTTTTTTGAAAATAAAAAATTGCATGAACCCCTCTTCAAGTGAAGGTGAAGGTTTCCTCTAAAGATTTCCACGTGTGTCTATCTTACGCTATTTGCGGCCAACAGGGACCAGCTATTTTTGTCAGCTCGTCTGCCCACCTCGTGCTTGGTCTGCTTTTGAGACGTTTGCCGATTTGACCGTTCCACGTTGTAACCATCTATTGTCCTGTAGCCTCGCTAGATGCCCAGCCCACTTCCACTTCAGTTTTTTAGCTTTTAATTTAATAGGATAAAGAATAATAATGTATTGTATAAAATAGCTTGGTAAATAACATATACTTTTTTGTAATATGTAAAAGATACAAATGGCTACTGTAAATTATTCTTTATAGATAAATATATATCATCACCGACATTTTTATAAAGCTTTTTAAAATATACAATTTCGTAGCACATTAATTTGATCTATCTCGAAAGGTTTATCCAGCGCTTGCGATTTAAACACAAAAATATGTTTGTTACGATATCACATTACAAATCGTTGAAAATTTCGGATTTTTTGTGTATGTATTATACATATAAACCTTCCTCTTGAATCACTCTATAGTTTAAAAGATCAATAGCAAGAGACAGCGGAAGCGACAAAATTTTACACTATAAAAGTTTTGAACATTTATCAATGCTTTAAGTATCTAATAATTTCATTAGAGATGATGTTACTGTAAAAGCAGAACCGGGTGTTGAAGCAAAAGGTATATTATTTTGTTTGAATTAAGCATTGATTTCATTAGATAACTCAGAAGAGACGTATAACACACATGTACTGCACCGGCTCACCTCCACGAGCTCCAGCCACAAGGCGAGCGCTCGTGACTGGTTCAACAACTTGAAGCTTCAACGAAATGCATTAACAGTGTTCTAAACAATTGCCTCATGCTCTTGTATTACCACTTACAGGGTTATGTAACCCAATGCTATATAACCAAACATTTACAAATAATAGATAGATAGATGTTGTTTTATTGAACATCAAAGAAAAATCACGAAAACAAACCGCCATAATTATATTTTAGAGTGAAGAAGGTTCAGAAATCATTTGCTGTGTTGAACATACGCATTTTTAATAAGATAACCGAATACTTTTGAGTTTGCCTCCACATAGTTTTAAGAAATATATTAAAAACGTCCTTTTCCAAAAGGTATATTATAATGTTGACGATTATTTAAGCGATAAAGATGTTTGGACTTGATCCCACTTAAACAAGAATAAAAGCTATATTTAAAGAAGAAAGCGTTGAGTTTTGTGCCGGTTTCTTCTCAGCGGAATCAACTTTCCGAACTGGTGGTAGATGTATTACCAACGGACAGACTCGTCGTCTCAACCGATGGACGTCCACTGCTGGACAAAGGTATCCAGCGGCTGTCAGCGACCCGCCTGATTTCATCGGTTCACGTGGTGGGGGGGTCTGTCGATGTTGCGTTTTCTGGTGTGAGGCCGCCACTCTAGCACCTTCGGCCCCCAACGTCCATCGGTTCTACGAACTATGTGACCTGCCCATTGCCACTTCAGCTTTACAATTCGGTAGGCTACGTGCGTGACTTTAGTTCTCCTACGGATATCCTCATTTCTGATTTGATCACGTAGGGATACCCCGAGCATAGCCTTCTCCATTGCCCGCTGAGTGACTCCGAGTCTTCTTACGTGCCCCATAGTCAGCGGACATATCTCGGAACCATATGGCAGGCACTATATCTTCAGGCACTGAGGAATTATGGATGAAAAGAAAAAAAGATATAAAGATTTGATTTTGATCACAACTTCTGTTAGATCTATTTATTGATTTTTTGCAGACAATCTTTGTGTTACGGTTTTATGTAATCGATGCTATATGATCAACGTTTATAAATAAGCTTCATATATACCTTCTAAACTGGATCGATTGTGTAGAAAATTTGTTTGCGTTTTCATGTGGATTCCAGAATGGTTTATATTGGAATATCCGATAAATAACGAATTTACCCCTATCTCAATGGGATCATGAACTACGCAGATATATGGCAGTGGGTAGTTAAAAAGAGATGCGTGGCCGGACGAGGGCTATTGAGGTTAATGCTGATAAACATACATACATACATACATAGCATCACGCCTTATTCCCATAGGGGTAGGCAGAGACAACATCCTTCCACTTGCCACGATCCTTGCATATCTCCTTCGCTTCTTTCAATCTCATTAAATCTTTCATACAAGTTCGTCGGTTTAGAGTACTCTTGACCTGGCCGTTATTTAAAATGTCCTGGATTTGGTCCAGGAACGTTCGCCTCGGTCTTCCNCGCCCCATATTCTCTTATGCGAGCGTAGTGTTCGCTCACGTTCCTGCACGCCGGCTGGTTCGACTCCAGACGCTGCAGAACAAATTCATGCGCATAGCCACGGGCGCCCGCTGGTTCATGCGCAACGTCGATCTCCACAGAGATCTCGACCTCTTACACTACACTACTTTAAAACGCTCTCCTTAAACTACTTCAAGAAAGCCGTCAGTCACCCCAACCCTCTCATTAGAAATGCCGCCTCTTAGGGGATTAGGCTAAACATCCCGCCTAGGAAGAGGCGGCCCAAACACGTCCTTGACGACTCAGACGACCAGATTACTATTGACAACGCCCCGTACACTAACACACACACACACACGCACACACACAGCGTCTTCGCCGGCGAAGACGAGTTCCCCGCTATCTGACGCACCCCAGCCGCGGCCCCCAGTCGCGGACCCATGGGCGTCAAAACTAAGCACCTGTCCGATTATCCTTTTCAGCAGCAGCAAACGTTGCTCTAAGCCTAAGTCCGAGCCTCGCAGGAGCCCTTAAAGCAACGTTTCCCCCACGACGCAGCAGGGCCCTTCTACGGACCCACCCCTCGGCAGAGCTTCTGCGCTCGCCACCCCTCTAGGTTACGCTGTCAAAGCCAGTAGCGCTAACAGCAACTACACACTTCGAAAAAAAAAAGGACGGGGGCTTGTCTGTTGTTATCTGCTGAAGTGTTAACTAGTGTAATACTGTGATAGTCTCTGTTTGTCTGTTTGTCTGTCATCCTGTCCGTCTCTTGTCTGTTTATCTGTCTGTCTGTCTCTTGTCTGTCTGTCTTTGTCTGTCTGGCTCTTTGAGTGTTTAAATTATCTTCGTCTTAACATATAGTTTATTCTATATCGGTTAGAGCAATTCATTCACTCCAACGCTTTTTATCTTTTATGTTATGTTCCAATTATAGAATTTCCTAATTAGTTTTCTTTTATTAAAAGATTTAAATTTATTTAGTGACTAGCAGACCCGACAGAGTTCGTTCTGTCAATAAGATTTAGAATGTGGCAGATTTCAGTTTTGCGAATGATTTTCTAAATTAAATTATAGCAGTACGAATGAGCTATGATATAGCTCTTACATTTTGTGATTATTCGATTGATTCTGAACTTTGTACAGCGGTAATAAAGTGCAAATTGACACTCTACATTTTAGTTAGAAAACATTTGTATGGGAAACAGAAAAGGGCTGTTTTTAGGGTTTTCCCCTGCAATTGTTCGAATTTATCTCGCCGTAAAAACCATCCTTGGACTTCAACGAACATTTAAAAAAAAGAATTTTCAAAATTGACCCATTCGTTCTTGAGTTATGCGCTTACCAACACATTTTGTGATTCATTTTTATATTATATATAGATATCTTTGTAACTTTTTCTGGGAGTTTGTTATAGAAACGTATACAGTTACCCTTTAAATAATTTTCAATTTTATGAGGTCTACTAGAATTTAGAGCAATCTGGGATTAAAGGGTGATTGTTTATTCAATAACTCGTTTATTTTCACTTTAACGTATGGTAATAACGAAAGTTGTTGGGAAATAAATTTCCTACAAATTTGGTCCTCTAAAGAGTGGGTGGTTTTTATTTAACCAAAAACTCGCTTTTTTCTTTTTTATATCCGAAAAGTTTTTATCGAAAACTCTAACTATAATAATATCCAATTTAGCCACAGTAACAAACCGGCTTTAACAAGTTATATTTTTTTCTTAGTTTATATCGAGTAAGTAATAAAGACAAGAAATTATTTAACAAAAAAACAAAACTTTACAGTTGTTCTAACCAGTTTGGCAGCCAACGTTTGTCGGAGTATATAAAAATTAACACCCTAATAGGTATATTAATAATATGTCCTATAAAGTGAGGCCACGAGCGGAAGTACATATTTAATATTTGCGAGACCAATGTTATTAACTTTTTGGAAACTATCTTTTATAGATATACTATCAACATGTATAAAAATGTGTCTCGGTGTAATAAAAGTAAGGCCTCCTCACTCCGAGGAGCGAGGGTTTTTAGAGCATAGACCCACCACCCTGCTCCATTGCGGATTGGCAGGCATAGTACACAAGTGCACTCTCTATTCCTTCACTCTCATAGTCCGATATGACGGGAATCTGACACTATCAGAGAGAGATCAGGCGCAGGACCGACGGCTTAACGTGCTCTCTGAGGCGCGGGGGTGGATCACACCGCCAACTTCTCAACTGCGGGAAAATATTAAGAAAATCTTAATAGAACACTCAATATCGATTTTCGAATTGGCCCGACCCGGGACTCGAACCCACTAAACCAATGAGGCAGTTCCCGGTGTAGTAGAGAGAGAGAATTCCATATAAGGGGAATATCCCACCATGCATTGTTTCGTTATGTGAGCCCTTTCGACGACTCACGCTAACTATATTTCTTGATTCATTAACCTCCGGCGGAATAAAAAGCTTGCAAACTTTTTCTAAACGGCGACATTTACTTGCTTGACTTCTTGATTGGAATGTCAGATTGCTAAGGCTTCAATAGGTTCCGGCACATATAGGTATAAAGGGAAATGAGGAGGCCGTCAGACTTGCTAAACTGGATAGTACGACATGGTTTTGCTATCAGATCCTTTTATTCTAAGATTCTTCCCAAAATAAAATATTTGATTCACAGTGTATGGAAATCGTATTTTGATGAAAGGTCCAGAACGAAAGAGATCTGGTATAAGACCATGCAGAGCGAACCTCCGCGAGTATACTGGTTTAGGCACGCTACCTTAGGTAGAAGGTAGGTTTCAAGTTGCGATCCGGGCATTATCAAATAAATATATCAATTTGATGAATAAAGCGACTACACCGAACTGCATTCTATGCGATCAATTAGAAGACGTACAGCATCTTCTCTTGGAGTGCATTAGAACAATGAAGAAAAGAAAATCGTTGATAAACCGCTATGTTTTAAATTGTTTTGATGTTGGCCAACTGCAGAGCATTCTGAGTAATCCACCGTGGTGGGTTATCAGTGATTTATATTAAAGTTAAGTTACGATGACGTGTCTTGTGGACAAAAGTCCCTAATATCCTCTAGATTTAAAAAAAAGACTTCTTGATGCACGGAACAGAGTGAATTTCAGTGGTTTTTTTTTCGGAGCGTCATCATCTGTTAGCCCTACTGGCTTTTACAGCGTAACCGGAAAAAAGGACGGGCTCTTAGGTTCATTTCCCATGAGAGAAACGCAGCTCTCATGGGAAATGTCGCTCCAAGGGCATCTCCTGCGAGACCGAGCCTCGACTTGGAACAACGTTATCATATATCATCATATCGGGCATTGCGGGAGGGTAGAACTGATCAAGAGCGTCCCCGGGAGTGTGGGTGGAGTCCACGTCCGGGTGACGTCAGAAATCGGGAACCCCGACTCCGACGGCGGAGTCGCTTTGTGTTGGAGTCGGACCCTACCTCATAAAGTAGATTGTCGGTTGTCAACCAGTCATCGGGGTGGTTAAGGACATAATTGGGTCTCCACCTAGGCGGAACGTTGAGAAGGACCCTATAAGAGGACGCGTTAACCACTAATGGGTTATGATGTGGTATGATTAATAGCTCTTTCGAAATAATTTTTAGAGAGAGTTTTAAAATATCTCTCTATCGTGGGGAGTTCTAAGTCCCTATGCAAATCGATGTTTCGGACGTACCAGGGGCATCTCGTGGCCATCCTCATGAATCTATTTTGGATATTGTCTTAAGGTTAGTCTGTAAGTAGTTTAACATTTTAAGTTTTTCTTTTATTTGGCCTACTGTTAATGTCCGTGGCCTCACAAAATTTAGCTGATTAATTTATCATTTATCATTATTATATTTGTAATTTATCATTACTTTTTTCTTAATTTTGTAATTTGTAGAATTCGAATAAACATTATTTTTTCTTTGGTAAATGTGCAAATACGACATCTTACTCTTTTTGCAGATCAGAGGGTTTAATCTACCCTGCACAAACGCCGTTCTGCCACGAACTTCTCGAAAGTGCTTGCTAAAGTGCATGGTCTTGTCCAGGCTTACTCCCAAATATATAGTTTCTTTATGCCATGGAATATCTATGTCGTAAAGCTTAATATTTGGAAATTTACGATTCCAGAATTTGGCGCCAAAATGCTGCAACTGAGGCTGACAATCGTTAATACTTTCGCGAGTAAGCGCATTGGAGGCGTATCTTTATTGTTTCTATACAAGTATTATTTACAATATCTTCTTCTATTACTTATCCTTTCTTTCTTTTCATATCATCAAATCAAATTAAGAGCTATAATTCCAATCAGACATTTCGGATTTAAATCTAATATGACTCTAGTAAGAATAAAAGTCGTATCGTAAAACATTATATCTCCAAATTAAGAGTCTTCAACAAAAGCTCCCAGGTGGCTTAATATTCCATCTCCCTTATATTTAAACCAATTTACACAAAACCTTCACAAATTATATAGTTAAACCATTTTCCATTTAAAAATCTGTTCAGTGATTTTTGAGTTTATGTAAATAATGATATAAAACTTTCCTAAATACGTATTTTTTATTGTTCTTGCTTCTATAATTTATATATTAAATATACAGAAATCATTTTCCTAGTTGTGTATCTGCACTTTAAACAATATAACTTAATCTGTTTTGGATTTGTCTGTGAAGAATATTCTTTTACACAAAGCTTATCTATTATCTTAGTTTCTATTCTGTAAAATATACCTTTTGATCCAAGAGACAGACAATGGTAGATCGATAAGAGCTTGTTGATCTTATATTTGGAAAAAGAATGTATTTCAATGATATCTGAATCGCGTAATATATCAAGAAAAAAAAGTAATAGAAAAGACATCAACGCGACATCGCTAATCAATAAAGTAATGAATAGAAACGAATGGTTAATCTATAAGTCAAGTGCGGTCAAACGAAACTACACAAGTCGCTCTTAAGGTCAACTTTGTTAAAGTGTCGAAAGGGAGACGAAATCCTTTTATGTCTAGACGAGGAATTTACAATACTGCTTAAAAATTGGCGATCAGAAAGTCATCAGTTGATCAATTGACTAGTGTTAAAGTATTTTTCATAGGAATAAGGCAAACGGTTATACGTTATAATTTATATAGAAGAGTGCAGAATGCTAATATTTTTTTTTTAATTATGCCTCTGTAATACATTAAATCAATAAAAATTATTGTATATTGTATTGTACAGGGTCACGTAGAACTAGAAGAATTTTTTGGCAAACGTAACTTCTATTTATATATTTTTTTTTAATTCACGTAAAAAAAATAGGGCTACTTACTCTTTCTACATGTTAATACAATACTTTAAATTATCGAAAACCAACAAACATAACCACATGAATATATAATAAAAAATACTATCATATTCATTGACGCATATAGAGAATATATGTCAATCGTTGACATTTATGTCAGGCGCCATGAGGTTACATTAAAAAAGTTTTTATGGTCAAAAGCACTAAGGAGGTTACGTTAGAAAAGTTGCTATGGTGGTTGTTTTCTTAAAAGATCTGATATTCTCCGTAATTTTGCTTTCATCTTTCATATCAACCTGCTCCTGATTAAGCACATTACACATTAGGGCAAAAAGAGTTTTTACAAAAAATATCGTATGTTAAAATTAATTAAAACAATCGAAATATGTATATCAAGATCGATAGGTAGCGTTTCTTTTCACATTTGGACATACTGACCGAATTTTTGACGTTTTATTTACATATATTTAGTCAGTCTTTGTCACTGTGAAACGCCACAGTAGCATTGAAAAACTTTGTCTTAAAATCTCGTTGTCTGTAGGTTTTTTATCGTCTGGAAACATTGGATACCCAAAACACCAACAAAACAGACGGGGAAAGGTCATTGTGAGTGCGAGCGAGTTTATGCTGGACTTCTACCTATCTATAACCTGGTCCATAATCGTTTGATGACGAGGCCATGGGATCGTTAGTGGCACGATGCCCGTCAAAATAAATGCTCGCTCGATGTCGTATCCTCGACCCATCTGGCACGTCACCAGCCTTCTCTTGGGACCTCTGTATCGGGCAGCAGGCCCGCTACCTGCTGCCCTGAGGTTATCCAAAGTTGTAAAACTCTACTTAAGTGAAGAATTTTTGAATTTGAATTATTTAAGCACTCGCACTCGCAGTGACTGTGCCAGATTGTGCAGCCTGGAGAACTCAGCGTCACCAGGACGATCTCTCGCTGGGTAGCGATGCTCTCCAATGGGAGGATGCAGCCGGGAGTGACTTAAGGATGCCCACAAGAGAGAGAAGGAGATTGTAGTGTATGCTAGCCTTCACTCTCCGTGAATCCTCAGTCGGACTCATCCGAAACACCAGGGACGAATGCCAAAGTTGAAGATACTGGACGTGGGAGAGTCAAGTCATAATTAGTATAAGCTCTAGTACATATGACATACTAACATAGATTAAGGTTGTATTAATAACAATGTAAAACTGTATAGGCACAGTGAGGGCCTGACATAAAAATTATTTTTACTATTGCAAGGTATCCATCCCCGCCAAGTCCGACACTACTGAGCTAAGCTAGCATTTTTCGGCGAAAAATTCACTCAAACTCACAGTGCGAGCAGGCGCTCGTGGAGCGGCGGCAGCGCCAGCAGGCCGGCGGAGCGACAGGAGACGCGCGCGCCGCCCTCCGTGCAGCTGCAGGGCGGCGCAGGGCATGCCGCCGCCAGCGCCGTCACCAGCGCCAGCGCCGCCGCCATGCTTCACCTCGCGCACCCATCCAACCACCGGCCTGCGCCCGCTACACCTCGCATCCTGGCACCCGACACGCACAGCCTGTTACTACCACTGCCGCACTATTACAAACACTGTATCGCGCTACTATTGCGGGCGACGCGGACTCGTTACGGGCGCGACGTTTGCACACGGGTTGAAAGAGCGACGGCGCGGCGCGGACTGAGTGGCGGCCGGCGGGCGGCGGGCGGCGGACGGCGCCGGTGCCGCCGAGTCTGGCCCCGCGCTCCTCCGGCGCTCTCTGACTACCCGACTGACAAACAAGCGACCCCACAGGACAAACAAAAGGGTTTTTCTATTTCCTTTGCAAATTATTTTCTGTAATAACAATAGACGTTCTAACTAAGTATGGGATAACTAACATATCCGTTATTTGCTACTTTACTGATAAAATAACGATTAACGAAAATAACTTAGATACAAAAGAGGGTTATTACGTTACTGTCAATATATTACTTTGGAGTGAGCGAATATTGCTATAACTTCAACTTGTAAAGATTATTAATAAAATTGTAATATTATGTATAGGTGTATAATATGGTTTTTTATTGCATAGATCCTTTTAATGGGAAGTATTATTAGGCAAACAAAAAAAGTTCGTGTGGATTTCATTCATTATTTAATTAGATAAAGTGTATATTGCAAGCAAGATAAAGGTAGTGAGACATTTTTTTCCTTAAAAAAAAAAAGAGGAGGTTATCAATTTGTCTGTATTTTTTATGTTTGTAACGTCATAACATTGGACTGAGGGAACCGATCTTGATGATTCTTATTTTATATGAAAGATGATTCTCGTAGGGTCCAATTCAATGATGTCAATGGCTTAACGTACTCGCCGAGGCACGGGGGTGAAGCACACCACTAACTTCCAACTTCGCGGAAATATTGAGGAAATCTTAATTTTCAATTTTCTTGTGCGGATTGGCACGCATAGTACACAATGGGCAGAGGCAACTCTTTTGGTGGGCGATCCCCCGTGGGAATTACAGGCGGAAGTCCTTGCGGTAACTTACCAGTGCAAAGTTGCCGGGAGGGCTGGAGGAGATGAGTGTCTTGATTTTGACGAGATCCGGAGGGTTAGGGCCCATGCCGACAGGTGTTCTAATTTAAGTTTCTAATTTAAGTTTTAATTCTAATTTACCTCTGTTAGCAACAGTATTGACAAGGGTTGTCATGCGGGGCCTGTGTCATCACCACAAAAACCATGCTACTTGGGAGACAGTGTCATTAATAAATATAACAATAGTTCTTCAGGTTGTTACAAAAACCTGTCTAAAACCTTCATGTACACAGATGAAATTGGAAATAATATGGGCATATCACTACACTCACTTTTATATGGGCACAAAATCTTTAATTATTGTGTCCATAACGCAAATCTTGTGTCAACAGTGGAAGCAATTTCTAGAAATAAAGAATGCTATGACTGTGACACAAACCTTATTATCCTCTTAGGAAACAGAGGAAACTTGAATAAACAAGATTTAATTAATTGTTTTGAAACATTGAATAAATTAAATGTGAAAAATATAGTTATGTATACCCTACCATATTGTCAGAATTTGCCTAACAATGAAAATTTACTTAGGTATAAGCTCAATATGACAATGTACAATTTGTGTACATACAATAAAAAATTTCACCTCATTGACTTTAGCAAGTGTGCTAATTCTTATTATAGTATTTACAAAGATAGGTTCTACCTATCCAATTATTTTAAACGACAGATAGCTATTTCGCTATCATATTTATTTACAACTTTAGCCAAGAACTTGGCTAGTAGACATGCTCCTATTGAGCATAATAATAATATTGACATACCCTTGGATATAAATCCAAGTAATATTGTTTTAAACATATTATAAAGACAACGGAGAATTCCTCTTGCTTAAAAAAGAAAAATTGTCATAAGGATTGCCACACGTTAGATTCAGTGAATGAAAATTTAGATAATAGCTTTATCAGCCTGGTACACCAGAATATCCAATGTATTAAAGGTAAAGTGCTTGAAATTGAACTTTTTTTAAATAATTTTAATATAGATGTGTTATGTATTACAGAACATTGGCTAAAAAGTTATGAATATGTATTTAGTTTTGGTAACTACCAGGTTGGTAGTTCGTTCAACAGAGTATCATCCATACATGGGGGCTCATTAATTTTAGTAAATAAAAAATTGAAATTTAAGGAACGTACAGACATAGTGAGCCTGTCTGTTGAACGGACGATAGAGCTGGCATCTATTGAATTAGAGCAGTTTGTTATAGTAACGGTGTATAGGCCCCCTTTGTCCAATTTTGAAGTTTTTGAAAAATTAATGGACCAGGTACTGTTCATAATGTCGAATACAAACAAAAAATTAGTAGTATGTGGAGACTTTAACATTAATATCTTAGAATGTAGCTCTTCAAGCATGAAACTGTTAAACCTTTTTAACGCTTATAAATTATCTAATATGTTTATGGAGCCTACGAGAATAACCTCTTCTAGTGCCACTTGTATAGATAATATATTTACGAACATAAATCCAACTGAGAAAAAGATAATTAGTAGTTTAGATTCGGATCACTGTGGCCAACTCATTCGCTTTCCAATTCCAAAGAAAAATGTAAATAAACGTAGAATAACTTTTGTGCCAGTAACAGCTGACCGTATTGGAAAAATGAGATCAGCCCTAATTTCGAACTGCTATATAGCTGATTCTTCTAATCCAAATGAAATATATAATAACTTTTTTTCCAAATTTAATCAAATATTTAACTCAATATTTAAAAGTAAATCGATCACTCTTACTGACACAATGGCGTTCAGTGAATGGGCCACGGTTGATTTGCATAAAAGTAGGCAAAAGTTGTATGAATTGTATGCTGAGCGTCAGTACAACACTAGTGTAGAGTTCAGGGATTATGTGAGATTATTTTCCAAGGATTTCAAAAAGAAATGTGTTTTTGCTAAATCGCAACACATAAAATGTAAGATAAAAAATAGTACTAATATAATTAAAACAACTTGGAAAATAATTAATGATGAAACAGGAAAAGCAACTCCGCGTTTTGATGAATTTCATTTAGATTTAGAGAATAAAAAAATTTCGTCAGACTTAGAGGTTGCTAATACTTTTGAAGAGTTTTTTACAAAAATTCCTGTCTCAACTACGAAATCACTGAACTCCTCACCTTCCATTGCACTCTCTTGGCTAGCTGATAGCTTGCCCCAATGTCATAGTACTTTTAAATTCAGTCGTGTCGATGCCTCTGATGTTATTAAGTCATTTAATTTAATTAATAACAAAAAAACTAACGATTTGTGGGGTTTGTCAGTTAACCTTGTAAAATCATTAATTGACATCGTTGCACCAGACATGGCGGTAATTTTTAACAATTGTGTAGATTGTGGTGTATTTCCTGACTTAATGAAGTACAGCAAAATAATACCGATGTTTAAGTCAGGCAGTACTTCGAACCCTAGTAACTTTAGGCCAATATCGGTTCTCCCAACCTTTAGTAAAATATTTGAGAAAATAATGTTGAACCAGTTGCTAAAACATTTCAAAAAATATAATTTATTACATAATAAGCAATTTGGCTTTACTCGAGGTCGCTCGACTACCGATGCTGGCGTACAGTTATTACTCAATATCTACGAGGCCTGGGAGGATTCACGTGACGCGCTTGGCGTTTTCTGTGATCTGTCTAAGGCCTTCGATTGTGTTCAGTATGAAACCCTGATCGGGAAATTGCGACACTATGGCCTCGCGGGCACAGCATTAGACCTGATGAGTTCATATTTAACCAATAGAACGCAAAAGGTCTGTGTCAATGGCAAGCTTTCTGCGGGGTCTGTGACAAAAATGGGAGTCCCACAGGGTTCCATACTAGGACCATTTCTTTTCCTCATTTATATCAATGACCTTCCTTACTTTGTTAAGGGTGATCATGAGATTGTTCTGTTTGCTGATGATACTTCGCTGTTGTTTAAGATTAATAGGCGACAAACAAATTATGACGACGTAAACAGCTCTCTCAATAAAGTGGTACAATGGTTTGAAGCTAATAATTTATTGCTCAACGCAAATAAAACAAAATGTATTAAATTTAGTCTGCCTAATGTTAAACAAATGCAAACCATTGTTAAACTTAATAATGAGGAACTAGACCTTGTAGACAGTACCGTTTTCTTAGGCATTACGTTAGATAACAGATTACAGTGGGGGCCCCATATAAGTGGTCTATCGAACAGGCTCAGCTCTGCGGCTTACGCAGTTAAAAGAATTCGTCGTCTGACAGATGTTGATACTGCCAGACTGGTATATTTCAGCTATTTTCACAGCATTATGTCATACGGTATTCTACTTTGGGGTAATGCTGCTGATATAGATGCAATATTTGTGCTGCAGAAAAGGGCCGTTCGTGCGATTTACAATATGGGTCCAAGAGAGTCGCTAAGAAACAAATTCAAGGCAGTTAACATAATGACAGTTCACTGCGTATATATATTAGAAAACTTGTTGTATGTACATAAAAACATTGACTCTTTTAATAAAAAGAGTGAATGTACATCATATAACTTACGAAACCAAAACAAACTTGTTATAAATTCTAGTAGGCTGCATAAGATTAACAACTCATTTAAGGGTAACTGTATACGTTTCTATAATAAACTCCCACAAGACGTTCTAAAGATGTCAATTAATAAATTCAAAGTCTTTGTTAAAAGAAAGTTGATAGAAAAATCGTATTATAAGTTGCAAGATTACCTAGACGATAGAAACGCTTGGGAGTGAACAAATTGCTCTAATTTTAATTAAAATATAGTAAACTAATTTGTTATTGTAATGATGATGGTAAAAAAAAAAACCCGACTGAGTTTGTTGTGGGTTCTTCTCGGATCAGGGCGCGAAGGAACCCTCGTAACTTTAGATTTTAAGCCGATCTTGAGTACCGTCATCAGATGTATATTAGAATCAGAGTGTGGAAAAAAAATATAATTTGACGATTCAAAAGTGCTGTAATATGCCTACTTGAATAAAGATATTTTTGATTTTGATTTTTTGATTTTAAGTGTGGAAGGAGGATCTCGAATCCCCAATTGCGGTTGTGAATACGGTGGATACGATTCTTCCTCGCCTAGAACAATGGCTATCTAGGCAGCGCGGATCGCTTTCATTCAAACTGGTGCAGGTACTGACCGGACATGGATGTTTCGGTAAGTACTTGCACCAGATAGTGCGGCGTGTAGAATCACCTATCTGCCATCAGTGTGATGCGTGCTGTGGCAGAATATCCAGCATGGAAACCGCAACGTCATCCTCTGGTGTCGCTGATTGGAGAGGATCTCTCATTGCCAAATATAATCGACTCAATGCTTGGCAGTGAGGTAGGATGGAATGCAGTTGCCTCCTTTTGCGAGGGCGTTATCTCGTTGAAGGAGGCAACGGAGAGAGAAAGGGAATGTACTGCTGATGACCCGCCCCTGCGAAGGCGGAGGCCGGGTGGTAGAAGGCATCTTTTTGAAACCCTTTTGCCTCCTCCTTAAACCACCCTTTGCCGATTGCAACCGGAAGTGTCAGAGCACATGGGTAAGGGAGCCTCTGACATTTCCAATTCAGGTTGATGTTGGTGTCGCTGGATTTTAGTGGGTATTCTTGCTAAGCCAGCGAGTCCCACACTCCATACCCTCGTGGCAGGGATGGGGGTCCCAGGCACGGGGGTGGAGAACACCACTAACTTCCCAATTTCGGGTAAATATTGAGAAAATCTTAATAGAAAACTTAATATCCATTTTCGAATTGGCCCGACCCGGGACTCGAACCCAGGACCTCATGTCTGTAATCAAACATGCTAGATATGTAAGGAATTGAATGAATTTCATTGTCATTAAAATATTAAAAGTTAATATTAGAAATTATTAATTATTTTTTGTTTTTGAATTCAAAATTTAGAAAAGAGAATTTATGACCTATTTTTATTTTATGAAATATCTTATATTAAATGATTAAATGACGAATGGCAAATCAAAATGCCACATGTTATTAGTGTATATTAAAACTACCTAACCTTCAAACGAATTACCATAAAAACGCTGCACATCTTCGTGACACGTAAACGACGCGTAAAAATTTTACCCTCATGAACCTAATGAAGTTTCACTTCAATGATTTCGTGTTCTTGTTTAATTAAAATAAAACTATAAATATTGAACTACTTAAAAGTCTATCAAATTATTACGATAATATAATGTAGTTACAATTACGATTATATTTGGAGTCGGCGTCAATTGATAATCTCTTTCTTTTTATTTAAAGGGGCTGCTTGCATTGCATTAATTTCAGCCACTATAAGAAAAAGTCACACTTCAAAAGTACTCTATGTTTCTGATATTAGAAATAATATACTCTGTGGAAATGTCAATTAAATGTTTATAATTGTTGCTGTAACAACAAATCTTTTACGTCAAAAATGTCTTTTTCGCCAAGAAAATACGTTTCTAATTTCACTGCAAACAAGGGAGTTGAAGCCAGGGAATTTCAGATTGAAAACACTCTTATAGGTTCTTAAACTACCCTCTTAATGGTCATTAGTTATAAAGAAACATTAATTCACATCTCCAATAATAAGTACATATCAAATATAGACTGATATATCGCTTCGAGAAAAATAAATTTAGTTAGCATAAAAGCGGTTATAATGAGCCAATATTAAACGATAGACATATGCTGTCATAGAATTTTTTTTAGAACTTTAAATAAGAAATACTTCTGCCATACATGATTTTTGTCAAACTTTAACCGTTTACACAGCACACGCAGTGGAGGCTTTCAAAAGGAATAAGACCCGATTTTGAAACATTCATCTTTGGTGCACTGTTCCTATTAATTTTAGCGTGTCTATCCTTCCTCGATAAATGGGCTATCTAGCCCTAAAAGAATGTTTCAAATCAGATCAGTAGTTCCTGAGATTAGTGCACAAACACCTCAGCTTTATAGTATTTGACGGCCTGAAGAAAGGTCCAACAGTCAATGCCATGAAACTTTTATGGTTACAGAGTTGGTAAAATAAAACTTCGAGATTACTTCACTGTATTCATATTCTTTGAGTATTTTACTTAATTAGGTAATAAAATTTAAGAATATACTTGCAGATGCGGATTCTTCGAGCGGTGGGCGGTCCTGTGCCGCTGCTGGTGATGCGGGTGCTCCCAGTGATAATTCAGCATCTCTTGTACAGGTAAATAAAAAATACTACTATCTAAACCTCTATAAAAGGTGACTGAGAGAAGGTGCAACCTATTAAGCTTCCTATGCTAGTAAAAAGTAAGAGAGGTCTCAAGATGCTGTGGAAGCTGACGTAAACTAACCAAAATTTAAAGAACAGCAAAAAAGGTCTCTCACTACACAATTCGAAAGATTGTATACATTTTCAGAGGTCTTATTTAATTATCAACACCCTTAATCTCTAAAGAAGTGTAGACCTTACCATTTTTTAATTGGCAATTACTCGTAGCTACTAGAGATTCTAGAGACACTTAATAAATTCAAGTATTTAATTAAAAGAAGGTTCATTAAAAGTATTGCTATTTGAAAGATTACTTAGACCATAAAAAACGAAGGAATGAATTTCTTTATTCAAAATAAACTGAAATAATATCATATTGTTATGATGATGATAAATAAAGGATCCCGACTGAGTTTGTTGTGGGCTCTCTTTAGGACACATCGCGAAGGAATCGTACATTGGAATTAATTATCGTCAGTAATCTACTTCGTCACAAATCTACCACCGGTTCGGAACGCTGACTAGAAACCGGAGAGAAACTCAGCGGTTACTCTTTCAAATATATTTTTATAGATGACAATATTTGGTTTTGTGTGCAATTGGATTCAACTCCAAGCATTTTTCTCGCTTAAATAATCTTTGTAAAAGGATGTTTATAACATATTTGTTAAAATTATTAAGAGTCAAATCCAAAACTCATTCAGATATCTTTAAAAGTGCGTTAGCTCTATCCGAGAAACGATTTCTGAACCTTCTTCAATATGGCATTACAAGTACAATTATTTTCAGTATAATGTGAGAGAGAACTTAAAACAGACTTAAACCAGCTAACTAGAAACTCAATTACTATATTGTACAGGTTTTGGTGACTGCTTCATAGGTCTAGTGGTTAGCATTTACGGCCACGGTCTTGATAAGTTTTCTAATAACATTTTCTTAATGTTTTCCTGAAGTTGCGAAGTTGGCGGTGTAATTCACCCATGTCCTGCGTCTGATCTCTCTCCGGTCGTGTCGGATTTCCGTCACATCGGACTAGAGTGAAGGAATAGAGAATGCACTTGTGTACTATGCCTGCCAACCCGCAGTGGAGCAGCGTCATTTGTCTATAGTCTAATAACCCTCTCTCATACGAGAAAGGAGGCCTGTGTCCAGCAGTGGAACGTTAATGAGCTGCTACTTACCTTTTCACAGGTTTTGGTGCAGAAACAGCGACGTAGTGGACGACCTCCGCCATCTTCACCTCCGCCTGGAGCAACTCATCCCATGACAGTACACTATAATTTCATGTATAACTAGATCCTCATCCTATTGGAATATATGCCGAATTTCAAGTGAATCAGATGCATAGTTTTGGGGATGTCCTAAGCAGTGGTCTTTGTCCATTTATATTTGAAAAATATATTCCATTAAACCTAGAAATGTCCAAGAAAACAATGTATCTTATAGTCTTGGTTTCTTCTCTATTTCTTCTTGGTATAAACAACCGTTGGAATCGGTTATGGATTCGTAACCATCTAACTGGACACTAAGAGTTCTTTAAACCTATTTGAATAATAGTAATTTATTTATTAAGATGCAAACCATTTAATAATCAATAATTAGTTAAATTTTGAACTCTTGTCTAATTTCGACTTTCATATCTTGATATATAGCCCTATTATATCGACTGGTGGGAGGCCTCGGTCGTGGCTAGTTACCACCCTACCAGCAAAAACGTAGCGCCAAACGAGCTTCCATCTTAGACTGTATCATCACTTACCATCTGGTGAGATCACAGTCAAGCGCTAATATGTCAGCAATAAAAAAAATATCGATGCTGGGAAGCAAAACTTAGTAACCTTCAAAATATTGTTAATCACAAAATTTTGGTATAAAATATAAATATAGTAGGGGAAACGGGGGTAATATCCGTCCTTAAGCGAAAATTTAAATAAAATTTTAACCATAAACGAAATATTTATGGCAACTGATTTTCAACATAATTTACTAAATCAACTAATATTAGAAATAATATAAATGTTTAAAAATAAACGGCTTTGACTCTCATTGCACCAACGTGCGGGTGATGGTGGTCACTCAGGGGACAATCGGATTCAAAGAAAATCTAGCACGTATCGCAGAAATAAGCTTGCCACAGCTTACATGAGGTGTATCTGAACCAAATATTGGTGTTACTTGTACTAGGCTTCTGTTTTCAGCATCTACTGCGTAGTCATCCGCATCGTCCTGGCATAAGCCGTCAGTGCCAACATCTGATACAGAAATTTCTTTCGTTTCTTGTAGTATTTCGCACTTTACCTTTTCAAGACCCTTCTTCTGTATTGCAGTCTTTACCATGACATTAACCCTTCCTTCTGTTTTATTTTCTTTACCCCTTTATTCTCCATCTTCCTATTTTCATTTATCTCTCTTGATTAGCAGCGCAACCATATTAAATCCATCCAGTTTGCTAGTACGGCTTCTATTTCAATACTAAAGATAGTGAATCGTCCTAGATGAGGTCTTGTCTGAGGTATAACCTTTTTTATCCTCTTTTGATGACTTGAAAATGGGATTCCCATAAGCTTATCAAGATTTGTTATAGAAGGACCTGTATCAATATGGTTTATAAGTTTTTCCAGGCTAACAGATGACAATTGTCCTGACTCGTACTTAATCTAAATCTTGCATCTAAAAACAAATAAAAATGACGTATTTCGTCATGCAAACTGGCGAAAGTCACCTGACTCATTTCACGCAATCACCCTAACAATAAAAATAGATAGATAGATAACTCTTTATTGTACACCAAACTTTTACAACAATACTTATACATATATTACACAAGGGAGTACAATATTATCGCTACCTAGCGATTTCTCCCAGGCAACCTTTGGACGAACAGAAATTGCAAGTGCTAGATATGGTAGGTGGTAGACAATAAATACTATACAAATAATTATAATACATACAAGCAATACATACATAAATATATTCAATACTTAAAATATGGGAATAAATATATAACTTGTCGTCACTTGAGTTACAAAGTGAGAGATAATAATTAGTAACTTGTCGTTTAAATATCTCCAGCGATTGTGCTTCCCTAAAAAAGTGAATTAACAAAAGAAATCTTTAAAACACTGGTATAACCTGAACTGAATAAGTCTTAAGCGCATACTGCAAGATATTCTGCACTTACCTTCTAACCTAACCTAAAAACCGACGTAACTTAGTGACGCGGGGCTGGCTGGCGCGAGCTGTTCCAGGTGGTGCTGGGGGGGCCTGCGTGGTGATGGGGATGTCATTTACGCATCGCTAGCTCGTGTTGTTTCGTGGATATGAGGGTGACTCCTATTGCCCACTGATTCTTTCTACCCCATTCTCCCCTATCCAAAAATGATAGCTTAATATAGATATTCCACGGCTTGTTGTTGTGGTATTTATTTCCTATTATGACCATTCTAATTAGGAACAGTTGGGAAATTTCACTTCACACTTTCATTTCTAGCTTTTTGATCGTTTCATTAGATAAAACATTAAGGCATTGTGTATTCTTTAATTTCTTGTGTATTTGTGAGTAACCAGTTAACAAGTCAAAGATTTCTTGAACCCTATTTGCGGGACGATATTACTTTCGTTAGAGCCTAGTTAGCAAGTATTCAAATACTGCGTCAAGTGGATTATTCTTCAGGGGATATGTTATTAGATGGCTGATGGAGATGTTGCCACCGTCCCTGCGGCCGTGATGCTGTCCTGTCCTGCTTTTGCTGCTCTACACCAGCAATCGTAAGGCACTACATTTGTTGCTCCCATAACATGATTGTTCATTACATTAATCTCATATTTATTTAAAGTCAAGGTCATAGTTATACAAAATAATTAAAATTTATTTTTTACTTTTTATAGCATATTTGGAAGAGTTTGTTTTAAAGGCGGTCCATTTTTTGTTAAAATTCTAATGATTTTTAGTATATCTAAAGTCGTCGCTTCAACCGATGGACGTCCACTGCTGGACATAGGTCTCACGTAATGACTTCCACAAGGCCCGATCTTGCGCCGCCTGGCTCCAGCGGCTACCGGCGACCCTCTTTATGTCGTCGGTCCACCTTGTGGGGGGTCTCCCTACACTGCGCCGTCCGGTGCGGGGTCGCCACTCCAGCACCTTTGGCCCCCAACGTCCATCGGTCCTTCGGACTATGTGCCCCGCCCATTGCCACTTCAGGTTCGCGATTCGCAGGACTATGTCGGTGACTCTGGTTCTACTACGGATCTCTTCATTTCTGATTCGATCACGTAGAGAAACTCCGAGCATAGCCCTCTCCATCGCACGCTGAGTGACTCTGAGCTTCCGCATGAGGCCCATAGTCAGCGACCATGTCTCAGAACCGTAGGTCATCACTGGCAACACGCACTGTTCGAAGACTTTGGTCTTCAGGCACTGAGGGTTATCAGACGAAAATATCTGGCGTAACTTCCCGAACGCAGCCCAACCGAGTTGGATTCGGCGGTTGACCTCCTTCTCGAAATTGGATCTACCTAGCTGGACTATATGTCCCAGGTATGTGTACTCGTCAACAATTTCGAGAGCTGAGTTCTCAACGATGACTGGGTGAGGCGGTACATGGATATTAGACATAATTTTCGTCTTATCCATGTTCATTTTCAGGCCCACCTGTTGAGAAACTCTGCTGAGGTCATCCAGCATTGTATTGAGATCTTCGAGAGTCTCTGCCATAATGACTACGTCATCGGCAAACCGTAGATGAGTGATGTACTCGCCGTTGATGTTGATGCCCAGTCCGTTCCACTCCAAAAGCTTAAAAAGGTCTTCCAGCGCCGCAGTGAAAAGCTTCGGGGAGATAACATCTCCCTGTCGCACTCCACGTTGCAGTTGGATAGACGCTGTGCTTTGGTCCTGTATACGGACTGACATGGTGGCGTTTTCGTACAAGCACTTCAACACGTGTATGTACCGGTAGTCAATTCGGCATCTCTGTAAAGATCTCAACACGGCCCATGTTTCCACCGAATCGAAGGCTTTCTCATAGTCCACGAACGCTAAGCAAAGTGGCCGATTATACTCTTCGGTCTTCTGTATAATCTGCCGCAGCGTAAAGATGTGGTCTATGGTACTAAAGCCTTTTCGGAAACCGGCTTGTTCGGGAGGCTGGAAGTCGTCAAATCTGCGAACGAGACGATTCGTAATGACTCTCGAGAACAGTTTGTAGACATGACTTAACAGCGCGATAGGTCTGTAGTTCTTCAATAAGGCCTTGTCGCCTTTCTTGAAAAACAGAACCACCACGCTCCTATGCCATGCCTCCGGCACTGTGCCATCGAGGATGACGGAATTGAACATTCGCTGAAGGACTTTGAGTACCGGTTTTCCACCCGCCTTCAGGAGTTCTGCTGTGATTCCGTCATCACCTGGTGCCTTGCTGTTCTTCATCTGTTTGAGAGCCATACTAATCTCGTACAGACTGACGTCCGGGATGTCTTCAGTGTAGTGTCGGGTTAGTTTGGCTCTGGGATCTGCAGCCAAACAGTCAATAGGCTTGACAGTCGATGAGTATAGCTGTCCATAGAAATTCTCGACCTCGCTCAAAATCTCTGGTTTCGACGCAATGAGCTTGCCATCACTGGTCCTCAGCCGCGTAAGCTGGCGCTGACCAATAGACAGGTCTCTTGCGAACACTTTGGAGCCTTTATTGCGTTCAATAGCGTCTTTGATGCGCTCCGTATTGAAGGTTCGCAGATCACGTTTTTGTGATTTGGAGATCTGTCTGTTGATACGCCGGTAATCGGACGCGTCCGCTGCTGACTGTAAGCTCATTGTCTGTCTTTGCTCCATGAGATTGAGAGTGTAGTCAGAGAATCTCTTGGTTTTCTTTTTACGGGCTCTGAAGTACTTAGTCCCAACCATATGAACAGTTTCTACTAGCCTATTGTTAACCTCATCCACAGATTCGCATTCTTCAAGGCCGTCGAAGCGGTTTTGCAGCTCTAGTTGAAAGCTCTCGGGGTCTTGGATTTGGGCACGAGTAGGTCGGAGCGTAGACTTCACCAGTCTGAACCGTTCTCGATGGACGTTGATATTCAATGTGCCTCTTACCATGCGGTGATCGCTCCCAGTTTTCACTTTACTGATCACAGAGACATCATTGAATATGTTCCGTTTCGTAGACATGATGAAGTCTATCTCATTTCTCGTGGAACCATCGGGACTCAGCCAGGTCCATTTTCGGAGCGGCTGTTTCTTGAAAAAGGAGTTCATCATGTAGAGTCCCTCCTTTTCCATGAAATCAGCGAGCATCTGTCCCCTCTGGTTCCGTTGCCCATAGCCATATTGCCCCACTCTCAACTCTGCCCCACTTCGTTCGCCGAGTTTTGCGTTAAAATCTCCCATCACAACATTGTAGAATGTCCGAGAGGTATGCATGGCCCTGGATATGTCCTCATACATAACCTCTACATCCTCATCCGGATGTGATGATGTGGGTGCGTAAACCTGGATGACCTTCAGCGAATACCGTTTGGTGATTCTGAGTATCAGGTACGCTACCCTGTTGGACACGCTGTTAATTTCTACAATGCTGTTGACGAGGGATTTGTGGACAAGGAATCCGACACCACCTTGAGATTGAACTTCACCTTCCCGGTAGTAAAACAAGTTACCGGATTCGAGGATTATCGTGTCCTCCCCCTCTCTACGGACTTCGGACAATCCTATAATATCCCAGTGTAACTTGTTTACTGCTTCTTCCAGTTCGAAGATCTTTTCGTCGGTCCTCAAAGTGCGTGCGTTGTATGTTGCCAGGTCAAGTCGTCGGGGTTGGCAGCGGAATCTCTTCCGGAGATTCTTAGCACCCCCTGCCCCGCCGTTACCATAACCGCTGCCAGAGCTAGGAATAGCGGGGCTGCCGGGGACTGGGGGCCGTTGCTGCCTTGTTTTAGTCATTTGTGGTTTCTGCCGATAATCACCACGCTTGGCAGGCGGGTTGGTGATCGCAGTGCTGACCTTCTCGCACCGATAACGCTGCTGCCCGTTATCGGTCTGTGGTATTTAGGTCAGCTATATAGAATGGTTATACCGCCATTTTTTTCGGTCGCCAGAGCCTCGTCGGTAGGAGCAGGGTGCACCGCGTGCAAGTGAGGTTGGCGTCTGGAGAAACGGACTGGGACGCGTTTCCCCCTTACACCCCCAGTATATCTAAAGTAAAGTAACAAATTTGTCTGAATATGGGTACACCTAAAGGACATGTTGCTCATTTGAAACAGCGCTGTGCAAATGAGACTTCACAAAGTAAAATTTACATTGGCACCGTCATACCCGGGATCGAACCTGCAACCTAATAACCGTAATCGAGCTCATCACTAATACACAAAAGTCCTCCCCCCCTCCCATTCGCCTACCACCGCTTCACATATAATACACCTTATAAATATTGCAATGCAGCAAGAAACGTAAGCTCATTGCAATTTGATTACAGACAGTTAGATATTCCACCACAAATCGCTCCCTTACTGTAAGCCGTTGAGGAGTTCCATTGATCATATTTAACTACAACAATAACTTGTCTATAAAAACTCTACGGTACCTAGATATCCGGATAGCCTATAAAAAATTCTGTCGAGTGTAATTAATTTGCTCCTAAGAATTGAAGAGTTCCGTTACTTTGGGTGGATCCCATGATCAAAATCTAACCAAATTACCATCAAACAACCGTTGAATCATCGAAATCGGTTGGCGTGATCTTGAGTTATTCCTCCATTTGACGGGCACATGCAAATTTAAGACTTATATAAAAAAAATGGGACCCGCTGATGATGGGATGAGCCGAAAGTTATGACATAACAAACAGACGTATTGATAACCTGCTCCTTTTGATGAAGTCGGTTAAAAATAGCTGTTCCATGTGCTTTTGTTGATGTTGTTATCAAATTAGGATTTGACATTGCGTTAATTTTTTTTTCGGGTACCATTGAGAGGGTTCACTGACATCTTGAAAAGTGGGTGTATATATATATATATGTCGGAGTGCAATAGTATGTGGATCGCCTGCGCCATCTGTCTATCGGCGTGGAGCAGAGTCAATAAGTGGCACTACAGCGCGAGTCTCTCGGTAGTTCTCGGGTGACGGCCCGCCGGTGCGGTCGACTTTTGAAACTGTGGCATTCCTAGCTATTATTATTAATGAGTTAGTGTAAATTGATATCGGGAACATTAAGTGATTGTACATTATAATTTGATTGCACCAACATTACCCACCAAAGTCCACAGTATGGAGATGGAATTGTGGATGCCACTAATGACGATGTCAGCGGAGAACCCTACGCCCCTATTCTTTATGCTTCCTTTCTCTCTTATTCTCTGATATATATTTATTCAAAAAATCGCATATTTTCTATATATTAATTTTCATCGTATTAATCAAACAGTTTAAAGAAAATTGTAGGACATTTTATTGTTAACAAGTTTATTGTGGTTCGTAAGTAACTAACTAAAAATAAGCGACTTTTTGATTAAATTAATATTCAAGCCTTTATTTAGGGTCTAGCTCGAAAAATATTGATCCTAGGAAAAGTTATAACCACGAGAATGGTAAGAAATTTAATTGTGAACAACTAAGCGAGTTGAACTAAGTAAAACAACTAACTAAGTTGAAAATAAGCGAGTTAGTAAATGAACAAAAAATCACCCTTAAATCCAAGATGGCGAACGACGCAGGATGCAGATTTCGAAAACCTATAGTTAAGCTGTCGATGACACTCCCCAATTCCCGAAGAAAAACTTCTAACAAATTTATGAAATATCAGTCACCTTTTTGAGCTAATTTGACTGGTTTATTTCTGACAAACGTTAGCAACGAGCTTATAAAATTAAAGTTCTCAAATACTGTCTCAACTCGGGCAATCGGTGATACAAGCATGTTTCTCTTTAAGTCAGAATGTGTATTATCTATTTTGCTTTGTGGTAACTGCCGTAATACAATATCAGTTACAAACGGACCGTTACTAACGGCGAGTATTTCGCGTCGAAGTTCGTTATGATTTTTTGTGATATTTTTTAAACTGTGAGTGTTTATTAGTGATTATTTGTGTTTATGATTATATAAGTGATGCGAATAACAATGAAAACCCTTGAAGTAAGTTTTAATTTTTAAGATATGAGCCTATAAATACAAGACGGACTTTTTTCACTATCTCAAAGTTTAACACAACATCACGCTACATGAGAGTCTTAATTTAATAAACAAAAGATAACATAGTATAGTTTATCTATTAGAAAATATAAAAATCGTAATATTTGGTGGTCTTTCATGAACATTTAAGTCACAAGAGCCACTTTAGCGACTCGCGGGGCAATCGACGCAACAACGTCCATGCGGGGGCGAGACACTACTGTTCAAACTGTTAAAGATTTAGGTTTTTGGCAGCCTCAAATCGGCTCGGTGTCCCTACGTACTGTAAATATGATACTATTATATTAATAATATAGATTTTTTAACTTAGATGGGATAGAACAAGATTATTTAATACAAATGTCACGCCAGCGAATGCGCCTTGTGGAAATTTCGATGTCAAACAGCATAACAACGTTGCAGAGGTGATTGCTTCTCTTATACCTTTGTGAATGTTATAATCGTATATGAATATTGTATTGTGAATTGATTTTCATTTGTAGAAAGACTTGAAAAACATCATGTGGGAGAAAGTACGAGGGATGAAAACGCAGAAGTTTGACTCCACAGAAGGTTGTAAATATAGAATGTTAGCTATTCCTCGCGGTGTTATCGATCCCCACCCTATGGATATATGAGGAAATCCGTTCTAAGTGACTGTTTACGTTGATGATCTAGAATGTAGACCTACCAATTATACAGTTGTTATAGTCATAGGTATCTTATCTTTTTGAGATTTTTTCTATTACTGACAGATTGGCGCTTAACTGTGATCACACCTGATGGTAACTGATAATATAGTCTAAGATTGAAGCGCGTAAATAAGGCAAGAGGCAATTAATCTCTTATGGTTCACAGCGTCGTATCAGAATACTTTTACTTAGGGGTACGTCTTCGCTGGTAGGGTGGTAAGTATCGTCTGCTGAAGCTTTCCACCAATCCACACTCAGACAAATTAGAAAATGTTATTTCTAAATTTGCCATACGATTGATCGCATTCAGGATATCGGCTTACAAAGCGAGTACTTCCACCACTATGCTAGCGAGGGTATTAAAATTACATTTCAACTTAATGTATCTGCAATGTCCTTTCACGTCGGGTATAGAGTTGTTATTCTTTCGGTAATTGAATTAATTATCCTTTATCTAATATTGTTATTCACGTGGTTTTTTTCCCACCCATTGTGGCGTCTATGCCCTCCCCCCCCCCGCGCCGAAGCTGCGATTGGGTAGCGGTAGAGTCTATTGCTAATTCTAAAATCTAATCATAGACTAACTACAAAGTTCACAGATACATAACAGTATCTCTGACTATTTCTCCGAAATTTCACTACTAATTCTGTTATCCTTTAGACTGCCCAGCCGCGTTTTATTGGCCCCCGTAATTTGTACGCGCTTTTTAACGGAAATAACCGTCGCCTGCCCCGCCCCGCATGACCGTTTGAAGGGTCGATGTTGCTAAAGTTGCTCTTGGGACCTAAATGTTCATGAAAGTCTACCAAATGTTATGATATTTATGTTTGCTAATAATCAAACGATATAATTTTATCTTTTCTTTATTAAATTAAGACTCTCGTGTAGCGTCATGTTGTGTTAAACTTTGAGATAATGAAAGACCGTCTCGTATTTATAGGTTCATATCAAAAAAAATAAAACTTCTCAAGGGCTTTCATTGTTATTCACATCACGTATATAATCAAATCGGCTTTGTCAATCGGTAGTTGACAGAGGCAGTCTAAGGGTTATTCAGGGCGAAGACCAAACAAAAAAATGAGTTAACATTGAAATCCGTCCAGCCAATTTTGAGTTACATACATAGCATTATGCTTCATTCCATAGGGGTAGGCAGAGACCACGTCTTTCCATTTGCCACGATCCTTGCATATCTCCTCCGCTTCTTCCATTCTCATTAAACCTTTCATACAAGTTCGTTAGTTTAAAGTACTCTCGACTTAGCCCTTATTTAAAATGTCCTAGATTTGATCCAGGAACGTTCGCCTTGGTCTTCCCCTTCCAACTTTCGCATTCACTCTTGACTCATAAACCCTTTTTGTCAGTCTCCTTTCATTCATTCTCTCTACATGCCCAAACCATCTAAGCATACCTTTCTCAATTTTAGTCACTACATCTTCTTTTAAACCACAACGTTCTCTTATCACACTATTTCTTACTCTGTCACTCAGTTTCAATCCACTCATACTTCTCAACGCTCTCATGTCTACCGCATTTATTTTACTTTTGTCCTTTTTCTGCCATACCCAACTTTCACTACCAAACATAAGTGTTGGCACCAATACTTCTTCATGCATGTCTGGCCCTTTGAGACACTTTGAGAGAATCTTGAGTTACAATTACATATATAAAGTTATAATTGGTGCTTATAGTACATTTTGAGTTGACGAAATGATATTGTTTATTATTTTATATAGCGTGGTAGCAAAGCATGGCCAAAGCCTCCCAACAGTCTAGACTCAGACACTTGGTCGTCCACTGCTTAATATTAAAGTGAAATTTACAGTAGAAGTGGATCGCATTGAAGTGTATCACTTTGAACGAGGTGCGGCTTTCTTATACGCAAGAGATGCCAAAAGGCAAACGCGCATTGAACGAGCAGCGAGCCGAGCAGCGCGTCCTGCTGCTGCATTGCTCGACGAGCTGCTCGCTGCTATACGCCTCATATTCGCAGTGCCCGTGTACATCGCACTACAGATAGAAAGGTTATATTTCTAGATGTTCTATGCAATAGTATTGAATGAAAGTCACCCTTGATGCTAACCTAAGTAACGCTCTTTTACAGTATCAATAATTAACCTCACTTTAATGAAATTTTCACTTCTCCCATACGTGTGAGTATATCTGTTGGGTCTTTATTTAGAAAAAAAAGTGAAACTTCTTTGGAATACTGATTTTTAAGTCTTGTTTATATTTATATAAATCCAAAACTTCAACCATTGGACGTCCACTGCTGGACATAGGTCTCAGGCCCGATCTTGCGCCGCCTGGCTCCAGCGGTTACCGGCGACCCTCTTTATATCATCGGTCCACCTTGTGGCGGATCTGCCTACACTGCGCTGTCCGATGCGGGGTCGCCACTCCAGCACCTTCGGCCCCGAAAGTCTATCGGTCCTTGGGACTATGTGCCCCGCCCATTGCCACTTCAGGTTCACGATTCGTAAGACTATGTCGGTGACTTTGGTTCTTCTACTCCTAGCATAGCCCACTTCATCGCACGCTGAGTGACTCTGAGATTTCGCATGAGGCCAATAGTCAGCGACCACGTCTCAGAACCGTAGGTCATCACTGGCAACACGCTCTGTTCCAAGACTTTGGTCTTCGGCACTAGGCACTAGTGCCGAGGCTTAGAGTGAGGGGAAAAAGGAAGATATGTTAGAAATTTAATTGACATTAAAATGTTTAAAGTGTTTTTTGTCTATATTTGAACTTATTCATTAAATTATGTTTTTGTATTTTAAATAGTTCAACGACTGGCAAATTAAAATGCCACATGTTATTTGTAAATATTAAAACTTCCTAACCATCAAACGAATTAGCATAAAAAACGCTGCATATCTTCGTGACATTAAACACGAGTTTCATCCGTAAAAAAATTATCCTCATGCGCCTAAAGTTTTACTTTAAAAAACTTATATTGTGGCTTAATTTAAAGGGAGTAATAAAAAAATGTCTGTCTGTAATATCGGTTTAGGGGTGATAATTTTACGTGATAAAATCATAACAAAACATTGATAATAATCGTTAATTTTACATTAATAGCTATGCACTATAGATGCGTCACGAGCGGAACGCTTAGGCCGATCGCGCCTCTCTATCACATGTTCTGCGCTCTCGCTTGCACGCTCGGCTCAAGGGTAACGTGACAATGAGTCGCGAGTGCGTCAATCAAATTATATTTAATGCAATATAAGTCAAAGAAATTTCACTTCCTCCACGTGTACAATTATACAGGCACTTTTTTGAAGTGAAACTTCTTTAAGCGCCTGAGGGTAATTTTTTTACGGATGAATCACGAAGAATTGCAGCGTTTTTTATGCCAAATCGTTTGAAGGTTAGGTAGTTTTCATATTTCCAAAAAACATGTGGCATTTTAATTTGCCACACGTCATTTATTAATTTAATATACTATTTTTTATAAAAAATATAGCATTTGTATTAATTTCACTTTCAATATTTTAATGACAATTAAATTAAATTTTTGACAGTTAAATTCCCAACAAAACTTCCGTTTTTCTCCTTCTATGTCTCGGAAATCTAAAGTTTTACAAATATAAACAAGACAAAACTTCTTACGCAGGCACCGTTTATCTTTTTTTCTCCATCTCTCTATGCTCCAAATAGTGTATGGCCTCTACCTCCAGAAATGATTTAAAAAGGAAACAAATTTATTCTACATTGAAGGAATTCCCAGGTGTGCATTGGCGAGTGTCAGAGCAGCAGTGACGGGTGCGCTGCAGACAGCATCAGACCAGCTTCTAAAGCCATTGCTGGCAGTGACCTTCAACACTTTGGTACAGCCTCCACTGGCTTGCACAATGCAATTATGCGCTGCATTACGCGAAGCGGTTCGACCTGCTGCTGGTACTCTAGGGGATGCATTAGCAGCAGCTGCGCGACCTCTTTCAGCTTTTCGACTGGTACACATAGAGCAGTGCTCACCTGCAAATCGAGTCTAAGTCTTATAACTTTGCTATTATGTCTAGCTTAATATATCTGGGTTCGATGAGGTCTGGTAGTGCCTAGTGCTGCATAACGGGGCTTATGGGCAATATGTATTGTTTATGGTGTTGCCTGAGTGGAATCTATATTTGGTGATTGTTTGTATTTATATAGTTGTATATCACGTGATTTATGGCTAAATGTCGAATAAATGCACGTTAAGTACATTGTTTTTTGCTGTATATTATATATAACTAGAAATGTAAGTACAGATTATAATGACGCCACACAATATATAAACACATCTCTTTACTTTTGATAGATTCCATTATATAAAAAAAATTCTAACCAAATTTTACATTTTTATAAGAAAATTTGAATTATTTAAATTAACAACCCCGTAACCTCTACTCGGCAAAAGGCATATTCCTACCAAATTTCAAGTCTCTACGCCTTATGGTTCCAGAGGAGTCAATATATATTCAGAGATTTAACAAAAAAAAATGAAAAAATCAGAGATTAGCATAACAAAGCTCCTATCACGCCCGATGCCTTGCGAGAAGTGAGTCGGCTTTATACATACATACGTAGCATCACACCTCATTCCCATAGGGGTAGGCAGAGACAACATCCTTCCACTTGCCACGATCCTTGTATGTCTCCCTCGCTTCTTTCACTCTTATTAAACCCTTCATACAGGTTCGTCGGTTTAGAGTCCTGGATTTGGTCCAGGAACGTTCGCCTTGGTCTTCCCTTTCCAACTTTCGCATTCACTCTTGACTTATAAATCCTTTTTGTCAGTATCCTTTCACTTATTCTCTCTACATATCCAAACCATCTAAGCATACCTTTCTCGATTTCAGTCACTACGTCTTCTTTTATACCACAACGTTCTCTTATCACACTATTTCTCACTCTGTCACTCAGTTTTAATCCACTCATGCTTCTCAACGCTCTCATCTCTACCGCATTTATTTTACTTTTGTGATTCTTCTGCCATACCCAACTTTCACTACCGTACATAAGTGTTGGCACCAACACTCCTGCATGCACTGCCAGTCTGGCCTTTTGAGACACCATCTGGCTATTCATAAAGGCGTGCAGAGCACCATTTACCATATTCACTTTCACATGTTCCATCTTTTGCAGATTTAGATCCCAAGTATACAAGTTCTTTCATCTCTTCCACTTGTTTCTCATCTATCAAAATATTGCCATTCATCATAGATTCATCTCGTTCAGAAAGCATTACTTTCGTTTTGTTTACATTCACTTTCATTCCTTTCCCTTTCAAAGCTTCATTCATTATATATATATTTATTGTATGAGTATGTATTAATGAAAACATTTAGGGCATTAAAAAAAATTTATTGCTGCGTATCGGAGGGATGACGCGGGGGAGCGGGCGAGGGCGCCGCACTCGTATGCTGAGCAAGATGCGCCAACACGAGGTGCGGCGGATGCGTGGGGGCCGGATGCGGCGTGCCCGGATGCGCTGGGCCTGCATGCGTCGGATGCGCTGGCCGCGTTCGGCGTAAGGCTAGCTGTTGCAACTGGAGAGTGGTGCGCGCAGGGTCCGCAACAGGCTGCAATTACACATCGACGACATTCATAGCTAAACAACATTGGCTTTTTCTTTTGAAGTTATACTTCTTTTTGGCGCGTTAGGAAAAGATAATGAGAGTAAATTTTTACAATGCGGGCGCACACCGTCACAAAAAACCAATTACCTTAATTATTTTGTTATATTACTTGTTATGATATACTGTGACATTTAAAGTATCAGCGTGACATTCTTATCAAAATTATAACTGTCTGATACAATTATAGAAAACAGATTATAAACCATTTATATCCAATGAAAGTTAGTTTACGTCTATTATTTTGGAATCTTTGACCTTTGCCTTGCATTGAGTGAGCGAATGATGGTTGTATTTGATTTAACAAGCTACAAAAACTACGGCGTGGATTTATGGTTAAAATTACGAAGATACTAATGATAATGGCTGATAATTTAAAAGTTCCGAGATAATGCATTTTTTGTTTCAAAAGATTTTTATTTTGTTACGCCACAGAAGTATAACTTCTAACGCGTGTACATAATGGTTGCAAATGCAAATGGTGGAATCATTTCTTTGTAGTTTGTGTGCCTAATCGTATATTCACATATTGGCTAGGTATTCAAATGAGCAACAGAAAATGACGCCTGGGGACAAGCATTTAGCACACACAGTTAGCATATAAGTAGAATCTATATTTAGGTTTTTTTTTTATTAATATATTTCACGTAATATGTATTTTTTTCCTTTGTCATTGGGTATGTTGCTTTTCAATGAATAAATTATTATTAAACACGTATATTTGCGAATTTTGATAAGAGAATATATTGCAGGGCACAAAAATTATTCAAATCGCATGACATATTATATAAGTTGGTTCAGATTTTATATATGTGCGGACAAATATATTTGAAAATAACTATTTTATATGATTTTAATGTTTTTACATACGCACTTTTCTTGAGAATAACATTACCAAGCAGTTTTGAAATGTATACCTATTATAAAAATTAGTGATTGTGAAAATGTTAGTTTATATATAAATTGCGGACAGCTTCAATTGTATCTATACTCACAATTGCCAGAAAGATTGCACCATATTTTTTATAGTTACTTAAGTAGGTATTTTAAAGCCCTTACATAAAAATGTATGGGAATGACATCATTTTTCGATACGTTTCGATATGAAATGTAATTCCCATACATTTTTGAAGTGAAACTTCTTTAGGCGCATGAGGGTAATCTTTTTACGGATTAAACGTGTAATTAGCGTCACGAAGATATGCAGCGTTTTTTATTCTAATTCGTTTAAAGGTTACGTAGTTTTAATATTGACGAATAACATGTGATATTATTTTTACAATTCGTCATTTGAGTTGAGTTAAACAAGACTTACAAATCAGTTTGCCAAAGAAGTCTCACTTCTAACATTGTACGCACGCACTTTTGATTTCGAAAGTTATGTTGTCTAAGAGTCCAGATAAATAGATTCAATAAAGAAGTGAAGTTCAAGATTCACCTGAGGCTGTGAAGGTGTGGGGTGGTGCAGGATTTTGAGATGGTGGCGGGCGGGCAGCGGCTGCTGTCGGTAAAGCAACTGCGGTGCGCGTCTCTCGCCCGCCACCACCACCCGCTGCTGCTGGGCAGGTGGCGCCGGCGGCGTCGCCGTGCTGGCGACCGTGCCCGCTTTTAACTTCTCTTTGGCGATGCGTTCAGCGCGACGCGTTGCCACCTCCATAGGAGTAGGGGGCGCGTCGTAGTCGACCCCGTGATCGGCCAGAAGCGCGGCGTGCTTGGGGTTCCGGTGCGCCGCGTCGTCTAAGCGTCGTTTGGGCGCCGAACGCCGCCGCTCAGCCGCGTCCCGCATAGCGTCCAGACGTTGGAGAGGGGGTCGCGGGGCGTCTTCGTCGGGCCTGCGACGCGCAGCTGGGGGTTTTCGGTGTTTCCTCCGCGCTCGTTCGGGGTCAGCGAGCGTATCGTGTCGCTCGCGGCATGCCCGCGGCGAGCGGTATGCCCGCGCCGCGTCTCCTACTAACTCTCCAACCCATTCCCAATTGGGAGAATGGGCAACGGGTGGTGAACCACCGAGACGTTGTAAACGAAGCGCGCGCCTCAACGCTGCGTCTTCGTATGGCGCCCAATCTGGTGGAGGTGCAGGTGGCTCACGCACTGCTGCAGGGGGAGGTCGTGCTCGAGGCCGGGGACGAGGCCCGGAGCGCTCGAACAGCGAAGGTGGAGCGTGAGCAGGTCGAGGCGCAGGGCGGATACGACGAGGCTCTCGGGGTACACGTGTTTCTCTCCATCGACAAGGAGGAAGTAGCGCGTCGGGTGCGGCTCCCCGTCTGTACAGTGCCCGAGACCATGTGTCGCAGTACACATCGCCGTCTCCAGATGGCGGAGTTGGCGGACACCACATCTGCAAAAGGGAAAACAATTACAGTTAGATGTTCACCACAAGCAACGTAACGATTATGTAGTATTAACATGCTTATCACCCATAGCCATTTCATCTATCTAAAATGTAAAATTCCCCCCACAAAAATAACTAGATATGAAAAATCATTTTAAATTTATTGCTTCGCATGAAGAGGTGACGTGTTTTGTTAGCCTTAGCTTTAAGTGAGATCGCAGTCAAAGGCTAGCATGTATTAAATATATAAAAACACTCACCGGCATCTTGTCGCCGTCGCAGTTGATCCACACCTGTAACAGAATGAATATTTTGAACCGTCATTCCACATGAGTAGGATAAAAGAAAATCACCAATATATATGAGATACTTACCCCCGACAACACGAGAACAGGTATTATTATGTATTTCACTTGCAAAGAACAAAATCACTAGTACGCATGTTTTAAAACACCCTCCGAAATCCTCCATAAAACATTAATCATACAATACAAATTGCTATGTAAAATCTACATTTGTTATAATTTGCCCATTTTATGGATTCATTTTATGTTATCTTAAACCACATCAAAATAACAAAAAGGTCAATTCAAATATATTTACATTTTGAGTGATGTATTTTATGAATGGCCCAATATGTGAAACGCAAAATAAATATCATTTAGAAGTGCGATTAAGTGACAAGATGCCTATATTTATTAATGGCATCAATATCTGTATATCAACTTAAAAATCATTCTGCATAAACAGTTAACTTTTAAGGATTACAACATGACAAATTTATTACTTAATGTGAACTTTGACGCTAACCTATTCATTAATTTAGTCCAATAAAATAATCTCAATCGTGTCTACACTTAACATTTTTAATGTGAAAATAATTGAAAAAAATCCACAAAAAAAATTGTTAAATTTATTGCAGAACTCGTTTTTTTTTGTCAGAATTAAATCTTTAAAGGCTAGTTAGATTTTTATGAAGGTATGTAAGCAGCAATTCGTTGTCAAACCTATTATTTTAATGTACTTCAATCAATATACCTACATAATAGTTCGATGGGACATTGCCATGAACATTTCTCAGTAAACCTGCTTTTTGGATGTTATACAATATCGAACAAATCTTTACATGTAAAGTTTAGACTCATTGCAAATATATTAGAAGATATATTATAAATGTCGTAGTTATTGAACCTACTCGTTTGTTTGTTTTTGAAATCTCATTTAAAAGAGGACGGGTGCGTGTCGCCGTGTTCTTTGCGAGTGCGCCGGGCGACACCGAGGTGGTAAAGAAGGGGATATGAAAGGGAGGAAGGGGACTTGGGATCAGGACAGGAACAGGACGTGGGCCGCCGCTCGGTGTCGCCCGTAAATGCTTGCACGCCTTACATCCCTGACGTTCGCCGTTTTGGTGGGCAGTCGCGGGAGTACCGAGCGGACGCGGCGTCAAGCATTCACGGACGAGCATCGAGCGGCACCAAAACTTCGAACGTCAGAAATATAAAAGGCGAGCGTGTCGTGGAATCATTTATTGTTCGGTCGGTCGGGGGTGAGCCACGCGTCCAGCGTGCCGTTGCGCAAGCGCCGCTTCGGCGCGCCGCCCTCCGTCTCGTCGAGCGACCACAGATCTATCTGCACGGTGCCGCGGGAGCGCGTGCGAGGCGCTCCTCGCGTCACGCGCGTCGGCGGCGAAGGGGGCGGCGAGGGAGGCGGCGGCGGCGCCGGGGGGCCCCGACGTCTTGCACGCACCTTGGCGCGCGCGTCTTCTCTGCAGTACGTGAGCTCGGGCTCGGCCGGGTGATCGCGCAGCGCTCGCCTCGCCTCCTCCCATTCCCGCAGCTGCCGTCGCATCTCCCCTAGCGCAGCGCTCTCTGCCTCCGTGGCGGCTTCGCTCTGCTCCACCAGCCGCATCGCGTACTGCTCCACCGGGGTCAACTGCAACCAATGCCAGGATGCGTTGAATACATGAGCAAAGAATGTGTTATTATTTCTCTTAACTATTGTGCTATTCAAAGTGTATTAACTAAACTACCTAAATAAAATAATACGTAATGAAAATAACGTTAATCCAAACATATGTTACTGTCAAATTTTACTTTGGAGTGAGCAAGTATTATAATAACTTCAACTTTTAAATAAGTTGTGTAATAGAGAGAAAGGCAGTGCAATGCATTACAATGCGTTTTTAGGAGTCCTTACGCCAACATGTATATAACTACTATAGTTTGACACAAGCATACTAACTTTATATATATTTTACCAAATAAAATTATTTAATAAAATATTAACACATAAAATGTTTATTAACATATATAGGTGTAGACTATTATTTTGTATTTTATTTTACCGGTAATTTTATGGGAGAGTTGAGTTTCTAATTTATAAAAAGCAAAAATCAACTATCATGTACCTAATTTGAAGTGATAAATAACATAAAATTGTATTGTTCCTGATCCAATTTAAAAAATGAGACCGCTTTGTACTTGGTAAAAAAAATCAGTTTAGCTAGTTTATATAAAATTTCACTGGTGGAAAGCAAAGGGGAAAAGCTCACCTGTTTCATAAGTGCAGCCAGTTCTGCTGCATCAGGGTCAGTTGGCGTGGGTTCAGGATCGTCATCCAGAGGCAAGGTCTCATCGAACTCAGCAAGTTCACCTTGCGCCTCAGCACGGGCAGCCCTTGCCGCAGCCGCGTCTGCTTCATCTTCAGCTGCTGCCAGCGCAGACTCTAAATCACCAGTCTCTGGCGCCGCCCCTTTCACCTCCCCTCCAAACAACTCTTCGATGTTCCCCGATCGGAGGTAGGAAGTTGTAAAATGTCCGTCTTCTATGGCGAGGTGTCCGAGGGCGCGTTTCTGCTCCGCCTTCCTTAATATGTTCTCCTCGACCGTTGCAGCTGTGACGAGTCGGAACACGTGCACGTCACGTGTCTGTCCTATGCGATGGCAGCGATCCTGCGCCTGCGCGTCCATAGTAGGGTTCCAGTCTGAGTCGTAGAAGACTACGCAGTCGGCGCCAGTTAAATTGAGCCCGACACCACCGCTTCTAGTGGATAGGATGAAGGCGAAAATACGTGCGTCAGCGTTGAACCGTTCGACAAGCGGCTGACGCGCGTCAACCCGCGTCGCTCCGTCTAACCGCAGGTAGGCATGGCCGTGTAAACTTAGGAATGCCTCTAGCACGTCAAGTACCCGTGTCATTTGTGTGAAAATGAGTACGCGGTGCCCGCCCGTTTTTAACCGCCGTAACAACGCCGCGAGAGTTTGTAGCTTGCCTGCGGAACAATAATAATAATACTTATCATTATTTATTTCAGATATAAATCCGTGTTAGCATTAGTAACAATTAATTATCTTAAATACTATGTTAGTGTGTTTAGTTGATTGATGCTTTTTTCCCACAGGATTGTGTGAAAACCGTCAGTCCTCACCGCCACAAACATGCCACTAGCACTACAGTTTCATGGTAGTCCCATCAACAGCCTAAAGGCATTGTTATACTGCACTCTAAAAACATACAGTGACTTCTTAGAATATCTCACCCACAGACCACTCATGTAAAATGTTTGACAGAAGGATTTAAAAAGTATCACTTTAACTTCTTCAAACCACCAGCTCTAAAACCAAATTGTGCATCATATAACCTTACTCGCGACTCAAAGTGCGTATTCAGCACACTGTTAAGCACCTTAGCTACAATATAATAGTTGCAAGTGAGATCGGTCGATAATTCGTCTTGTCAGATGCATCCCCAGTGTTATTCTTAAGGATAGGCACTGCAACAGTTCTCATCAAGGCGTGTAGTAGATAAGCATGATTGGTGAAAAATTAAGAGAGATCAATTGACAAGTTTCCCCCACCATATCTCAGGTGCTCAATACTGAGACCAACATGACCTGGTGATTTTTCGTTCCGCATTATTTTAATAGCAAATGAACATCACTCGAATATAAGACAGTACGATAAGCATCCATCACGGCTTCATTACGTGCTGCATGAATAGAGGACAGGTCTTGTGTGGATTGAACTGTAAAATGTTCTTTAAACAAATTTGCAATTGTCCTCTCCTCTTACTTATAGAATAACTTATTTATAACACAACTAGCTGCTGACTCGTGCAACTGCGTCTGCTTACACTTGAATGTATTAAAGTATAGAGGCATCTATTTTATGTATATATATTCCCAATTTTGAGAATAAACTGAAAATTTCTAAACATAAAAAACCAATCTATCATGGGACACTTGGGAAAAAACACAGGTTAAGTGTGTCGTAATAAATATAACTACACTATAGACAGGTAGGTGCAACGAGAGAAATGGCAAATTACCGTACTGAGTAGGAAGAGTGGCGACGTAGCCACCTTATCTATAGAAACAATCCTGTTAGCGGACAACTAAATGTACTTAGGGAATGTAGACCCCTAGCTATGTCAACAATCCCCTTAAGTGGCCGTAAATATACTTAGAGGATGCCTTAGCTTTGTAAACAATCCCCTTAAATGGCCCCTAAATGTACTTAGTGGACCCCTTATCTACAGAAACAATCTCCTTAAATGTGTTCCTAACTGTACTTAAGGGATCCCTTATCTATAGAAACAATCCCGTTAGCGGGCAATAGAAATCCGCGAGGGATTTGCGACACCGTTACCATAATTGATAATTGTTGTAATTAAAGTTCTTTAATTAAAGAGGCTGAAACTTAAATCCAATGAATTTAAATGTCAGCCTCTTATTACTATCGCTTTTCCGTTTCATCGACTTACAAGTCACAACGATGCTAAAGAAGTTTTCACTGGTGTGTACTCACCGCAGTCATACTGCAGCAGACGAGGATGCGGGAAGGCCACGGCGAGCCGTGTGGCAGCGGCGTGCAGTAGTGCGTGAGTCGCCCGCGCGGCCGCACGCACTCCCCGCTCCACCGTTCGCGCGCGGCGTCTCCAGTCCCGAGCACTCTCACCCGCGCCCACGGCCAGCTCCGGCCCCGGAGCGACGCACGCACGCCAGCACACCACGAACCTACGCAATAATCAAAACATTATAGAAACAGAAGTTACCCTGCACACTAGCAAACTTGGCATGCATTATTTATAGATATTGAAATTCAAATAGAACTTGAATTCCTCGACCGTTCAATGAATCACATACATCCTTTATTACCACACCTATAACCATGATAATTGTAGTATAGTGTGCAAAACATATGAAATAAAATCGTAACATATAAAGAGCCGCATGAAGTCTTATTTGCTGTAAGCCTCAAAATACGAACTTTTCACCAGAGCCAAAAAAATCGATGGCGTAAGTCAAGATTAACATAATCAATAAAAATAGTTAAATACTAAACTTCATTTTAGTGATCATTTAAAAGTATAAACTTCTGGTGGACACTTCTAGTCTTTTTTTCATCCTAAAAATAAGGACCTAAACCAACTGTTGCAGTAATCTTTTCTAATTAATAGATAAGGTAAGTAGAAGCGCATTAACGTCCCACTGCTGGGCACAGGCCTCCTCGCTCATATGAGAGAGGGTTTTTAGAGCATAGACTGCTGCACCACTGCGGATTGGCAGGCATAGTACACAAGTGTACTCTATATTCCTTCACTCTCATAGTCCAACGTGACGGCAATCAGACACGACCGGAGAGAGAGATCAGGCGCAGGTCCGACGGCTTAACGTGCTCTCCGAGGCACGGTGGTGGATTACACCGTCAAATTTTTCCCAACTTCTAGCAAATATTGAGAAAGGCCCGGCCCGAGACTCGAACCCAGGACCTTATGTCTGTAGTCGAACATATCGTCTTTCTAATTAATAATATGTTCGAATTATTGCATCAAAGGCATTTATAGAAACGTATGAGACTTGCCTGTCGATCGTGTCGCGCATCTCTTCCAGCACAACAGAGATATCTTTGGGTGGGACACGGGGTTCCCCTGCGCTAAGCGCCGCCCGCAAATCTGCACCCCACAGCGGCAATCGCCAGCATCGCCTTTCATTGATAGCGGCCGTGCGTCGGAGACAAGCGCGCCTGTGAGCCGCGAGGCGTCCAGCGGCGCCTCGTGGAGGAGAGATGCGCTGCGTTGTTGGGGGCGCAGGACGCGCTGGCGGTACGGGTAATGGCGGTGCTTTCGCCGGTTGAGCTGGAGGCGCACGCGGTACTAGCCGCAGGTGTAGTCGCAGCGCAGCGGGTGGAGGTCGGGGAGGGGTTGTGCGTGGTGTTTCCGGTAACTCCTCGACGAGGCGCCGTGGCGGGGCGAGATGCCTCGCACGATGTGCGACGAAAGCACCCGAGCCGGCCACTTCGAGCGTTGCAAGGTCGCCGCCGAGACGCGCTGCGAGGGCCTGGCGCTGCGCCACAGACGGTAGCAGCACAAGCGCCGGCACGACGTATCGCAGCGCAGACAGCTGAAGCGGCGACTGCACGGGCCGCGGCTCGAACAGGTCCGGGTGGTTGCACACTTTGCGCAGCTGCATCAGGACGTTGATGACGCTCAACAGGTTGCCGGAGGCGAGACTCTCCTTCGTCCTTAAAGAGCGTCGGCGAAAAATTTGACTTAGTATATATTGTAAAGAATTATTTCTAAGATGAAATATAAAATTTAGACACAAAAATTACTAGACTTTTTTGAAACAAAGAAGGATAAACATTTTTACCACAACTAGTATGCTAAAATATACTACATCTAACAAACAAATACAACAAAAAAATAATAATTTCTGTATATTAACAGTGCTTGTGCTATGTGAAAAGTTACTAACAGATATGTGAGTTAAATAAAACTAAAACATTAAACAGACTTGAAAATCAGGACTTTTAATATTACAAAGTTCTGATTGTGTAATGGTATCTTCTTCAATACTCTGACACTTAACTATGGCTTGCTTCAGCATTGAATGAAACTACCTACATTGTTATAAGCGTTAATAATCTAACTAATAGTATTGAGTATATAGTCACTCACTTGGCTCGCGCCATGAAGTCGTCGTAAAGTGCCCGCTGCCGTTTTGCCAGGCGACACATGAGCACGTGTTCGTATTTGCGCGGCATCTGCCGCTCCACGTCTGCTTTCAGGCGACGAAGGAGGAAGGGCCGCAGAACAGCGTGCAAACGCCGCAACAGCGCATCGCCCGGCTTCACCGCACCGTCCGCCAAGCCGGCCACGGGAGCGAACCACTCCCGGAACTGTGAGTGCGACGCGAACACATCCGGCATCAGAAAATGCATGAGCGACCATAGCTCCAACAGGCTGTTCTGCAGCGGCGTGCCCGTCAGAAGCAACCGCCGCTCGCTCTGGAAGTTCAACAGCATGCGCCAGCGCTGCGACTTGAAGTTTTTGATGTTCTGTGCCTCGTCAAGAATGAGATACTTCCATTTCTTCCGCCGGAAGCTCTGGTGGTCCTGCACGACGAGCTTGTACGACGTTATACACACGTGGAACGAATTGGCTTTGGTCCATCCGACGCGTTTTAACTTTCGCTCTTTTATCGTGCCGTAATAGGTTAGTATTTTGAACGCGGGGCACCACTTTTTGAATTCGATCTCCCAGTTCATCACGACCGAAGTTGGCGCAACTACTAGATGGGGACCCCAGTCTCGTAGCTCTAGCGCCAGATGCGCCAGAAGTGCAATAGTCTGGATGGTCTTGCCAAGTCCCATCTCGTCGGCCAGTATACCGTTGAGACGCCGCGCATGCATAGTAGCTAACCAGTGTAAGCCCACATGTTGGTATTCGCGAAGGGAATGCTTCAGCAGGCGCGGCACCGGCGTGCCAACTTCCGTGTCCGAAAGTGTCGTGCCCGTGGGTTGTAAGGTAGCCGCCAGCGACGCCGCCGCTTCTACTCGTTCCGCCTCGTCCGCCCCTTCGCCCTCGGCACTTTCGGGCGCTTCCACGAGCGCTTCGAGCGGTTCCGACGACGACGACGCGTCGTCATCCGAGTCCACCTCCTGATCCGCGTCGGGGCCGGGGTCTGGGTCGTGTTCGGGTTCTGGATCGTGATCGGAAGCGGGGGGATCTTCATCATCAGCGGAGGTGTCGGAGGGGGGCGGCGAATGTGCAGGTAGGTATCCGGGTGGTAACAGATCTCCGAGATCTAAATGAGACTCGCGCTGAAGCGCTTCTAGCTCGTCTCGATGGTCTGCAGCACCGTGTTCGCGTTCGTCTGCGGCGATAGTTTCTTCGTCATCGTCGGACACGTCCCGCGGTTGAAATTCGTCGTCAGATGGAGGCGCGTCAGGTCGACTGTCTGGTAAACTGGAGGGCCGACTGGAGGGACAGCTCTCGGGGCGACTATCTGCGAGATTGGCGGCCAGTTGCCGGGAGTACCGCTCTGTGCGGTCGACAATGTAACTGAGTTGTTCGTCGAGCGCCTCTTTACGTGCGCGTTCTACTCTTCTCACTCGTTTCCACTCAACCAGCTGTCAACAACAACAACAATACATTATTGTTTATTTTAAGAACTTAATTTAATGTAAAAGATATAATTTTTCTCAACTGTTTATAATTATTAATTTAAAAGTTCCTAAAATGTATTAATTTGTAAAATGTAATGAGAGTTAGTAGGCAGGCTAATTATACTTCTCAGTACATGAGTTCTGTTTACCTTTTCAACATTAGACCAAAATAGCCTAATCTCCTTTGCGGCGAAAGCCGCGATCTTCTTCAACTGCAACTCTTGCGCCTTTTCCGCTTTTTGTGCAGCAGCGGCTTTGTCTTGGAAATATTTTTGAACAGCCCGTGCACACTAAAAATTGTAATAAATCTGGATAGTAGTAAATGCTTGTTAATGAGTTTGAAAAAAGTGTGTGTACACTTATGTAGACGCTTCAGAAGTTATACTTCTTTAGCGTAACAAGATAAAAATCTTTTCAAACAATGAAATGCATAAACTTTGTCTCGGAACTATTAAATTATCAGTCATTATTATTGGATAGCACAACTTTTAGCGCCATTAATTCATGTCTTATTGAAATTCATGCTAGATTGCATAAAAAAATGCAAAATAATATATAAGCAACAGTTAGTCAGTTAGTATCTTCGAAATTCTAACCATAAATCCACACCGTAGTTTTTGTTGCTTGTCATTCGTTCACTCAATGCATGGCGAAGGCCAAAGATTCCAAAATAATACACGTTAACTAAGTTTCATTGAATATAAATATAGACTCCGGTATATTAAGCGGAACATTAAAAAATGGAGGTTTGACATCAGTACCATAACCTTATGTCATACTGATATCCAATATTTCTGTTTATGTTCCGCTAAATTTGTCGGTGTGTATAGTTTATAATCTGTTTTCTATCAGGGTGTCGGTTTTTAGTGACTGTGTGTGCGCGCAACGTAAAAATTTACTCTCAACATTTTTCCCTAACGCGCCAAAGAAGTATAAGTTCAATACAAACTCAAAATAATATTCCAGAAAACTCTCAATGAAATGGCAATCATACATGTATGTATTATACACTTATTTGCTTGACAGCAAACGTTTACAGCCTTTAAGGCAAAATGAAAAACCTATTATGTAAATTTGTTTTGCTGGGAGGAACCGTGAAGCAATATTGCATTTGAAATATTAAAACTAGTCTATTTATAGCTTAATGGGTGTAAGATATAACATAGTGGTGACAACAGCATGCTGCATGCAAAACAATAACATACAAAAAAGTTAAGTCATATGGTCAAAAAACTTTAATCTAACCTTTTTGGCTGCCTGTTTTTTCCATTTGCGCTCGTGGGCGAAATCCTGCGCAAGCCAAGCCATCTCCTCCAGCAGGTAATCCCAATGAGACTTGGCTCGTGGAGGTTCTAGTACACGGGGTAGACGTCGTTCCGCCCAAAGACCAGCTCTTGCTAGCTCTGCGACACGAGCCGCTACGTTCGCTTCCTGGCGTGCCTTTTCGACCATCTCATCTTGTACGGGTGGCGTGGGGGTGGTCGCAGGGGGACGTCGGGCATCCAGGAACGCTTGCAGCTGTGGCGTGGGTGACCGCTTCCGCCACGCCACGTAATCCATCATGTTGCCACTGGCCTGCAGGAAGTACAGCTCGCTCAGGTACTCTGTGAACCTGTAACCGAGCGCGGCGCTAGAGCGGCGACGCGTTCACCTCCAGGCGGACCATTGAAGGTTTCCCCATTCACTAACTGGGGTCTCAGTATAGATTTATATATTAGCAAATTACATTTCGTCATTTCCCTTAGTTTACGTGACTTGTTGGCTCTGGTTAATAACTACACCAATAAGCAATTACACATATTGAAACAAAATAGAATTGGTATTCTACAAATACTTTGCAGAAGAGATGGATGTTCATTTACCTCCCCTCAGGTTAGTATTGAGGTTTTTTAAGACTAATTATACATGACAAACAGAATAAAAAATGTCGGAAGAAATGCGTTTCTTTCAGCCAAAGCCTTTTAAAATTATAATTGAGTACTACAACCAGGTTAAACATAATTTAATTTAGAAGGTAGTTTAGTAAATAATTGTCATCTGTTACTGATTATGATTACTTATTTTGAATTGAGCAGCTAAAATGATACAGGGATAGTAGGTATTCTAGGAGCCATACAGCTTTTCAGTCTATCTAAAAGTAAATCACTGATTATACATGAATTTTATTTTGGGGAACATTGACTTTTAAAACATGTAAACATACCTCTTTCCAACTTAAAATATGTGTAGTGCAAAGCTATGAGCCTTTACTGCGACTTCTTGGGAAGGCAACCATGAAGAGATCAATAGTGAATAGAGAAGTTAATAGTGGTGTTAATACAATTACATATTACCATCTTTTACACAGAAATTACTCTCAACAGTTACAGTGTAATGCAATAGACTACTTACTTCTCCCTCAGATTCCTCAACTGTAGCAGCTTAAACTCGAGCTTCGATGCTGCATCGTCAGATGACATCTTACAGCGTTTGCGGGGAGGCTCGTCGGCGCAGTCGCCCAATACCGCGCCGCCGAGCCCCTCGGTGCTGCTCCCTCGTTCCACACCCTAATTTCAAATATAACATTGTCTAAATTACTTGTAATAGATAAAAATAACCCAGTAATTTGTGCAAACAGTGGATATAAATAAGAGATAACATGGCATCAATGAAAAATGGCACAATAAGAGAGAAAATTATTCCATATAAAACCATCCCAAACAAAATTCTCCTTAAAATTTTAATAAAATCTGTTAGTATCTGCTTTTTAAAGTTAAGCTAATATAGAAACAATGGGCAACAACAAAGGGGGTGTATCCAAGTTAAAAGTGCATATTAATTTATACAGCATTTTTCAGTTAAGGAAGCCATTTTAATTTAACAATGTCTATGGGAAATATAATTATATGTATCTATATTTTATAGTTGAAATTTTGAATTCATTTTTGCATGTAAGCCAACATTTACTTTTAACATTCTTTTCCCAGAGGCCACCTCTTCCTAATAACATTGAAATCCATCACATTTTTATGTAGCTGTCCTTATCATGTAAATAAACAAAGTACTAGTTGACTTGTAGTTGGCTTTATATACAGGAACACAAAGAATGAGATCAATGTGTTAAGTATTTTGTGTGGTATCCTCTTAACATATCCAATCTACTTATAAATTTAAAAGATTATAATATTGTACATAAAATGCTTAAGGTTCAATATCTTAATATTGAACTTGATAAGGCTTAATTACAATGTTGCATATTTATTAATAGAATAGAAAAAAAATCAACCTCATATTGATACCTAACATAGTTTATTATTTCAATACTTAATATTTATACAAAAGCTATCATTTTTTGTCATTGATAATGTTGCTCCTAACAGAAAAATTAAAAATTAATGAGAAAATCTAATTGGCAACAAAATTCAATATTTTTAATAATTAATATCTATAATACAAATAAAAAAGATTTTTAGATAAATGATGTATGGGGCCAGTCCAGATTACTGTTTATCTTTACATACTTCAATAATTTAAATATTATCTACCAATTTAGTAGGCTTTCCAAGGACTTACATTGTGTTAGATTATGGCCTTAAATTTAGACAATTAAACATACTATACAAAGTTATACCAGTGTTTGGATATACCATTTGTTTAAAATCCAATAAAAATAATGATGTATTCAACATCAACTTGAAATAATAAAGTACATTAAATCAGAAACAAAGTACACAAAATAATTAAGATGCAAGTAATATTTAAAAAAAAAAATCAAATAGATCCTTATTTATAAATCAACTGACATTCGCAAAATATATATATATATATTTGAACTTGATTGAATGAATAAAAACATACCTCAATAACAAATGAAAATTAAAACAAGATATATATAGTAGAAACTTACTAAGCCAACATTTAAGTACAATATTAACACCTAAATAGGAATGGATTAAGTAAAAAATATGTAAGATTATTGGGAATGGATGAGTCCATAGTCTATACCAAAGGTCAGCAACCTTTTCTTATAGAAAGGTCACAAATGTTATTAGGACATTGGTGCAGGCCACATTTTGTCTAATCAACACTGTTTTTTTTCAAACAGAACTAGTTATTTAACTTTTAATCACTTTTACTTACTCTCATTTGTTATATGGGCCACCAGTTGCTAGCCCCCTGATTTATACAAATAAAATTGGGAGTCCATATTTATAATTTCAAATTTACAGCTGTTTAATATAATTAGGTATTTTAAAGTATAAAGCATATTAAAGTATACAGTATTTATATCAAAAAAAGATCTTAGTAATTTGTTTGCTTGTCTTGAGACAACTCTGAAACTGCTGGAAAGCTTTTCACTATAATTTCACTAGTGGATTGCTAATGGCGGGTTAATTAGGCTACCTTAATTTTACAATAAAACACCTTCAGAATGTTATAGATCACACTCTAGAGAACAGCTAGTTCTCAGTAAAAACAAAAGACTAGTGTAAGTCAATGTTGATTTCTACCAAACAATTACAACAGATTCGTTACAATCAATCAATTTGTTAGTCACAACTATTTAAAACTAATTTTTATTTAACAAATGATTTAAGAACGAATAACAACAAAAACATTAAGGGCAAGTTTCCAGTAAGACTATAGTATAATGACGCATTTCCTACATCTATCAGTCATCTAGCATAATTTTGTACAAGTCATTATATGAAAGAAACCTTTAAACCTTCTGAAGCTATCAGTAGACGTAAATTTTTCGGATTAATATTCGAAAACACTAATAACATCAAGTGTCATCAACAAATTTTAAAAAACGTATTTTAAAAAGACATATGAAGAGTGTAAAGTAATAGTAAGAGTTGATTAACATAAGTCTACAAATGCCATAAAACGAAAAACTAATGAAATGTACTAAATAACATACCATGAGCGGTACCGTTGATGATGTTTGTAGGGATGAGCCGGGTTCATTTCGTCCGCTCATGCTGCACCATTGCAGACGTAACAAATATCCATTTTCTGCACTTAATTTTATAAATAAATCACCACAAATCTAATATTATAGCGTATAAATACTGTCTGGACTTGCTCCAAGGGGCAAACGCTTCCGATATTAATTTTTTAATTTATTAAATACTAGTTTATTGTCAGTCTTCAGTATTGTGATAATCAATAATATTTTATATCAACACCATAAATGTGTTAAAACCTTCGATATAATCCGATAAACAACATATTCAATCAAGCCATGAAACCTGTATATGCTACCGTAAACAGTTTCCTCTGACAAATTTAATCCGGCGGCAGCCATATTGAAATAATGACTGCGGCTTATATTTTCACACTAGTTTTTAATCAACACGTTCTTCTTTAAACTTAACATATTTCGCGATTATTGAAGCAATTTATACATTATCTTGCACATAATTAATCAAATTAACATATATTTATATGCAAACGCGCTTAAACATCACTTTTCAAAATTATGCATTAATGCTCCAATTTATGTTTTGTCTCGTTCTCAAATTTTCAATGTTACCAGAATGTCATTTGGAAAATTTACAAACTACGTACTCTATAAACAAAATCAAGATATCGTGGCAGTAAAGGCCCATAACTCAAAGCCGTTAAAAGTACAAATAAAACGCAAAAAAATTTGAGTTTAGTTTTGAATATACAATATAAAATTTAAAATAGGAATGTGTATTGTCAGTATTTAACAATTATAATACATTGTAAAATTATTGGTACTAAAATATGACAAACTGATATTAAAACCATTTTTAAAAATATTCGCTTTTAAATAGAATTAGAGATTTTTTCTAAAAAATCGCTAAAATTAGGAAACTATAATTTCCGTTTTCTTTTTATATAGAATATTCAGACGTCGGAATATGAATATTAGTAAATCTTCAGGGGAAAATTAATAAAAAAAACATACTTTTGATTACATTGTTCACTTATTACTTTTTAGATAACGTAACTAGTTAATTTTACATATTTCAATAATGTTTGTGTTTTAGTGAAACATTACATAGATAACAAAAATCTAATTTTGTCTGATAATGTAATGTCGATACAGGCGATAAATACGGATGGTCTACGTGTTAACATCATAAATAAATATTGAACAAAAATTATTGTTGTATTATACAATGGAAATCATATTAAATTGCACTTTCACTTTATAAACAATTAACAATTTAATATTTCACGTATAAGTTGTGTGCTGCTACTGTCTCTCTTCTACACGAACTGATCAGCCAATGGAACAAAGGAGAGATACATGTGTCACGCATAGAACACTAAGGCTCTATCGTCACAAAGGTTATAGAGTGCATCTACACTGCAGACTTCCCACAAGAAGAGATTTGCATTGGGTAATCTTAACAGTCATAAGAACACGATGCAGTATCGTTAAAATTTTTTATCTTTCCAATTAAAGGTATTGCGAAAAATTAAAAAAAAATACATCTGACAGATGACAGTACATGTACATACATTATCTATGAGTACATATTTGATGCTGACTTCACTTGATTGACGTTTGCAATAATAACTTGACAATTTGACAAGAAAATTTATTTATAAGTGCAATCTTATTTAAAAAAATATTTAATATACCGCCGGCGTCCAGTGCTTTATGTGGCTTAATAAAAAAATTATAGTTTTATTTAGTAATAATTTTACTGGACAATATATATCAGCATCTAAGTAAATAAATATTATCGGCAGAGATGTGTTGGCATAAATATAAAATTGTATTACATTATCACGAATAATATTAATGTAGGTAAGTATTTTTGTTATATATTTAACCTAACAAACTTTGATTTAATTCTATGATGTTAATGCGGTTTTTAAAATCAAGGACGTTTGATTCGTGTTTTTTTTTAATTGTATGATTTTATAAATTCAGAAACTTTCTATTATTTTAGTAAAATTATTTTCCTTGGTTATATTTGTTGTTTTAAGAATCGCATTTTATGTCTAATAGCTTTTTAGTGTAATATATTCTTCTTGAACTTATCCCTTAGTTTGTCTTTACATAAATTAAAAGGGCAAACTGAAGAGTCTATCAGTTCTATAAAAATGTTGAAGTTAATATTTCTGTAGTGATAAAATAGTGTATTTTTATGTTACTACTATATTGTCTTAATTTTAAAAATTACAATCAAAAAGCTAAATACCCTTCTTTGGTTGTAAAACCATTTTTCTAGTAATATTTTATGTATTAGGTAAAGTTGTCAATTTAAAAGTTGTACATTTTTTTAAATATAATATTTACTATATAAAAATGAATGTTCATCACATATAAACTTGTTAGGTATGTATATACCCTGGATATATGTGATGAGAGATGGCAATGATGATGAATGATATCTACACCTTTGTTTGTCTTTGTTCATATGTGCTGTAACAGTATAATCAAAGCTAGAATTTTAATTTAACATCTGACCTTTATATTATTTATAATATCATTTTTATTCTAACCACATATTTTTAGGATGTCTTCCTAGTTATATTAATGTATCAAAGTAATAAATGAAAAACTATTTAAATTTATAAATACAAGTACCAAGAACTCAATTGCTACTTAAATTTATATGGTTTGTTTATCACTTGACAACAATAAAGTTTTAATAAATCATTATTTCAATTGAGTTCACTCAATTGTAACTTTGTTGGTGAGATGTTGTCAATATTTGTTTCACTGTCTGAGATCCTGGGTGGAACCAACATAGAAACATGCATTTTCTGATTTGTTGCAATCCAGATTGATAGGAGGCCTTGATTGTAGTTGATTTTATTTTTATCAACCTATTGACAAAGATTTGGATAATATTTGCTCTGGGATGGTGCTTTGTAGAATCCATACGAATTATCTTACCTCTTACTAACTTATCTGCAGCAAAAACCCAAATTCTACTAAACTATAAATTTTTAAAAGGTACCATCTTCCCACACAAGTGCAAAGTGTGACATTTGAAAATGTTTTAAAAGTCATTATTGTTATAATCTCAGTTTCAATTTACTGCACTGTTACATCGGCTATACTCCTCATTCCCGATTTTGCTATGTATTTGACTCCAGAGTTTCTTCTCCAGCAACTCCTGTGATACTCTGAGCTTTCCTATTACTTTGGGATTAAATTCGTATTTGATGACCTTATTGGTATAATGGTGAAAGTAATTAAGTCACTGATAGAGGTCATAGGTTCAATTTCCTGAAGTGTAATATTATGAAGTAGTGTTTATTAATTTGTCTAGTAATTCTCTTGTTAAAGTTGAATGATTCCTAGTTAATTTTCTGGCAAGTACACATTTGCCGAAGATGTTTAGAAACCAATAATAGGTACTTTATTATAATATTAAACTTTGTCACTTAGCATCTGGTAAGATTATGGTCAAACAACTAAGTAATGATCTCTTGGTCAATTTGTATGTTATACAATATTCTTTCTTATATTGCTGGTTACCGCTTGACTGTCATGTCAACTGATAATACCTGATGATTGTCACTAATATTATAAATGCGAACGTAATTCTATCTGTTTGTCGCGCTTTCACGCCATAACCATTGAACCGATTTAAATAATATACAGATAGCCCAGAGCCTCAGAAAAGTCAATAAGCTCTTTGCAATGAAACACTGCATACAGTTTGTTATGTGTATGTGTTATTTGTAAAACAACTAGCCTAAATTATTAAATATATAAATGCTACCCAAAAACAATATTCCACTAGTACAGTACAGCCTCATTGGTCTAGTGGTTAGCATGTTTGACAACAGACATGAGGTCCTGGGTTCGAATCCCGGGTCGGGCCAATTCAAAATCGATACTGAGTTTTCTATTAAGAATTTCTCAATTTTTGCCCGAATTTGGGAAGTTGGCGGTGTGTTCCACCCCCGTGCCTCGGAGAGCACGTTAAGTCGTCGGTCCTGCGCCTGATCTCTTTGCGGTCGTGTCGGATTCCCGTCACATCGGACTATGAGAGTGAAGGAATAGAGAGTGCACTTGTGTACTATATGCTTGCCTATCCGCAATGAAGCAGCGTGGTGGGTCTATGCTCTAAAAACCCTCGCTCCTCGGAGTGAGGAGGCCTGTGCCCAGCAGTGGGACGTTAATGGGCTGCTACTTTACAGTAGCACAACCAGCTAGTACAATGTTAGGTGGAAGTGTGCAAACTTGGTTAGATGCACTTTACTTCTTACGGATTTTACACAGCATTGTACCGGAACATAAATCTCTTTTCTTGGCCGTACATCCTTGCGGGTAGGGTGGTAATAAGCCAAGGTCGAAGAGGAGGCCTTCCCGGCTGGACTTAGTCAAATAAAAAACGCAATTTACTAAATTTGCCATATCGGGAATTGAACCCAGGAGCTAGCGAAGTGAGCCACTGGCACCACTGCGACAAAGAGGCCATTATTACTCATTTATTAGTACTATCAAAACGAGTTTCAATGTATTCGGCTATATATATGTTGCGTACGCATAAAAATTTCATTTCTTGGTTTAATGCATGCATTATCGTGTTTTCATGGTATAATAATAAGGTTTGCTATGATGTAGGTGTTGCGTAACAGCTAGAAATAGGTGACGAATTGTGAGAATTCAATCTCGGTTGCGTAGTACGAATATGTACGAAATAAATCGTCAAATTTTACTTTTAACTTTTATTTTGAAACCATAGATCGCATTTAGACTAAAAAATAGTGCGTGCGTTCAAATTACGCATGTTAGAAGTCAAACTTCTATCGCAAACTGATTTTTAAGTCTTCTACATATTTATATAAATCTAAAACTAGAGGAAGGGCAAAAGGAAGATTTGTTAAGAATTTAATGAATTTAATTGTCATAAAATATAAAACGTAGAAAATTGAAAACATAAATGACGAATTGTAAATAAAAATGTCATGTGTTTTTATCTCAATATTAGAAATTATAAATGAAATTTTGTTTTTTTTTGTCTAACATTTAGAAAAGAGAATGTATGAAATATTTTTATTTTATTTTTTATGAATAACAGTATATTAAATGGTGAGTGGCAAATTAAAATGCCACATGTTATTTGTAAATATTAAAACTACCTAACCATCAAACGAATTAGCATAAAAACGCTGCACATCTTCGTGACGCTAATCACGCGTTTCATCACTTTCACATGTTGCATCTGTTGTAAATTTAGATCTTAAGTATACAATTTCTTTCACATCTTCCACTTGTTCCCCATCTATCAAAATAATGCTATTCATCATAAATTCATCTCTTACCATAACTTTCGTTTTGTATACATATCATTTGTAATTAAAAAATACTCTTAAACTTACAAGGTTAACCGATAGCCGTTTTATATATCGCATTATCTCATAATGCGTTAATATTTAGTAATTAAATGTACCAAAACATTTGTTTCGATTATGTATCTTGTTCATTGTTTACAAAGAATTGGTGCTCTTGTCTCTGAGGTATTTATTTTGTATATATTTATGAAATATTTCAAAAGTATTTTAATTTGACAGCTATCAGTATAGTTACATATATAATTTTAAAAATTTAGGTCAGTTCTTATAAAAAGTAATTGAAATCCCCTCCAATTCTACGTTTATTATTCAAATGCAGAATTTTATATTGATATTAATACATTGTTTCGCCTGTCATACAATTTTTCATCCAATATTTGATTTATACCATAACAGAATGACATGAAAAAGCAAGATTTTATATTCTAACATAAAATAAAATTTAAATTTAATTGTAATGATTAGAATAAATGGTACCTGACTGAGTTTATTATGGATTCTTCTCTGTACAGAGCACAAAGGAACCCTCTTACCTTCAAATTTAAAATTGTTCTTTAATATCATTAAAAGTCTTTCATTGGAAATAATTTAAGAAAGTGACTGTGTTTGACAATTCAAAACTGCTGTTAAAGTGTACTTGAATGAAGAATTTTTGATTTTATTTATTTTTAAACATATTTATATACAACTAAGCTGTAATTTCGTTGTCTGACATATAAATTGTAAGAATAACTTTTTAATATTATATTACAGTGTTATGACAAAGTCATCACTTTTGCATTATTGTTGCAGAGTCCGGCGGATTTGTGCAATCTGGACTAGTGTAAGTGTGCTTACATTATTTCTAAGAATGTTTGTTTCATTATAATTTAATTTATATATTTCGTAACCAAAAACAATTATTTGGAGTCGGTCGTGGCTGAAGCGCAATGTTTGTATAATATTATCTTAGATTCTCTGCACTTTTTAATTTTGTAAGGTGTATGTTGCAAAACGTTATTGAGAAAAAGATTACTGGAGCTGTAAAAAATGGCGGCTTTGGAAACTGAAAAGTATTTTCCACATATAAAAATTTTCACAGACCTATCAAATAAAAGTGTACTAGCTGATCCGCGAAATTCCATCATATAAGAGTGACAGAAGGGAAACAAATTTGGTAGCATAAAAAACGTTATAGTGAGCCAACCTTTAAAGATAGACATAGGTTGTCATGGACTTTATTTTAACTTATAAAGGGAAACAATACTCTCAAACGAGGAAAGTTTTCAAAATGACAAAAATTTCAATTTTGAAACTTTTTCCATTGGTGCATTGCTCCTATTGGTCTTAGCGTGATGATTTATAACCTATAGCCTTCCTGGATAAATGGGCTATCTAACACTGAACAAGAATTTTTCAAATAGAACCATGGACTAGCGCGTTCAAGTAAACTTTGTAATATAAGTAGATAACATGGAATATTAAAAAAAATTGTCAAGGCTTCGGAGGAAATCGATAACAAACACTGTAACACGATACTTTTACATATTAGCTGTCTTACTCACTTCAACCGATGGACGTCCACTGCTCGACATATCTCACCTAATGATGCCCACTGAGCCTGATCTTGTGCCGCCTGGCTCCAGCGGCTGTACCCAGAGGGTGTTTAATTAGAACCTGTCCGATTACTAAATTATGCATGTGGGTTATCGACCCCCATTGCCTCGAGCTCTTACTAACGTTCTACACTCTCCTCTCCGCGGCAGTAATGTCTTATTCCTAACCCTAATACTCCCGGAAATCGATAAATGACGGTATATCCATTTCCCGATGACCTAAATGTCAGACCGATAACGGGCACTAGCGTTATCGGTGCGAGCAGGTCACCACCTGCGATCACCATTCCGCCTGCGAAGCTTGGTAGTTACTGGCACAATCACCTAAAATATTATCTTAGTAGCAAATTTTTAAACTTGCCATGCTTTTAATTCAGTATGTGGCGCGGGGCGCGTGCGCGGCTGGCCGTGGCGCTGGCGGCGGGCGCGCTGCTGCTGTGGGCGTGGCGCTGTATGGCACCTACTGGCACTAGCCTGGCAGTCCCTTCCCCAGTCACTGGCCGAGATCTCCCACTTATCTTCATCGGTGGCGTGCCTCGTTCTGGCACGACCCTCATGCGCGCCATGTTGGACGCCCACCCTGACGTTAGATGCGGCCAGGAAACCCGTGTCGTACCACGGATCCTTCAAATGCGCCAGCATTGGATGCGTTCACAGAAGGAAAGTGTACGCTTAGAGCAAGCTGGAGTTTCTAAAGAAGTGTTGGACAATGCGATTGCTGCATTCTGCCTCGAAGTGATAGTGAGGCACGGTGAACCAGCGCCGCGTCTTTGCAATAAAGACCCACTTGTACTCAAAATGGGGACATACGTGCTGGAGCTGTTCCCCAACTCAAAGTTTCTGTTTATGGTGCGCGATGGACGTGCTACCGTACACTCAATCATCACCAGGAAGGTAATGAATCAACCATTTCTTTATCTGTCTCAATATACCCGTATATTTACTTTATGAATGACTTGATTACATAAGCTCTATAGTTAAACCAAATGTCTTTCGTTTCTTTCAAATTTCAATTCTTCAAAATGTTATTAAATTTGCATACCGTTTTCATTTGATTCGATGTGATTTATTAACAGGTGACAATAACGGGTTTCGACCTATCAAGCTACCGACAGTGTCTCAACAAGTGGAATCACGCTGCTGAGCTGATGTTTCAGCAGTGTAGGTCACTGGGCCCCACGAGATGTTTGCTGGTGCGTTATGAGGCCTTGGTGTTAGCTCCAGAAGTCACCATGAAAAGGGTCTTAGAGTTTCTGGAGCTGCCTTGGCACGATGCAGTACTGCATCACGAGCAGTACATCAATCAACCCCATGGCGTTGCCTTGTCCAAGTACTGTATTTACTTTCTATTTTTTCTATGCATTTAATTATATCGTTACTTCAAATTTTAAGGTGGCGCTTTTCGTTACCTCTGTCTAGGTATTAGGCCGATGCTTTTCGTTTTCTTTGCCCATATATCAAGGTGTAACTTTCGTTATTTTAATCCATATATTTTGGTAACGAATCTCGTTATCTTTGCTCACATATTAATGTCCGTTTATTAACATTGCGCATTCCGTTATCTTTGTCCGCATAGTAATGTGACACGTTCCGTTATTTTTGTCTACTTATAAAGGCGACGCTTTCCGTTACCTTTGTTCGTATATTAAAGTGACGCTTTCGTTATCCGTCTTTATCTGACATCTTATCTTTTTTCACACATCAATTTTCCGTTATTTTTAGAAGATTACGAATTGGTGTTTTACCCATTACCTTTCCCCGTATAAGTCTGAAGCGTTATATTTTAAGGTGTCGCTCTCCGTTACCTTTCGTCAAGTAGTAATCACTACTGGGTCTAAGGTAAAGTAAGTAAATGCCCAGAAGTGGGACTTTATTGGGCTGTTACTTACATTACCTTCTAATTTACCTAGGCTTCGGTCTTGGCTAGCTACTTCCTTAACAATAAAGACGTGTCACCAAGTAAACATTTGCGGTTTCATTAAGAGGTAGATTACCACTTTGCAAGTTAGCGGGCTGTTATCTTAGACTATGTCATCACTTGCTGTTTTATACTGCGGACTAAAACGAAGCCTTTGTCCGTAGTGTTGAACGGTCTTCGGACCAGGTGGTGCGGCCAGTGAACCTGGATGCCCTGGACAAGTGGGTGGGTCAAATACCAGCAGATGTGCGTGCTGACATGGCTGAGCTCGCTCCCATGCTCTCCGTGCTGGGTTACGACCCTTGGGCCAACCCCCCTCGGTACGCGGACCTACCTGATGCCAAGGCCAGCACTCATCCCCCCTAATACACGCCTTCCATCCCTCAAGGACTTTAATTGACCCCTCATCCCCAAATTATAACTGTGACAAAAACTGTATTACAAACTAAGTTCTGACTTCATAATTGGATCTGTTTATGAATCTATGCTGCTACAGCGGCACCTATATGACTTGTTAAGTAAGGTTCATCTGGATTAAAAGTGTTGGATATGTTACACAAATAACTTTGCTGCTGCTACAGCATTACTAAATTATTTGCCCGGATAACCAGTATTGGATAAAATCTATAGATAATTGTGGCTATAGCGCCACTCTTATTATTCGTAACAATATTAATAGTTAAGCCATGTTATGTATCTGGATACAGAAAGAAATTGTTACTAGAGGCATCTATGTTAAATGTATTCCAACTCTGCTACTACAGCGCCACCTACATTTCTCGTGACGAGCAGTGGTTAAGCCCTGTTATTCATCTTTATCTAGAGGAAAAATTGCTATTGGGATCAGCTACGTTAGAAGAATACCAGACTGCTGCCACAGAGCCACCTACATCTCTTGTGATGAACAGTGGTTAAGCCCTGTTATTAATTTGTATCTAGAGGAAAAATTGCTATTTAAACCGTCTACGTTAGATGAATACCATGACAGCTGCTACAGAGCCACCTATGTCTCGTGACGAACAGTGGTTAAGCCATGTTATTAGTCTACGTTAGGCGAATATAAAGTCTGCTGCTACAGCGTCACCTATATCATTCGTGAAAAACAGTGGCTAAGAGATCTATTATCCCGAGAAAAATAACTATCTATGTGAAAAGAATAATAACTGCTACAGCGCTACCTATACGAGATGTGACATAACATGACTATAGTAAATAAACCAGGTTATTAACTTGGATCCAGAAAACAATCCCTACTAAAATCGTATGTCTAATAAACAACACTATATAATCCATTTCGTAAGTTGTGTGTAAAATTGCAACCAAATTTACAGCGATTTTTGAATAATAAAGCAACAAACATACAAAACCTTGTAATATGTAGGGAATGTGATAGTTTTTTTCAATTTACGTCATTTATAAAGCAATTATGTTGCTGCGTTTCGTTGCATAGTTGAGGGAACTGGAAAGGGGTGGAAAAGGCTCAAAGCCTCCAATGGACAGTTCCACTTGTTCTGCAAATTGGTATGTATGACGGGAATTAGTCACCATCAGGTGAAACGTAAATATACCGATTTATTTCTATAAAAGAGTTTATTGTAAATAATTTAAAAGTGACAAATTCCTTACGTTAATTAGAGGATATTTTATGTAAGTAAAAATCTGATAAATCTATTTATCAATTGTATTATTTATAAATAACCTTTTACCTATGAAATCGGAGGGGGTTGACTTTGTACCCCAAGTTCAACTCTTTCCTTCAAACCCTTTTTCTTAGCTGTCTATTTGACCGTGGTTGATTTAATCTCCACGAATATCATTGCTATCTTTACAAGCCCATTTCAACCCCTCTTTTAATTTGAAAAAAAAAACATGCGGTTTTTAATTATAAACACTAATCTCAAAAGTTTAAAGCAAATTACACATCGCAATAGAAAATTTCATAGAAAATTTGAAATCGTTCCCTCACCCCACCCTTTTTATTAAAGTAGACTATCTTCAGGGTTCCATCTATCTCTGTACCAAATATCATCATAATTGACTTAACGGTTTTTGTAAAAAAAGATGAAAACTTTCTAACACCTTTTCGTAGTGGATTAATTGCTGTTATGTATAAAGTTCATAGGCTTTATATGTAATGCTTTCCCAAAATATTGGCCAGGTCTTTCTTGCAACATATTATACGTATATATACACAAATCATTTGCTCTTTGTGAGGTTAAGTTTGGTTTTAAATTATTTGTGTAAAATAATAGTAAAATTTACAATTTCGCTTTCCATTAGAATCTAAACCTACTAGTCAAACATTTGATGTTAGTCCCGTCGTTTACAAATCAAATATAATGGTCTTTCAGAAATCAAATTAAATATAAAAGAAGCTCTTTTGGTTTATATATCAAACGCTTATTATTATTAATAAAAAAATAGCACTCTGACAATGTCACGTAAGTGGAGTAGCCACAGAGGTGACTTTGATAATATCAATTTTGAACTTTCCCTCCTTTTTGTTGCCGCTAAAACAGCATGGCGTCGAAGCAGCTACTTTATTAGCTACAACAACATAAATACAAATATAAGTACAACATTACTATTACTAAATCAGGAAACATATTATCTATTCAACATTGCATTTAATTAGAGCTTTATTCTATTATATTTGATATATTTATACAAGAATTTAACATATGGAGTAAATATTTCAAAGGATACTTTTGTTTTTGATATTTGACATTGACAACTTCTAATCGCAACTATAACAGTTTATGGAATTTGGACGTAAAGGTCTCGTTTTTTTAACCGACTTCAAAAAAGGGAGGAGGTTATCAATTCGTCTGTATTTTTTTTTTTGTTTGGTACCTCATATCTCCCGAGTGGGTGGACTGATCTTGATGATTTAAAAAAAAAATGAAAAGTGGTGCTCGTCACAGGGTCCCATTCTTTTTTAAACTAGTTGTGATGATGGCATCCATGGCAAAGATGGATAAGTCTTAAATTTGCATAAGCATGTGCGCGACAAATGGACGAATAACTCAGGATTACGCTAACCGACTTCGATGATTCTTTTTTATTAGAAAGGATATACTTCAAGGGTTGTTTGGTGGTAGTTTGGTAAGGTTCTGATGATGGAATCCATGGCAAAGTGACGGAACTCTTCAATTCTTAGGAGCAAATCAACGATACTCGGCAGAATCTTCTATAAGCTAGCCAGATATTTGAGTCGCCTATCGTAACTTCGGTATGGTCAAGTGCTAGTCGTACTTAAAAATGAAAATCAATGGAACTCCTCAACGGCTTACAGTAAGAGTGTGATTTTTGGCAAAATCTATAACTGTTATCAAATGCCAATGACCTTACGTTTGTTGCTGCATTGCAATATTTGAAAGGTGAATTATCTGTGAAGCAGTGGTATAAGGGTTTCGGGATCGATCCCGGGTGTGGCGATATTAATTTAAATTTTACTTTGTAAAGTTGTTTCATTTAAACGGTGTTATCTCATATGAGCAACACGTTTTTAAGTGTACACATATTGAGACAAATTTGTTAGTTTACCTCAGATTCACTCAAAATCATAAAGCAAATAGAAATTTTAACAAAAAAAGAACCGCCTTCAAAACAAACTTACAAATACATTAATATGCTCTAAAAGGTAAGAAATAATTGCGTATTCTTTTATAGTGTTCGTCGTATTGTTATATTTGGAGTCGGTGTCAGCCAAGGTACCTACATATATAGCAATAGGTGGGAGAGACGCGAGAGCTGCTAAGTGGACACGCGGGAACATCTTCCTTGCCTGACACCGACTCCGAATATAACAATACGAAGAACACTATAAAAGAATAGGCAATTATTTCTTACTTTTTAGAGCATATTAATGTATTTGTAAGTTTGTTTTGAAGGCGGTTCTTTTTTTGTTAAAATTTCTATTTATTGATTACGAATTACTTTTGTTCCAGTTAAGTTTTGACCACATTTGTAATTAAAATTGAAACATTCCGCAATTATCATTTAGCTTTTTTATTTATTGATTCTGAAGCGGTACGAAGTTTTGCAGGTCAGCTAGTAATATTTTTGTTTTTAATACGCCAAACTCGGGACATGACACGAGCTAGTTTTATTCTAAAGTAGGTAGGTATATATAGTTTTTAGTAATAATCGTCTTACTATGATGTGAAATATTATTCCTATTGGGATTTTCACTTTAAACCCGACCTATTATTTTAATAAATATTTTCCACTTGACCACGTCTCGTTGACCATTGGGTTTTTTGATAGAGATAATTACGAAATTTCCTACATTATATCATCGTAATAAACTTATCCGGGGCTCGAACTCGGGACTGCTTTATCGACAAAGATAACCTTCGTTACTAATGAGGCAGTTATACTAAAAAGCAGTTCGTTTATAAGAAAATATCTAATTGTGATGTGATACAATACTTCCGTTCGGTGACAAATTGTCAATTTCCCACTTTATCTCGTAATAAATTTATCCGATTAGAATCTTGGATCTCAATTAGTTAATCATCATAATAGAGTTTTGACCAATTGTGCTTTTTAATCTGATATAATACTTGTCGTTATCAGAAGAAATCATTTTTCGAAATATAATATTCGTGTTGGTTTTTTTGTAGTGATAAAGACAAAGTAATCCACTTGAACTATCTTCATGAGTTGGTTCCATCTGGATCTCTAACCGAGGACCGCGTTATCGTCGGATAAGTTGATCTTCTTGACCAATGAGCCAGTTTTATGATGAAATAGTATTTGGTGTCATCAGAAGATGTAATATTGCGATGTAATATAATATTCGTGTTAGTTTTCTGATACTTTGGAGTGGAATACTTTGTCCTTATCAATATAAGGCCAAAGTATTCCACTTGACCTATCTTCTTGAATTGGTTCCATCTGTGACTCGAACCCAGGAACGTCTTGTTGTGTAAAAAGACGAGCACCTTTGACCAATCAGGTATTTTTATGATGAAATAGTATTTGACGTAAGTAGCAGCCTATTAACGTCCCACTGCTGGGCACAGGCCTCCTCACCCACCACGCTGCTCCAATGCGGATTGGCGGGCATTTGGTGTCATCAGAAGAAGTCATATTGCGATGTTATATAATATTCGTGTTGGTTTTCTAATATTGATAAAGGCAAAGTATTCCACTCATTCTATCTCTTTTAATTAGTTCTACCTGGGACTTGAACCCAGGACTGCATTATAAAAGGCGACACCATTGACTAATAAGGTATTTTTATGCTGAAATTGTATTTGTCATAACCTTAAATCAACCTTGTAATATTCACATTGGTTTTTTTGATAGTGATAATTGAAGAAAACTCACTTACTCCTGTTGTATTCAGAAATAGTAGATCTTTTTAAATAACAGAAAAAACTTATATATTTTTGTTAATAATTAGGAAAAACTTTAAGATAAATTTATCATTCGTGTTATAAGACGTAATGCCCCAAGACATATATGACCACTGTTTGTTTTTAATTGTTATCAATTCATTAATAAGGTTTTCCACATTACCATATTGAGGAAGTTTTAGAGATTTATTGAGTCATAAGTAAATAATTGAGTAATTTTTTGTGATGGGTTTTGTTTAAGTACATTTAGTTAGGTACTTGTAACAATTTTTGTGTGTACATAAATGGGTTTTAAAGAACGGCGTCAGTCAGCTATTTGATGCTTATTCGTTTGAAAAATGCAATTTTAATTCTAAATCACAATGAAAACTATTCTAGTAAAAAAATTGCAATACAATTGGTTAAGTAGATACCACATCCTTTCGTATCTACACAGCAATTCCTCCTGGCATACAAAACACTACATACATACATACATAGCATCGCGCCTCATTCCCATAGGGGTAGGCAGAGACAACATCCTTCCACTTGCCACGATCCTTGCATATCTCCTTCGCTTCTTTCATTCTCATTAAACCTTTCATACAAGTTCGTCGGTTTAGAGTACTCTTGACCTGGCCGTTATTTAAAATGTCCTGGATTTGGTCCAGGAACGTTCGCCTTGGTCTTCCCTTCCAACTTTCGCATTCACTCTTGACTCATAAATCCTTTTTGTCAGTCTCCTTTCATTCATTCTCTTTACTTGCCCAAACCATCTAAGCATACCTTTCTCAATTTTAGTCATTACACAACGTTCTTTTATCACTCCATTTCTTACTCTGTTACTCAGTTTTAATCCACTCATGCTTCTCAACGCTCTCATCTCTACCGCATTTATTTTACTTTTGTGATTCTTCTGCCATGCCCAACTTTCACTACCATACATAAGTGCTGGCACCAACACTCCAGCATGCACAGCCAGTCTAGCCCTTTGAGACACCATCTGGCTATTCATAAAGGCGTGCAGATCACCATTTAATTTAATTTTTTTAAATAATAGAAATCAAATTAAAATAATACATTTTGGTTTTATTTCACTTATTTTTCAAATTTGACATTGACAACCAACAATTTCTGATCGCAATTATAACATTTTAGTCTTTGGCGGGAAATTAGACGTAAAGGTCGCGTTTTCTCAAATTATTAATTCTTTTTTGTTCCAGCTAAGTTTTAACCACATTTTATTACTAAAGTTTGAACTTTCAACTATCATACAGATTTATTTATTGATTCTAAGACTGTATATGTTGGGTCAATTAGTAATTCTGCAATCATGATACTTTATCTTAATTTATGCATTAAATGAAACAAATTTTGTTTATAAAATTCCTTTGCTGTAGTAAATCTACTTTAAATGTTAATGTCTGTGTCGTTAATCACCGAAATAGTGATAAATGGAAGACCATCATTAATACATTAGCATCATTAATGAACTTTTACTTTTATAACTTTATATTATATTGACAATTATCATTACGTTTTAAATATATATTAATTTACGTATTTATAGCTATTTGAGTTTTTAAATGATAGAAACATTTCTATTTTACTGATACTTATTAATTACCCTGGTTATTTACTACTACTTCGCTTGTATTAACTTTACGATATAAAACACAAAAACTAGGTGTGTTATCGTGACCAGGGGTTGACAACTAACGGTTTGCAATGCACTGCAATGCCCGCAAGCATAAAAGCTAAAAATGCAAATTAGTTTCGTCTATAAAAAATATGTATAAACGTACCGCCATATTTAGCGGAACACAAAAAAAGGTCCATAATTTAACAAAATATGGTTTTATTTTAAAATCTACTTGCTACACTTCTTTTGTTATTTAAAGTTTCATTTGTTTTAATCAAAATGAGATCACATTAAGAACACATTATGCGAGTAAAGGCTATTTGTGAAAAATGGTACATTTTTGAACCTTTTATGTTACCGGGAAAAGTGAAAATTAATATTAAAATAACAATTAGTTAAATGAGAAAAATGGTGATTAATGTCGCGTATTTCCTCTACGTCCTCTTATTCAAGTTTCTACCCGTCTAGGCATACTGAGAATGATGTTATCGATAGTCTCCTGGGATAGTCTCCGCCATTCCTCAACTACGGCGATTCGCAGTTCACCCACGTTGGCAGGAGCTGGATTACTGGACTTTTGGGGCCCGCTCCAATACCATTATAACAATTATGGCTTGCACCAATATCAAATCAAATCAAGTAGGCATATTACAGCACTTCAAGAATCAGAATCGTCAAATTATTTTTTTCCCACACTCTGATCTGATGATGGTACTCAAGAACGACTTAAAATCCAAAGTTACGAGCGTTCCATCCCTGATTATAACATTTATGGCCCGCCCTAATATTTTTATCGAATTTATCAAATTATAAGCTATAATGTCGGATATTATCATTAAAAATCGAATTATTCGCATAATTAATGAAATGTTCTCGTAACATTTGAGGCCCGCACCAATATTTTTTATCGAATTTATCAAATATCTTTAAAAAAACTATAATAACTGTTCTATTTGTGTAAATATATTTCATGGCTTAAATAAAAAGTATAGACTGTTAACTTTATATTTGAATATTGAATATAAGTAACCCTGAATTGAAAATACTTACCCCATTCGAGTATCGAATCGAATATTACCACTCGATTTCGGAACGAATAATTCGAATAATTCTCACACCCCTACTCATAACATTTTTGGTCCTTCTACAAGAAAATGTTTCCAACCCCTGTTCTAGGCAATTTTTCGTGAGATATTAAAACTTAATTTGTTATGAGGCAACATGCGCTTCCATCTGCATCCGTAGGTACCTTGTTAGACAAGACTACGTTATCTTTATCTACGTGTCTGCGTCTGGGTGTGAAAACAACAGAGCCCCATCGTTGTAAATGTGATGAGTGAGTGAATCGACTCGGTCAACACGGTCTGTCTTGTCTTCGTAGTGCTGGTCGTCTTCCGACGACGACATCATCAGAAGGACTCTTGTCACCATTAACGTGCCGTCTATTCTCGAGCCGAATGGAATTGCACGTGATGCTAAGAAACCTGATGGTATGTCGTTGATGCCTTGGAATAAAGGAAGGTCGTTGGTGTGGGATGCTACATGTGTTGATACGTTTGCACCATCTCACATTGACGCTACCTCCAAATCAGCAGGAGCAGCGGCATCATTAGCTGAAAACGCCAAGAGGCGCAAATATGAGAACCTTGCTTTAGAATACATATTTGTGCCTTTTGGCGTGGAGACATTGGGACCGTGGGGTCCTGAGGCTAAAAGCTTTTTGAAAGAAATTTCATCTCACTTAGTTGATGTCACCCGTGACCCTAAGGCCGGGTGGTACTTCGGACAGCGTATAAGTATCGCTGTCCAAAGAGGTAACGCTGCCAGCCTTATGGGCACCCATCCATTTGCTTCTGATGGCGCATTTTAGTTACTTTTATTTTGTCTGTATTAATGTTAAGGTTCGATATAATGTAATCATGGTTAATTGTATATTTAAGTTATGTAATAATTTATGAGCTTTATAAAGTGACTCCTTTCACTAGGTACGGACTTCCCTATATTCCCACGAGGTCCAGAATACGCGAATGGAAACGCAGATAACAAAATTAAGTAAAATAAATGTTTCTATAATCTCAGCGTTGTACGTTGACAACTCAACGTGAATTGTTAACATCTATAAAAACTAGTACCGAGAAAGTCAACAGAAAGACGAAACGGGTAATATATAATTTTTTCACTAAATATTAGATCGTATTGTGTTCGCGACCTCAATTTTTTATTGTTAGAAAATAGATACTATCGACTTGTAGATAGGATCTGAATATATTAAATAACTAATTTGTGCAAAAATATTTATTCATAAAGTTTTGGGACATATAAATGTGACAAAACAAGAGATAATTTGTTTCTTTTAGACGTACAGACGTTGATTTACATACAATTTATAATATAAGTCTGTGCTTGCAAGTTTTATTATTAGTTCGTCTGATAACCTTTATTTCGTTCATATAAATATAACGTATGGATCATTGACATTATTAGTTTTATTACTTTAGATTGATATTGAAAATAAATAATCTTAAAAGCAACGCCATCTTTGGAATACTTTCAGAATTGCGTAAGAATAAGCTCAAGTTGCTTTGTGATTACAATATACGTCAATAGATGGCGTCGTTAAGCTTTGTTTAGATAAGTAGAAGTAAATTTATTTATTTAATAGACACACCAACAGACCATTATGACAACATTAACAATATAAATATTAATATAAGTATGAGGCCAACACAATGCTCCTTTTACAGGTGTATACAACATTTATAAATTATTAAATAATAATTACAAAATCAAGATCATAATAAAAATTTAGTTATTAATTATTATATTATTATAATACGAATTATAAAATACATGTCATAGATCAAAAATCAAAATTTGTGAAATAAAACTACTTGAGGTGCATGAGGGTAATTTTTTATAGATCAAACTCGTGATAATCGTCACGAAGCTGTGCAGCGTTTTTTTATGCTAATTCGTTTGAAGGTTGGATAGTTTTAATATTTACAAATAACATGTGGCATTTTAATTTGCCACCCGTCATTTGATATATTAATATACGATTTTTCATAAAATAGAAAATAAAAATAAGTTCTCTTTTCTAAATTTCAAATTCAAAATTTATTATTTACAATTATATAGAATTATGACAAAACCGCCATCTTTGGGATTGTCTAAGAATCACGTGGTAAAAATGATTTCAGTAAGTGCAAGATTCTTCGTGATTTTGATGGCGTTATACAGCACTAGATGGCGTTATACAGCACTAGATGGCGTTGTTAACACTTTGTTAGGTTTAATAGATGTCGCTGATATACATAACGCTTTTAATATTGTGTAAATTACTATATTTTTGGACTATAAAATCCACGAATATCATGGACTATTGAACGCGTGTCTTTACTAACAATTAAATTTAACTAGATATATGTTAGGCTTGCTATATTCAATTTGCTACGCATAATTTTGAATAAAATGAAACCCCGTGGCCTTTATTTAAAGTAAGTTTAACAATAACGACAGTTGTATGACAGACGTCAGTATGACAATAACAATCATCCTTGTTATTTATCAATGAACTTTGAAAAAAAAAAACGGTGTGAAGTTTGAATTATATGTAATATTTGTAATAGATTCTGCATATTGCAATTTTTAGTCAATATTGTGGTCGTACAAATATTAACAGTGAAAGATATATTCTTCTAAGAACGTTTAATACTAGCTGAGTAAACTCGTACCGCCTCAGAATCAATAAAAAAAGCTGTATTATAATTGTAGAATATTTCAATTTTATAAAATGATTAAAACTTAAGCGTAATAAAACTAATTAGTGATAAAAAAAACACGATTCTTCCGTAAGATTCCCGCCAAAATGTTACAGTTGCGATCAGAAATTGTTGGTTGTCAGTGTCAAATATCAAAAACAAATGAAAAAAAGAATTAAAAGTGCGTTAATTTATTTATTTATTTATTAGGCAAACACAACAGGTTACAATTATTTTCTTATATATAAAAAACAAACAATGTTCTAACCTTAATCATAACCCTAAGCGTGTAAGCACAGCATGAAATTGTTGTCTTATATGCTCACAATAAAACGAAATAAATATACATGTATATATATACACACACATACATATACATATATATATATACATACACATACCCATATACATATATAAATGCATATGCACATACATACAAACATACAATTACACAAAGAAATTAATATAAACTAATAATAACTTACAGTTATACCTAATTTCTATTTACTTTAAAAGCTTTTTAACCCGATTAACGTAAACGTGTGAGCGTGAATCAAATATATCAATTTCTGCTCGACTTTTGTGGGCAATATCATTGTAAAAACGACACATTCTGACAATGGGGTTATAGTAAGAGGTGTTATTCTTATAAGCCTTTAAAGCAAATGTTTTTGCGTTTCTACTAATATATCTAATGTTAAAACTCAATTGAGAGTTAAAACTCAACTCAACTCAAAAAAAACATTTCAGAAGTGAAACTTCTTTGTCAAAATGTCTTGTTTATATTTATACAAATCTAAAAGTTTAGATATCCGATTATTTGTTATGAAGATATGTTAGGAATTTGATTAAGACAAATAATTTATTGAAATCTCAAATGACGAAATTGTAAATTGAAATCTTAGTGATGCTAATCACGCGTTTCATCCGTAAAAATTTTAGCCTCATTCGCCTAAAGAAGTTTCACTTCAAAAGTGAACGACGAGACGAACGTCAAATGTTTGACAAGAAACTATATTCCGTTTAAATTATCCCTATTCCATAATTATTTCGTAAATAGCTGTTATTTACCACGTTATTGATAAAATAACGATAATAACTCAAATAAAAAAAGGGTTATTTTGTTATTGTCAATATATGACAATGGATCGAGCGTGTATAATAACATCAACTAGTGAAGAAGCAGTGTGAATTAAATATAATAGAATTGACAATAATAATAATAATGGTAAAAAAACTAGATGGATTATATTTGTTAAGAACAGGTACTGATGTTGAAACTGCCAAAATGGTGTATTTCGCTTATTTTCATAGCATTATGTCTTACGATATATTGTTAAGGCGGACATTGAAACTATATTTATTTCACAAAAAAAGGCAATACGTGCCATATATCAATAAGGATCTCGCGTTTCCTTAAGAGAATATGTCAAAGAATTCAATTCTCGCAATATATATTAAATAATAGCTGTTTTTCATTGATTTCTTGCTTTGTTTTGAAAATTCTTTATGACAGCTTTATTTGTCTTAGGGTACCTCCTATAGGATCCTTCGTCCTCCAAAAGTGATGTTAAATATTGGAGAGACGCTACACTGTGGTGGGTGCATCGTCCTATTAGTCTACTCACGCCTCATGGCAGAGTCCATTTCATATAGGACCCTGACTCACTAGCTATCGCTGGTCGATTTATAACCCCCCTTAAACTGATGGTCTGCGTGACGAACCAAATTTCCTGTCATTTCCTGTCACAATCCTTCGAGGCTATATAAACTAAACTAACTAAAAAATATAAACTAAACGCTTATGATGTCAAGGAACAGATATTCAATAGAGAATTCATGGAGTTGCCCAAGTCAGATTCGTTGCTGGTAAAAAGATTCTTCGTATCATGAAAGCTATGGGTCTTGCTCCAAGAAAGCAGCTGCAATGAGAATGCATCTTGAAAGGAACAGAAAAGATAAGGATAGCAAGTTTAGACTTATTCTTGTTGAGTCTAGGATCCACATGCTCGTTATTACAAAAACAAAGAGTGTACTTAAGTGAATAACTTCTTAAAAATACACCTGTATCGAAAGTTCCTACTTTTAGCCGTATTTTGAGTGATGAAAGTGCCATATTCCCTTTCGCATTAATAAATGCGTAATTTAGTGCGCATCCTTCAAATATTCGACGCATGCGCGCTTCTTTTATATCTCAAGATATTTGTGCAATTGGTTTAGCTGCTTAATCAAAATTTGTAATTATTTCACTTAATTCTTCTTAAGATTCATTTTCTTTTATTTATTTATTGAGTTTCGCAGATTTATGGTATTTTTGATTGCATATCAAACACACACACAAAACTTGTTTGCATTATTATTTAAGTTAGCTTTACTGTGTTATTTTTTATTAATATAAATAGACGTAATCTGACCATATTTTAAGCGTAAAATGAAATGTAAACAAAAGTAAAACTTGTACGCTACATGATTACAAATATAGAACAAAATAAATAAAATATCTAATTTTATTTTCAGGCTATAATATAGTTTGTGTTTGAAGGTAGTCATAAATAAATGATTAAACAACTTTTTGTTTAATTACGTAGTCAAAGCATACGAGCATTGATTCAACTTTATTTTATATTATTTTAAACTGTATTATATACATTTTTGTTGAACTTTCGATCCTGGTTTTTTGTAAAATTTCATACACACCACGGGACGAAAGTATGACATTGCCTCCCGCATTTTTATAACAATTATGTAACACCCATGCTTTATACAGACTATATAGTCTAATTTAATATTCAATAGATTTCGATATGTTACAAAGAGTTTTATTGTAACGTGTTATCGATTTCAACGCGTCCGAGGCTGCGGTAAAAAGCTAGTGATAGAATGTAGACTATATTCACAACATTCTCTACTTTATATAGTATAAAAATTAAATGTTTTACTGAAATATGTTCTGTATAATCCTCACAGAAGGTGACTGTAGGTAAATCCCAATAATTTCTTACCGTTGGGACTTTCTTACGGATACGGAGAGTTGTACTTAGTTTGTTGTCAGGCTAAGAGTTCTATTAAATTCCTATTCAGATACACAGGTTTCATTGGGATATTTTATTGAAAATTATACAGATTGCTATAATATGTTATAGTATATTCTGGATCCCGAGGAAATTTGGGGACATCTGATCAAAATCATTCTTGAATCCACACAAAAGAACATCAAAATCTCTACTGTTGTTTAGGAGGCTTTCAGTCACATATTATAAACGTAAAGAATAATTACGTTTATAAAGATATCTACAAAGATTTAGATTACAATTGTTTCTCGGTACCTTTAAAGTGTTAATTCTACGTCGAAGAAATCGTGGAAATCATTTAGTTCTTTTACATTTATTACTCTCCCTTAATTAACATTTCAAATTTCAAAAAAAATACATTTTTTATTTAAGCGAAACTTCTTTAGGCGCGTGAGGGTAAAATCACGAAGATGTGCAGCGTTTTTTATGCTAATTCGTTTGAAGGTATCGTAGTTTTATTATTTACAAATAAAATGTAGCAAATTAAAATAATTTGCCACACGTTATTTCATAAAATATAAGATTAAAATATTTCATAAATTCTCTATGCTAAATTTTAAATTAATAACTTCTAAGTCTCGGAAATTTAAAGTTGGCGGTGTTCTCCATCCCCGTGCCTCGGAGAACACGTCAAGCCGTCGGTCCTGAGCCAAATCTCTCTCTGATCGTGTCGGATTCCCGTCACATCGAACTATGAGAGTGAAGTAATAGAGAGTGCACCTGTTTTTTACTATATTCCAAGCATTTATTCCACATTTACTCACCTTTTACACCTTCCTTGGACTAGTACAATCCGCAGTGGAGCAGCGTGGTGGGTCAATGCTCTAAAAACCATCTCTCATATGAGGGAGGAAGCCTGTGTCCAGCAATGGGACGTTAATGGGCTACTACCTTATGTCAAATTATAATGGCCATCTTTGACAAATGTAAACTCTCTAGAGTTGTATACCACGTAATGTCACTCTTCTCTATCACACTGCTTATTTACAATTTGAAGTTATAATAATACCCGCTCACTCTATTTTAAAATATTTACAAGACCTTAATAACCCTACTACGTCAGGTACAGAACTACTAAGACAGGTATCCCTTAAAGTGCCCAATCGCGTTCCACGATACCCAATTCATGTCTTTGCCCACAAATTTTGTAGAACCAACCTTGGTAACCATTCGATAATACCCCGGCTATGTAGACTATACAGGGATTTAATCTCCAAAGATAACTCCATTGACATATTCAGTGATAAAATATATACCTTCAAAAATAAAATAATAAAAACATTTAGAAACACCAATATTCCTTTGTTTTTTGCATTTTTCATTACTTTTTTTATTTTACTTTATTTTTCTTTACTTCTTACATGATGTGGCTACCTATAAGTGAAATTACATGTTTTGCGCTACCTTTATGTATTTTATAGTGTAAGTTTCTGTACATGTAATTTTGTTGGTGGTCCAAATAAATAAATAAACCCTCTTTAGGATTTCAGTTATTTTCGTTACTTGTAATTTTATGAGCGAATAACAGATGTGTTAGTTATTCCATGCTTAGGCAGAATGTGCACAAAAATATGCCCCTCCTTACGGCTTGTGCACTTTCGAGTTACAAAGTAGTAATTGGTAAGTAGCACAATGCGAGCGAAGTCGCCTTCGCCAGTCGCAGTCGCGTGGCGCTGTTCGCCGTGCGCTTCGCCTTCGCACTCGCCCCACCAAACATCTGTTGAACTCAGTATCGCACTGCATCTCGGAGTGAGAGGTCGCGTCCACAGCGCTAAAAACTTTATCGCACGTGCGTCTTTACTTTCGAACAAATATGTTTACTCACGGATTCTTTCATAAAACATAATCACCGAACTTTATAGTGTACATGTGTAATTACAATATGCAGTGTGATTGTAATCGGTGATTCCGTAATGTTGGCGGTGTATTTCGTGCTCCTTTACTCGTTTTGGGGCACGGCCGGTGGAGCGCAGCCCGCGGCGGTTGATGTGCCGCGTTGCTGTCCGCAGGGCCACGCGCTTCCGCCTGAAACGCTGCGTTCGGACTCCTTGCTGGCTACCACCGTGCTGACGTCTTGCAGCCTAGACCCTGACCCGAAACCGTGGTCTCCACTAGTCTACGCCCCACGTCTTACGAAGTTCCTCGATTCAGGACGTCTACCACCGCATTGGCGCCTAGCGTACTCCCGCTTGCCCGATTGCCCCGAACTCCGTGTACTCCACGAACACGCAGCGTCTTACGTTTTACTAGCTAATAATGGATCGTTATTAATGCGAGGTGCTGCCAGAATCTTGCCACCCGGAAAGTATTGCGCTGACGTTTCTGTCGCATTAGTATGTTCCCAGGAAGTCGGGGATCCTCTTGTTTCAAAATGCTGCGCGGAAGGCCACGCGTTCAATGGGTCCCGTTGTTTAGAAGATGGAGTACGTAGTGAGGAAACATTACGCGAGTTAAGGAATTTAGCTAATGGGTCTGCGATGGGTGCTGGGTGGCCGGCGTGTGCTGAGGGTTTGAGTTATGGAGTGGCGGGTGTGTTGGGTGAGGCTCAGTTGGTAGTGCGTGGTGGGTTGCAGCTTCGCGGTGGACGGACCTTAGCGGCGGGTGCGTGGTGTGCAGAGACTGTTACTGGAGAAGATGGTGCACGAGTGTTTGCTTGTGAAGCGAAAGCTCGTGGTGAAAGACCGCCGACTGGCGCACGTCATGCATTGTATGGTGCTGGACTGGCTGTTGGTGCAGCTTTCTTGGCTGCTACATTGGCAGCCGGTTTTGCTCTGCCAGCAGCGCATCATGCTCTGCATTGGCGTTGTCAGACCCACTACGTGGCAGCGCTGATGCTGGGCGATATCCTCCTGGCTGCCACACAATTGGCCGATGATCGAGTACCTCCTACGTTGTGCCGAGCACTCGGTGAGAGTCAAATCTACTATAGGTAGTGTTTATCCTCCTTTCCCTATATTAACGTGGCGTTTTCGTTCTGTGCATGTGGTGATGCAGCTGTGTGTATGCACTTCCTGTTCCTCTCGGCGTTCTTCTGGTTGAACACTATGTGTTTCAACATCTGGTGGACTTTCCGGTGAGTTTTATATCTGTTACAACACTTGTTTTTGGTATAATGTCATTATTTAACATTAGTTTCGATTTTGACTGTATTTATAGTCTATGCAATGCCCCGCGGTTTCGTCTGCGTAGACAGTGAAAAGTCCTAAGTCTGGCTTTAGCTTGATTTTCGTTAACATAAATGTTTTATTTCACTTGGTTTTTAAGCACTTCCTTTCAGATTATTACATACACACCTACATTCATAATCTAATCAATATACAGATTTGACTTTACAACGAATATATGTCTAATACATTTTAAATTCATAACATCATTTACGTAGAATATCCGCCATTAGTAAATTAAAAAATACTCTATAGATATTGAAAGAATTTTTTAAATCGGTCTAGTAAATGTTTAGTTCGATTAATGCAACACTTTCTTCTATAATATTAAAGAAAAGATTTATTTGTAATACTTTATTGTCTCAGAACTTCCCTATGCATACCATTTGACACAATGACATGTTATTTTCTTTAGATTGTCAATTTTAAATTAGTTATATCTTTTGAATGGAATATCCGATTTTAATAATTTAAATAGTATTTTACTGGTATTGAAACGGTCTTTCATTTAATAGGATAAGGATTAAGACTGAGTTATGAATATGGTTTAATTTCTGCCGGCGCTTTTATTAACCTTCAAAATGCAAAAAAGTAGTTATAGTGGCATAACTACAGTTGTTAGATATATGGCATCTTGAATTTTTTTTTAGATATTAATACGTTCTAAAATATTGTAGAACATTTTTCTGTTATATCTTTAATGGTTTTCGCAGTGCATGCAATGACAGATTTTATGTGACAAATTTTTTCACACCTCGGGTTACATTAATGCATTTTTATTAGGGATCCCTATGTTTTTTGTACAAGTAATACAGCTTATGTTACTCAGTGAAAATGTAGCTTTCTAATGGCGATAGAATTTTAGAAATCAGTCCAGTAGTTTTTCCGTGAAAACATAACAAAAATACATACAAAAACACGAATCTTTATAATCAGTGCCCGCGGCTTCGAGTAGAATAGTGTCTTTTGGATAGCCTTTTTAATAATTTGATACTTTTAATGAGCTATTTAGTATTTTTGGTGTAAACGACAGACAGACATTGTTACTTTCGCGTTTATAATTTACTAATATTATAAATGCGAAAGTAACAATGTCTGTATGTAAGGATAAGAATTGTTTTTTGAAAATTACATATACTTATAACTCTTTTTTCGCATTAAAAAGTAACCTGTACCATTTCTTAAGCTTTAAATTATCTTTGTGGTAAATTTCATTGAAATCGATTCAGTAGTTTTGTCGTAAAAAGCGCAACAGACAAATTTACTTTCGTATTTATATTATTAGTAAAGATGTACATATTCTTAGTATGTTTACCTAATTCTAAAAGAGTTTGTAACTTTTAAAATCAGTTATTTCATCACATTGTTAAATTGAATATGATAACATTGGTGATTTAATGCGAAGAACGGGGAAAAAACGTGAGTCATTAACTGGTGAAAGCGAGAGCCCTACGTTCGCGTGTCTTTTAAACATATTATAATATTACTAGCAACTATTTCTGACTTTGCATAGGCAGTAAAGCCCATAAAGCCTACATTTCACACTCAAAACATTCTTTATTGAAGTGGGTTCAAAAGGAAACCGGCAAAAAACTCAGCGGTTACACTTTTAAATACGGCTTTGTATGTTACAATATGTAATTGCATCTGTAAGCTACTGGAATCAAGTCAAAACATTTTTATCTATTAACTAATCTTCAAAATTATAATATCCCTTTTTTAAAAGTATATTTCTTAAATTTATGTGGAGACAACTCCAAAAACGGATGTTATTTAAAGCGCGTATGCTGAAATCGACAAATGATTTCTGAATCTTCTTCATTCTATATATTTGATTTTTAGTGAATCTGAAGTAAACTAACAAATTTGTCTCATTATCTGTACACCTAAAAACGTGTTGCAATGCAGCAACAGACGTAAACTCATTGCTATTTGATTACAGACACTTATATTTTCTGCCTTAAACCGCACCTTTACTGTAAGCCGTTGAGGAGATCCATTGATCTTCATATTTAACTACGACTAGCACTTGACCATACTGAAGTTACGGTAGGCAACTCAAATATCTGGATAGCATGTAGAAGATTCTGCCGAGTATCGTTCATTTGCTCCTAATAATTGAAGAGTTCCGTCACTTCGTTATGGATTCCATCATCAGAACCTAACCAAACTATCACAAAACAATCCTTAAAGTATATCCTTTCCAATAAAGAAAGAATCATCGAAATTGGTTGGCGTGATCTTGAGTTATTCGTCTATTTGTCGCGCACACGCTTATCCGGTTTTCTCATGAATGCCATCATCAGAACTGGATTAAAAAAAAATGGGACCCCTATGACGAGCACCACCTTTTATATAAAAAAAAAATCATCAAGATCGGTCCACCCGATCAGGAGATATAAGGTAACAAATATAATACAGACGAATTGATAACCTCCTCCTTTTTTGAAGTCGGTTAAAAATAAAGCATTACAAGTTTGTTATTATTTCTTGTATTAAAATTGTGTATTTCTCTGTTTATGCTTTATAAATAGATATTATAACGTATATATTGATGTTTCTTTGAATTCATCTTGGAGAAACACTTTTTATTATGTAGATATTCTATTATAAACATTAAAACAAACTACAGAATATATGTATAACATTGATAAGTTCTGTATGATTACGTCTGTCCTTCTTTACATGTTTAGAGATATTAGGCCTGGTTAATGTTCGATGAAAGCTTTTGACGCTTGATTTTACCTACACACTCAATAATTAATGCCTCTATCTATTTATAAAAACCCAATGAAACTGTGTTTAGTAGTTCTTGAGTATATCGTGAAAAGACCCAGCAGTAGATTATTATAGAATGTAACGATTATCTTGCGATTTTCTTGTCTTTAATGATTGTACTTTTAAATGATGTAGACGTTTATAGATATTTAAAAAGCAGGTCTTTTTCACGATCTCATTGCTTTGTAAAAGAACAATCGTATACGCTCTATTTAACGAATTTAGTTAGGCATTAATTAGGCACAAAGCGTAAATCCTAATACCTGTCGTCTGTATTGAATGTAGCATTCTTCGATTAACAATGTTGTAAACGAAAACCTAGTCAAGGTCGTTTTTTTTTAAGTGATTTTTTAACTAATATTAAGATTAGTAGTAATAATTGACATTATCGTGAGACTGAGAGCACTTTCGGGTTTTTAGATTAACATTAATAATTGTTATTTTTATCAGACCGAGATCACTATCATATTGTAACATTGTTAGTGATAATTGAGATTGTTATGAGACTGAGATCACTTTCTAGTCTTAAGATTAGTAATGATGATTGACATTATCATGAGACTGAGATCACTTTCGAGTTTTAAGATCAATAGTAATAATTGACATTATTATGATACTGAGATCACTATCAAGTTATAACATTAGTACTTATAATTGATATTATTATGAGACTGAGATCACTTTCCAGTCTTAAGATTAATAGTAATAATTGACATTATTATGACACAGATCACTATCAAATTATAACATTGGTACCAATAATTGATATTATTATGAGACTGAAACCACTTCCTAGTCTTAAGATTAGTAATAATGATTGACATTATCATGAGACTGAGATCACTTTCGAGTTTTAAGATCAATAGTGATAATTGACATTATTATGACAATGAGATCACTATCAAATTATAACATTGGTACTAATAATTGATATTATTGTGATATTGAAATCACTTTCGAGTTTTAAGATCAATAGTGATAATTGACATTATTATGACAATGAGATCACTATCAAATTATAACATTGGTACTAATAATTGATATTATTGTGATATTGAAATCACTTTCGAGTTTTAAGATCAATAGTGATAATTGACATTATTATGACAATGAGATCACTATCAAATTATAACATTGGTACTAATAATTGATATTATTGTGATATTGAAATCACTTTCGAGTTTTAAGATCAATAGTGATAATTGACATTATTATGAGACTGAGATCACTATCAAATTATAACATTGGTACTAATAATTGATATTATTGTGATATTGAAATCACTTTCGAGTTTTAAGATCAATAGTGATAATTGACATTATTATGACAATGAGATCACTATCAAATTATAGCATTGGTACTAATAATTGATATTATTATGAGACTGAAACCACTTCCTAGTCTTAAGATTAGTAATAATGATTGACATTATCATGAGACTGAGATCACTTTCGAGTTTTAAGATCAATAGTAATAATTGACATTATTATGAGCCTGAGATCACTATCAAGTTATAACATTAGTACTAATAATTAATATTATTATGAGACTGAGATCACTTTCGAGTTTTAAGATCAATAGTAATAATTGACATTATTATGACACTGAGATCACTATCAAATTATAACATTGGTACTAATAAATGATATTATTATGAGACTGAGATCACTTTCCAGTCTTGAGATTAATAATAATGATTGACATTATCATGAGACTGAGATCACTTTCGAGTTTTAAGATCAATAGTAATAATTGACATTATTATGACACTGAGATCACTATCAAGTTATAACATTAGTACTAATAATTGATATTATTATGAAACTGAAACCACTTCCTAGTCTTAAGATTAGTAATAATGATTGACATTATTATGAAACTGAGGTCATTTTCGAGTGTTAAGATTAGTAGTGTTACCCGCGTATTTCCGTATGCCTTTTATTCTAAAATAAAAAAGCCTAAATTACTTCTTATATAACTTTAGCTATACACCGTCAAAAGTTCCGTCAAAATTGGTGCAGCTATTTCAGATATTAGCCGGAATAAACATATATACAGATAAAATCGATTTTTGCTGTAAGTATGTATTTGTGCATACCGTAAAAAGCTGTTGCTGTGTTTTAAATTACAAGCAGACATCCAAATTACATTTATATGTATAGATTAGCAAATATCCGGTATGCTTTGCAATGCCTTATATGATTATGGAAAGAAATACCTGTGACCTACTTTAAATTAAGTTTACGTCGTCTCCATCCTTCACCTAAGTGCAGGCAATTGAAATGATAAAATTTTATTGCAATCTGATGAATATAGCGTCATAAAACAAGTATTGCTTCTCATCTTCAGAGATACTAGATGCCAGTGACTTCGTCTGTTCAGAATTATCACTCACATAAATAGCTGGATTTGTTTTGATAAATTTTGTCTCATTAAATAATTGCTTCACGGATTTTGACTTAACTTAATTTAAGTTGTTAAATACACTGATGTTGAAACTGCTAAAATATACATTTCGCTTATTTTCGTGTATATATTGAAACTATATTATAGAAAAGCAACCGATTCGTGCTATACATCAAGTGGTTTGTGCTTTTCTAAGAGATAAATTCAAAGCAACATCAATTCTCACAGTACCCTCGCAATATATATTGAACTAGCTGAACCCAGAACTTCCATTTTCAAGTCTCTACGCATTATGTGATTAGTCAATAGTTAACACCCCTGTAACCCTCCTTGCGGGTGGAAAATCGTAAAATCCGTTCTTAGCTGACCTCTACTCGGCAAAAGGAATATTCCTACCAAATTCCAAGTCTCTACGCCTTTTGGTACCAGATTTCGTGATGAGTCAATATATACCTGGATATCTCTTATATAAATAACATTTTATATATTCGTAACAATATCCATTCATACAGCATAAACTTGGCGAGGAGTATGTTCCGCCACGCGGACAACTCTCCACTCATACATCTCCACGGCATTGCCAGCCAGCACCCAAGAGCAGGAAACACTGGGCGTCCCCTGCCTCGTGAGCTTCTGCTGTCACCGCCTCCTGATGTAGGAGATGATGACGGCGAAGACAACGCAATATCAGTGGCAATACCTGGACTTGACCTGGATGGACCCGCTAGCGTAGCCAGCGGGAAGCAGCCCGTATGTTTGCGGGAAAAACAAAATACCAGGCATCAAATTGATGTCTGAGGAAGATGCCCGGGCAAGGAGGCACTGCCTCGAGGCCCGCAACCCAACTAAAGTTGAGAAGAACCCAGGAGAACAGCATAAACACGAACGAACTTGTAATTTAGGATGGAGGAGCTTTAGAAATCGGTTGATTACTTGAAGAAATATGTCAAAAACATACTTTTACTTATGTTGAAGATTATTTAAGGGCTCACAGAAGCAATATATTACACAATGTAACATACAGAACTATATTTATAGGACTAACCGCTGAATTCCTTGCTGGTTTCTTCTCAGCGGAATCGAGTTTCCGTACAAGTGGTACGATTTGTTGTACTGGCTCAAAAGTGCTTTTTAGGTATGCTTGAATATATATTTTTTCACTGTTATAACATACTTAGCAAGTAATAAACAATCTGTTCTGAATTATGGCATTAACTCCCAAATCAGTTTGTTGATTTCAGTTGTAATTTATTTGAATACCGGTATTGAAACGGTTTTCAATAAAATATCATTTAATAGGATAACGGTTAATATAGAGGTACAATTAACATGGTTTGATTATTGTCGCCACTTTTGAGATGTAAAAAGTAGTTATAGTGGCATAACTTCACTAGTTGGGCAAATGGCATCACGGACTTTTTTAACAGACTCCAAAAAAGGAGGAGGTTACCTTATATCTTCCGACTGGGTGGACCGATTTTGATGATTTTATTTTTAAATGAAAGGTGGTGCTAGTCATATAGTCCCACTTTTTTTAATCCAGTTCTGATGATGGCATCCATGAGAAAACCGGATAAGTGTTATATTTGCATAAGCACGTGCTCGACAAATGGACGAATAACTCAAGATCACCCCAACTGATTTCTATGATTCTTTTTTTATTGAAAAAGATATACTTCAAGGGTTGTTTTGTGATAGTTTGGTTAGGTTTTGATGATGTTATCCATGACAAAGTGACGGAACTCTTCAATTCTTAGGAGCAAATGAACGTTATTCGACAGAATCTTCTATAGGCTATCCAGATATTTGAGTTGCCTACCGAAACTTCGGTATGGCCAAGTGCTAGTCATAGTTAAATATGAAGATCAATGGATCTCCTCAACGGCTTACAGTAAGGGTGCGGTTTATGGCAGAAAATATAAGTGTCTGTAATCAAATAGCAACGAGCTTACGTTTGTTGCTGCATTGCAACACGTTTTTAGGTGTACACATATTGAGACAAATTTGTTAGTTTACTTCGGATTCACTAAAAATCAAAAATAAATTAAAATTTTAACAAATATAGTAATATATTTGTAAGTTTGTTTTGAAGGTGGTACTTTTTATGTTAAAATTTTTATTTTTTTGTAGATATTAAGACCTTCTATAATATGGTAGAACATTTTTTTGTTCTATCATCAATAGTTTCCACACGCGCACGCGTGACAGATTTTTTGTGACAAATTTTTTCACACCTTAGATGACATTAATGCATCTTTAGGGATCCCTATTTTTTTAAAAAAAGTTACGTAGCTTATGTCACTCACTAAAAATGAAGCTTTGTAATCGTGAAAAAAAAAAATTGAAATCTGGCCTGTAGTTTTTGTGTAAAATCGTTATAAACATATATACTAAACACAAATGATTCCTCTTTATAATATTAGTTTAGATAGTATATAATATACTATAGACTTGAATATGCTAATGCATGTGTACTCATTCCACTTAGATTTGCAAGAACCAAGTTATATTTTAATAAATTCTCCTGTGGCCACAGGGACTTTCGGCCAACGTCGCTGGAGAGAGGGCAAGAAGCCTGCCGTCTCCGGGTGTATATGGTGTACGCCTGGGGAGGCCCTCTCGTAGTAGCTGGAACTGCAGCCCTGCTCGACCATTTACCCCTCGGGGCCGCTCCAGGCCTCCTGCGACCACGTTTCGCTGTACAACGATGCTGGTTCTACGGCAACATGGAGATCCTCGTGTATTTCTTCGGTCCAGTTGGAGTTCTACTGCTAGTCAATCTGGCACTCTTCATATCCACAACAAGGCAGCTAACTTGCGGTCTCTGGAGACGCGATGAAGTCAAGTCTACTTCAGAGAGGTGCGTATTTATTTCTTTGTTTAGTTTCTTCCATTTTATTTCAGCAAGTATCCGCTACAAATCTACCAGTAAGATCGTGCCTCTGAAGAAGGTGGTAAAATACCTTTTACCAGGTTAACGAGATTCCATCTTAGACTGTATCAGAACTTACCATTCGTCGTCGCCGTCGTCGCTTCAACCGATGGACGTCCACTGCTGGACATAGGTCTCACGAAATGATGCCCACAAGGCCCGATCTTGCGCCGCCTGGCTCCAGCGGCTACCGGCGACCCTCCTTATATCGTCGGTCCACCTTGTGGGGGGTCTTCCTACACTGCGTCGTCCGGTGCGGGGTCGCCATTCCAACACCTTCCGGCCCCAACGTCCATCGGTTCGTCGGACTATGTGCCCCGCCCATTGCCACTTCAGGTTCGCGATTCGTAGGGCTATGTCGGTGACTTTGGTTCTGCTACGGATCTCCTCATTTCTGATTTGATCGCGTAGAGAAACTCCGAGCATAGCCCTCTCCATCGCACGCTGAGTGACTCTGAGCTTCCGAATGAGGCCCATAGTCAGCGACCACGTTTCCGATCCGTAGGTAAGCACTGGCAACACGCACTGTTCGAAGACTTTAGTCTTCAGAATCTTCAGTCTTAGAACTTACCATTAGGTGAGCGCTAACCGCAATAAAAAAATTGTCTCATGTTATGGACAAAACCAAACACCATGTCACATTTCGTTGATTCCTCCTATATATATAACTTAATTTATGAGCGACCCTTAACAAAAACTACTGCAGTGTTTTAATAACTTCATTGGTCTAGTATTCAGCTTGATTGGCAACAGATGATGAGGTCCTGATTTAGAGTCCCCTGTCGGGTTAACTCATTATTGACATTAACTTTTTTGTTAACAAATTCTTAGTAATTGCCCAAAGTTGGGTAGTTGGTGGTGTGCTCCATCCATGTGCCTCGTTGAGCACGTTAAGCCGTCGTTTCTGCTCCTGATCTCTCTCCAACGGTGTAGCATTTATCTTCACATATCATACTATATTAATGATGATGGTAAAAAATGATTCCCGATGGAGTTTGTTGTGAGCTCTTCTTGGAAGAAACTAAACGCCTACTTGTATTCCTATATAGTTCTAGTCTACAATTTTTGGTGTATATAATGTATGATGTATTGAATCCTGGATTTATAAGGTGGTCTTTCTAGGGCGGCGTTGGGACGTGTATGCGCCAAGTTAGTGGTGGTGATGGGTGTTACATGGGGCGCTGACGTGCTCTCATGGGCTGTGGGGGGTCCAGAGTACGTGTGGTACGCGACTGACCTGTTAAACGCCTTACAAGGAGTATTCATTTTCCTCGTGGTGGGCTGCCAGCCTCATGCATGGGCGGCTTTAAAGCGAGCAGCTGCAGCGTGGTGTGCGCGAACTCCAGCCCAGCAGCACTCGTCGTCCCACTTGCCTTCGTGTGGGGAATCCTTAACCCACACCACAGCAGCACCTCCTCAGCCAACACAATCTACGCCACGCATGCCAATGGAGACTGTGTGTTAAGTGCACACGTAACAAGAACTCTAGTCGCTAACTTCACTATTCGTTTTTACTCGTTAGAGTATTGCATTTATATTTTGACAGTATCTATTTGATTGTCCAAATATCACGTTCTATTCTGGATAGAATATTGTGGAATTATCCAAACCAGATCAATTGTTTTCGCCTCTTACTCATAGCAGTATAACGTGTATATTTTGACAGCCTCATTTGGGAAATAATATGACTTTACTGACTTATTAAAAAGGGTTTGGGTTCGATTTTCTATACAGTAATTACGGAATTATGTTTCTTATTTGTCCAGGTCTGTTATTTTTGGGTATTTTTACTCGTTAGAGTATTGCATTTACATTTTAACTACCTCGCTTTGTTAATAGAGGTTCCGGTTTTAATTTCAATTTAATTATTTGTCGTGGCTAGTTATTACACTATGTAGAAACCATAAGAGATAAATTACTTCTTACCAAGGTCAGGTCTTCCATCTTAAACCGTATCATCACTTAGACGAGATTACAATCAGACATTAAACTGTCGGCAATTAAAATAAGTTTCAATTAAGAGTTTACATTTCACTTTACTGTTTCATGATCAAAGTAAAGTGAGATTACTGTAAATTGTTTTTTAATGTGATAACGTCTTCGTTCTAACGTTCCACTTGAGGCGAACGTGCAAGCGTGAGTGCGTTAGAGAGGCGTGATCGGCCTAATGTCATTGTTTATTACAACCGACAATTTTCCATCAATGTTTTCTTATGACGTTATCACATAAAAGAACGTGAAAAAGAAAGATTTAAATTTAGTTTACGGCAGCTGTAATTGTTTTTAACGTGATAGCATCACATTACGCTTGAGCCAAGCGTGAGCGCAATAGAAAGACTCAATCGGCCTAATCCCATTGTTTATCACAACAACTATTTCTCATCAATGTTTTCTTATAAAGTTAACACGTAAAAATATCGTCCACAAAACAACAGACAACAATTTTTTTTCTATTAACGTTATTTAGGATTTTAACGTAATTTTATAAACGTGAAAAGGAACGATTTAAATGGAATTTATGGCAGCTATAATTGTGGTTTTACGTGATGACGTCACGTTACGCCTGAGCCAAGCGTGAGCGCGATAGAGAGACGCGATTGGCCTAATTTAATTGTTTATCACGACAAAATTTCTCATCAATGTTTTCATATGACCTTTCCTTTCTCTAAAGAGGAAATTCAATAAAACATTTTGTATTTTAGCTACATATCTACTACGTCCATCCGATAATCAATTACACCACTGAATAGCTAAAGAGTCAAAGAACTTTTTACGCTAAGTAAGGACTGTAACACATCACGCGTGTTTTAGAGGAAGGTCACTTTGAAGGTCATTCGACATTTCGATATTCCGTATAGGATAACTTAGGGTCTCAGTGAAGCTACGACCTTCATTTAACTTTCAATTGTGAAAATGAGTAATAATCCTTTATATTCACACTCCATTTTTTTATAAACTTAAATAGAAACGATTACATAAGTAAGTTAGTGGTGAAGTTGCGACATATTTATTCTACAGTATTATTTTTGTACTAGTGTATAGTTAACGTGTACGATTACGATTGTATGATGTACCCACATTTGGTACGTACCCTCGGGGGTGTGAGACTTTGTATTTTTGTAATTTTGTATATAGTTATGTTAGACCCCGATGGATCTGTATATGTAAGTTGTATATGTGTTTATTTATAAAACGATTATCGACGAATTATCTCACGAGATTACGCCAGTTCGATTGACTGTTATAATAAAAGTTATTGTGAAATCTGTAAATGTTTTTATTTTCTTGGTACAAATCCTTACTAATGTTACTGTCCGTCTAAAACTACTGAACCTATTTAAAATTAGGTAACAAATAGCCTAGAGCCTTAGAAAGGACATAGGCTACTTTAATACGAAAAAAGGCTTTCAAGGCCTATAAATATCGTCAATCGGCTGATGATCAAGTAATACTTGCCTCATCGGATAATGAGCTACAGGAGATGCTAATATTTAAGAATGAAGCTTTGAAAGGGAAAGGAATGAAAGTGAATGTAAACAAAACGAAAGTCATACTTTTTGAACGAGATGAATCTATGATGAATGGCAATATTTTGATAGATGGGGAACAAGTGGAAGAGGTGAAAGAATTTGTATACTTGGGATCTAAATTTACAAAAGATGGAACATGTGAAAGTGATATCGAAAGGAGAGTGAATGCAGGGAATATGGTAAATGGTGCTCTGCATGCTTTTATGAATAGCCAGATGGTGTCTCAAAGGGCTAGACTGGCAGTGCATGCTGGAGTGTTGGTGCCAACACTTATGTATGGTAGTGAAAGTTGGGTATGGCAGAAGAATCACAAAAGTAAAATAAATGCGGTAGAGATGAGAGCGTTGAGAAG
>JACTOM010000931.1:5668927-5700411 GCA_015832385.1 Elymnias hypermnestra
ACTCACCGGCAAGGCCAGAATACCCACTAAAACCCAGGGACACCCTCCTCACCCTGAATGTGGAGTGTCAGAGGCTCACTTGCGCATTCACTCTGACACTCCCGGGTGAACCGACTGAGGATGTTCAAGGAGGAGACAAGAGGCGTTCGTAAAGACGCCTCCTGCCACCCAGCCTCCTCCTCCTTAGGGGAGCAGTATCCGCTGCAGCTTCTCGTACTCGCTCCATTGCCTCCTTCAGAGAAATGACGGCTTCGCAGAAGGAGGCAACTGCATTCCACCCTATCTCACTGTCAAGCATGGCGCCCACTATACTTGGCAGTGAGAGATCTGCTCCGATTTTTGATGACATCCTGCAACATCTCACGCTGAATATCTTCCATTTCGTGACGAATATTGTCTATGACGAATTGTAAATTAAAATGTCTCGTGTTTATTGTTTTTGAATTTAAAATTTAGAAAATAGTATTAATGAAATATTGAAGTGAAACTTCTTTAGGTGCATGAGGGTACAATTTTTGCGGATTAAACGCATGATTAGCGCCACGAAGACGTGCTGCGTATTGTATGCTAAATCGTTTGAAAGTTAGTGTTCAACAACTAACTGCGAAGAGCAGATGACGCTATTGTCAATGTGATATGCAAATTTTTTAAGAAAAGTTTTGACATATTTCGAGATTCCGTTTTTGTTAGATTTTAGATTTTAGATTTTTATATAAAGGCAAACTAGAATGTAAATGGGTTGATAAAGGACAATCAGTGCAACTTAATGGTTTTATTGAACCGGCATAAATATAACATCATACAGTCCGCAAAGCTAGATATAGTACAACCGCTATCGAAGTTTCTACAGTTAGGTAGTCAATATTCAGAAATAACATGTGGCATTTTAATTTGCCACTCGTCATTTAATAATTTAAGATACTATTTTTCATGAAATAAAGATAATTAATAATTTCGAGTTCAAGTTTCGTGTTAAACTATTATATAAACCCTTTTATTTGCGAAATTAACACAACACACGTACCCTCATAATTTCTATAATTGTTTTACATAACTTTCATTTCTCTGTGGAAAATATGAAAGGGAAAACACATTAATAAGTTAGAGCTTAGTTTGGTTACTAAAATATTGTGGTTATTTGAAGCAATAAAAGTTTATAGCAGCATTCTTACATATCGACGCAAGAATTCAAACAGTTACGCCCAAATTCAAAATTATTTATAAAACAGAGAAACTTTTCACATTCATCGACTTCAATTATCATTTTTAGACACTATATTTATATTTTGTTGCTAAAAAGACATACATTACAAGTCACTTCGTTAGTCTGTCTGTTTGAATATCCTAGTAGGTAGTAGGTCTACGCTCTATAACTCTCACTTCTTCTTTCTTTTTTTTTACATACGATTTTTCGCGCAAGATCGGGCCTTGTGGGTATCATTTCTTAAGACCTATGTCCAGCAGTGGACGTCCATCGGTTGAAGCGAGCGAGCGAGCGAAATACAGCCGTGGGCCCCGTGCAGGCCGGGGCACGGCTGGCAAATGCCACGTCGACTATATGGCCAATCCCACGCTGGAAATATGTCAAAAACATATTTTTACATATTATTCAATATTCAAGATTAGTTAAGCGATAAAAATGTTTGAACTTAATTCCAGTGGCACACAGAAGCGAAATATTACACATGAGTTTCTTGCCAGTTTCTTCTCAGCAAATTCAACTATCCGAACCAGTTGTGGTTGTGTAACCAACGAATAGACTACTGACGATACAAAAGTGTTTTTGAGCCTACTTGATTAAAGAATATTATGATATTGACTAAGTTTCCTTTTAAAAAGAGGCTGGCGTTCTCGATTGTTGTTAAATCCATCATTGTGGTTTTGGGTGAAGTAATACATCATGGAGGCAGGGATCTCTTTCCTACCGTCTGGTGCAGGTGCTGACCGGCCATGGTTGCTTCGGCAAGTACTTGCACCAGGTCGTTGGCCGCGAGGAAACGCCCGCCTGTCATGAGTGTGGTACTCCTGTGGACACGGCGCACCATACTCTGGCGGAATGTCCAGCGTGGGCACCCCAGCGGCATTCCTTATTGTCGCTGGTTGGAGGAGACATTTCATTGGAGAGCATAATAGGGGTAATGCTCTCCAGTGAAGTTGGGTGGAGGACGGTTGCCTTCTTTTGCGAGACCGTTATCTCCCTGAAGGAGGCAAATGGGAGACTAAGAGAGCAAGAGGCTGAAGCTCTACCTAGCCGTCGGAGAAGACTTGGTGGCAGAAGTCGCACTTATGCGCTTCATGTTTCTCCCTATTGAGTGATAGGTACTCGTGGTCGGTGTCATCCGGGTCACTAGAGTGGAATGCTGCTATGGAACTTCTAGTGATCTCACTCATGGATGAGGAGGGATCCGCTGGGTTTTAGTGGGTATTCTGTAATCAGTGAGTCCCACACTCCCGATTAGAAAATCTTTCATCGGGGTGCGTAAAGGCATTTCCCAGCGAAAAAAAAAAAAAATCATAGGGGTGTGCATAGCCTTCCAATCCTTATGTAGCAGCGTGTTGGGACTATGTTCTAAAAACCCTTAATCCTACGAGTGAAGAGGCGTAAGAAGTGTAAGAGGTAATTTCGTTTTTAAGGCTTTATACACAGCATCGAATCGGAAATAATTTTTTTGTTTAAAGGCACGTGTTTACCGATAAGGTGGGAACTAACCACTTAACCAATGCCTAAGCCTCCCACAAATATAATTTTCTAATTCTATAAGGGAATTGAATCTGTGACCACTTGTTATCAGGCAAGTTCTGGAATTATTAATCGAGTCTCTCAAAAACTTAGGAATATTACTTTACAAGTAATTTATTGCTAAAATTAGCGCCTGATTTCAACCACACCTGATGTGGCCATCTAACATGGAAGCGCTAATCTGGTAAGAGGCAATTTACCTCTTATGGTTTCTACACAGCATCGTTACGAAATACAAGTCTCTTTACGGTACGTTTTTGCTAGTAGGATGATAACTAGCCACGACTGAAGCTTGCCACCTGTCTAGAATCAGACAAATTAGAATATTAATTTACTGAATTGATTTACCGAGCATCGCATTCGGGAAGTCTGCTGATGACCAAAACTTCAGTCCTGATTGACTTGACTTTTGTCATATATACCTTTTTTTGAGATGGAACTTGTCCACATTCCTGCAGAATCGGTAATTACGTATATAAAATAGTAACTTTATTGTATAATTTGGGACTCCTTATCAAGTATATATTAAAATAACTTACCAGTAATGACTTAACGTACTTAACGTATAAGTTTTATGTACTTTAATATGCAAACGTGAGCGTCCGAGGACACTAAGGACACGATCGTCTCAATTACCAGTAATTGCCGGCGAGACATTACAGTCATCAGCTGATATTTAAAGAACTAGCTCTATAGAGAATTTCAAAGGAAACTTATGCTACTAAAGGAGTTAATGAGTGAAAACATAAATTTCAAGTGGTAACTGCCATATATTATAAGAATTCGAGTAATTTTGTGGCGTTTGTCTCATACAAAAAAATTGGTGCTTCTTGTCATGTTAACAATATGTTTTTGTGGTATATAGTGTCGCTTAGACAGAAGACAAGAGTCGTTAATATTATGAAATATCCGTGTTTGTTTGTCTCTGCATGAGTCTATTTGTGTTTGCTGTACTGTTTCAAGTTTAAGACTTGCAACAGCAGCTCGAATGTATCACAGCAGCAGTTCGAATGTAGGGCAACAGTAGTCTGACTGTTTGACAACAGCAGATTGAATGTATCGCAACAGTAGTTCGAATGTATGGCAACAGTACCTTGAATTAGTAGCAGCAGCAGTTCGGATGTAGGGCAACAGTAGCTCGAATATATGGCCACAGTACCTCGAATTTATAGCAGCAGCGATTCGAATTTAGGGCAACAGTAGGTCGAATATATGGCAACAGTACCTCGAATTTATAGCAGCAGCAGTTCGAATGTATGGCAACAGTAACTCGAATTTATAGAAGCAGCGGTTCGAATTTAGGGCAACAGTAGGTCGAATGTATGGCAACAGTACCTCAAATTAATAGCAGCAGCAGTTCGCATGTAGGGCAACAAACGCTTTCAATTTATACAGTATTTTTACAGTAGATTTAATGTATTACAACAGTAGTTCGAACGTATCGCAACAGTTGTTTGAATGTATGGCTACAGCGCCTCGAATATATGGCAACAACAGCTTGAATGTAGGCCATCAGTAGCTCAAATGTATGGTGACAATACCTCAAATTTATAACAGCAGCAGTTCGGATGTATCGCAACAATCGCTTACAATTTATGGCAAGAGCAGGTCGAATATTTCACTACAGTTCGAACTTATGCCAAAAACGAATGTATCGCAACATTAGGTTGAATGTAGAGCAACAGTAGCTCGGAATGTAATAAAAAAAACAGTTCGAACGCATCACAAGAGATGTTTGACTTCATTGCAATTAGCCTCCTATGACGGGTTTTAATTATTTTTTATATATACAAAACTGTATTTTGTATCTTTTGGAATTTATATTTCGCATTATTTTACGTTTGCAGAAAAAACGACACTAACAATAAAAAATACTTGATTGCATAAAAAATTGCAAAATAATACATAAACAACAGTTAGTGTCTTCGAAATTTTAACCATAAATCCACGCCGAAGTTTTTGTTGCTCGTCAAATCAAATACATCCATCATTCGTTCACTCAATGCCAGGCAAAGGCCAAAGATCCCAAAATAATAAACGTAAACTAACTTTCATTGGATATAAATAGTTTATAATCTGTTTTCTATGGTTGAGTCTGAAAGTTATAATTTTGATAAAAATATTCCATAATATCTAACAACTAATGTAATAAAATAATTAAGGTATTATAAAATATTAAAAAAAACTATACCTAACCTCAGGGTCTCGGTTTTTTGTGACGGTGTGTATCATCGTAAAAATTTACTTTTATCATTTTTCCCTAACGCGTCAAAAGAAGTATAACTTCATATGATCTTGAAATATTGCAATGGCAGCCTGAATATATGTGAACAGCATTTTGAATGTAAGACCTAAGAAGTCGAATGCGTTACAGCAGAAGTCCGAATTTGTTGCAACAGTACTTCGAATGAATCACAACAAAAGTTTAAAGATTAACATCAAAAAGCACTTTTGAATCGTCAGTAGTCTGTTCGTTGGTAACAAATCTACCACCGGCCCGAAGTTGGGAAGTTGGCGGTGTGATCCACCCCCGTGCCTCGGAGAGCACGTTAAGCCGTCGGTCCTGCGCCTGATCTCTCTCCGGTCGTGTCGGATTACCGTCACATCGGAATATGAGAGTGAAGGAATAGACAGTGCACTTGTGTACTATGCCTGCCAATCCGCAGTGGAGCAGCGTGGTGGGTCTATGCTCTGAAAAACCCTCTCTCATATGAGTGAAGAGGCCTGCGCCCAGCAGTGGGACGTTAATGGGCTGCTACTTACTTTTTTTATATTACAATGTGTAATTATTTGCTTCTGTGAGCAACTGGAATCAAGTCCAAACATTTCTATCGCCTAAATAATCTTCAACATTTTAATATGCCTTTTGTAAAAGGATATATTTCTTATTAAAAATGCGTATGCTCAACCCGAAAAATGATTTCTGAACCTTCTTCATTTTAAAATATGGGATTACAAGTATGTTTTTATTTCTAGCATTAAAATTAATAATAATAATCTTTATTGGTAAACAACTTGTTTGAAACATTTATGGATCAATACAATATTTCTTAATATAACGATACAGATAAGATGGTTGGTCACTGATGCCTAAACTAGGTTACCCTTTACTAAAGGCATCAGTTGCCTTCCCTCTTTAACAAACTATTGTACTACTTACTAACAAATAGTGAGTTGCTTAGAGTAACTAAATAAAGAACAACAAAAAAAAAAGAAATGTATGTGTCTGATTGAGTTAATATGTGACGGTGTAAGTGTGTGTGTGTATGTGTGTGTGTGTGTGCGCGTGCGCGCGCACGCGTGCGTGTGTGCGTGTGTGCGTGTGTGTGTGTATGTGACTGTGGGTGAGTGCTAGTGACTGCATGTGCATGGGATTGTACGCCGTTTCTGTGGGTAATATTTATTTATTCTATAATATACAATTTTAATTATATTTAACAAATATTCATTTATCTTACGTCTGATAGTAAACTTCGTCGTATGATAAACGTTGTAAATAATTTGTAACCGTAGTTTTGCAATTAATTCTGGTCATTTTATATATATGAAGGTGTTTATTTATTTTTATGTATAACGTCTAATGTATAACGGGCCGCCACTCTGCGTGGTCGCCACTCCTGCGGGTTCGCCACTCCTACCACAAATGCGTCCCAGTCAGTTTCTCCAAACGCCAACCTCACCTGCTCGTGGTGCACCCTGCTCCTAACCACGAGGCTCTGGCGACCGACTAATGGTGGTATAACTATTCTCTATAGCTCACGTAAATGCCACAGACTGATAAGCAACCCGCCTGCCAAGCTTGGTGATTATTGGCGCAATCGCAATGACTTAGACAAGGCAGCAACAAGTTTACTCGCCAGAGTCTTAATATAGGCACCCCACTGAAGCCCCGAGTCTAAGATTTTTCCTAAGAATACTGTAGACGCAACTTTCTTTAGTGGACTATCATTTATTAGTAATAGTTTGTATCTATTAGATAAGAAGTTCGAATGTCTCGCAACATACATTCGAATGTATGGCGACAGTACCTCGAATGTGTTGCAAGAGTACTCCGAATGTATTGCAACAGCAATTTGAATGTATTACTTGGGTGCCAACAGCAGATTAAGTTAACCGGTCGGCATTGAGCGTCGTCGAAGGTCGTGTGGAAAGTGTCGCACGGTACGGGTGGTGGGGCCGACGCTGCTTTCACCGCGTACGGAATGTCGCACCGAGACGTACACAAACATTGCTACAGCCAACTTAACCAAGAAAAATAGAGCAATAACACACATTTCTAAAAAGCCAAGATGGCCACGATGGAATAGTAGTGAGACGCGTGGAATCGCGGATTCGAATCCATCACAGGGCCCATCCTGGGTTCTTCTTAACTGCGCGGAGCTGAGAAGTGTGGGTATCTCCTTACCCGGGTATCTTCCTTAGACATCAATTTGATGCCTGGTAGTCTATTTTGTGCGCAATCATACGGGCTGGTTCTCGCCGGGTATGCTAGCAGGTCCATCCAGGTCAATTCATTTAGCTGTATAATCTGGTTATTGCCACTGCTATTGCGTCGTCTCCGCCGTCATCATCGTCTACGTCAGGAGGCGGTGACAACAGGAACTCACGAGGCAAGGGACGCCCAGTGTTTGCTACTTTTGGGTGCTAGCTGGCAATGCCGTGGATGTGTGTGCGTAGGGAGTTGTATGCCTGGCGGAACATACTTCACACTTAATTCCGGATGAACACATTCGCCTTGGGCGTCCTGGTGTCATTATGGATGACGTCATTGCTGACCTCGCAGTGCCTGTAGATAAGATGACACTGTAAATTATAAAATGTATGGGAATAACTCGTCATATCGAAATGTCACGTTATCACATGAACAATGTTATTCTAAGTACGTTTACGCTAGTAGAACGCTTATAAAACTTATGGGGGTGACGTATCATATCGATATGTCACGTGATCGCATGTACAATTTCATTCTATGTACGCTAACGCAAGTAGAACGCTTATAAAATGTATCGGAATGACGTATCATATCGATATGTCTCGTAATCACACGAACAATGTCATTCTAAGTTCGCTAACGCCAGTAGAACACTTATAAAACGTATGGTAATGACGTATCATATCGAAACATATAATTTAACGTAATTTCAATACATTTTTAAGCGTTAATAATCTTCGAAAGTTACGTTGTCTACGGGCCCAGGTCATTGTCTTTTAAACGTTAAGTGATTTTCATGGAATTGGTTAAGTTTTTGTTGTCCATTACTTTTTACATAACTGAAAGAAAAAGCAGTTTATCGAATACTGATTTTGCAGTTAACTCTTAAACTAACGGCTTAAAGTTCTCAATACATTTTTATTATTCTAATATCTATATTACGGTATTGTAGACTTTTTTGAATGGTTGGATTTTTTTTAACCGACTTCAAAAAAAGGAGGAGGTTATCAATTCGTCTGTATATTTTTTTATGTTTGTTACCTCATATCTCCCGACTGGGTGGACCGATCTTGATGATTTTTTTTTATATGAAAGGTGGTGCTCGTCCTATGGGTCCCATTTTGTTTATATCCAGTTCTGATGATGGCATCCATTAGAAAACCGGATAAGTCTTAAATTTGCATAAGCATGTGCGCGACAAATGGACGAATAACTCAAGATCACGCCAACCGATTTCGATGACTCTTTTTTTATTGGAAGGGATGTACTTCAAGGGTAGTTTTGTGATAGCTTGGTTAGGTTCTGATGATGGAATCCATGACAAAGTGACGGAACTCTTCAATTCTTAGGAGCAAATGAACGATACTCGGCAGAATCTACTATAGGCTATCCAGATATTTGAGTTGCCTACCGTAACTTCGGTATGGCCAAGTGCTAGTCGTAGTTAAATATGAAGATCAATGGATCTCCTCAACGGCTTACAGTAAGGGACCGGTTTATGGCAGAAAATATAAGTGTCTGTAATCAAATAGCAATGAGATTACGTTCGTTGCTGCATTGCAACACGTTTTAGGTGTACACATATTGAGACAAATTTGTTAGTTTACTTCAGATTTTTAAAAAATAAAAATAAATAGAAATTTTAACATAAAAAGAACCGCCGTCAAAACAAACTTAAAAATATATTAATATGCACTTTTTAGAGAATATTAATATATTTGTAAGTTTGTTTTGAAGGCGGTTCTTTTTTGTTAAAATTTTTATTTATTATAAAGACATTTCTGTATATATATGCATAAGCTAATTTCACACACTTTGAAGGAGGCAAATGGGAGGACAAGGGAGCAAGAGGCTGGAGCTTTCCCTCGCCATCGGAGGAGGCTTGGTGGCAGAAGTCGCACTAATGCACTTCATGCCTCACTCTATTGAGTGGTAGATCTACATAGTCGGTACCACCCGAGTCGCTAGAGTGGAATGCAGTTAGGGAACCTCTAGTGATCTCACTCATGGATGGGCAGGGATCCGCTGGGTTTTAGTGGGTATTCTGTTATCAGTGAGTCCCACACTCCCGATGGAATTAAGCTTTCATCGGGGTGCGTAAAGGCATTTCCCAGCGCAAAAAATTTCACACACTTTGTGTTCGTTCTACCTGCATTATTCTTTTGCGACATAAGTAATGCGACATGAAAATTTCTTTGTGTGTAAAATTGACGTTCTATAGATGTCGATTTATTTTTGAAGTGAAACTTCTCTAGACGCATGAGGGTAAAATTTTTACGGGTGAAATACGTAATTAGCGTTACGAAGATGTGCAGTGTTTATGCTAATTCGTTTGAAGGTTAGGTAGTTAATTTTCGACACTATAATATATTAGGGACAATTTAATTCATTAAATTCCTAATATATATTCCTTTTTCCTTTCCTCTAAGTTTCGCAAATCTAAAGTTTTACATTTATATAAATATAAACAATACTTAAAAATTAGTATACTTTGTACACACGCACTATTAACTTTTTTTTCAAATTGCAACGGATCTGTGTCATTGGGTGTTGCTTTTCAACAAGACAATGGTTTTAATCCATAAAATATAAGAATCCTTTCTTATATTTAATTGGTATAAAACCATTGTGTTGTATTTTATTCATATAATTAAAATCAAATAAATTGCTGATGGCGATTTTGACTACAACATATAGCCGACACTATATACAAGAGTGCAGTAATTGTCTATGTGAACGATGAATATTTAGATTGACATGAAAGCCAGCTACCTTCTTCCGCAGGGTTGTAATCACGTTGAAGGAGACAATGAAGTGAGAAAGGGAAGATGCTACAGGTGCCCTTCCCCATCGAAGGAGAAGGCTGGGTGACCATTGGCGTCTTTATAAACGCCTCTTGCCTCCTTCTTGAACACCCGGGACAGTTACATCCGGGAATGTCAGTCCAAATAGGCAAGCAAGCTTTAGACCTCCTTAATTCTGGTAGATTCGGTTGTCGCTGGGTTTTAGTGGATATAATGGTTCAGGTAGTGAATACCACACGCCTCTGGTGACAGGAGTGCACAATAGCCTTTTCCATTGAAGTCCGAATTTTATGAGGGAACTGGTAATAATGACCTCCCTATCGAGAAATTATACCGCAGAGAAACGATTTCGGGACAAATTGTATAACATAAATAAATGTTCTTTAATTGCTGACAGCTTTACGTTTGATTGTAATCTCACCTGTGTCTGTAGATAAGATGGAATTCTAAGTATGCTGTGCCAAACATTACATTAGCTCATAGAGCACCATTGTCTGGTGCCATGCATGCCTGGCACAACCTTGAAGAAAGAACAAGCTCAGCATTCTACTGTGGACCATACAGTAGAATGCTGAGCTGAGCAAATGTTGAGACATACAGCGCTGATTTTCAGCAAATACCTTAAACAAGGTGACGCCACGGAAAGGAAATGCTTAAATTTTTAATTACTATTACCACTATTCTAATAAAACTAAGTTTAACTTAAAAAATGTACGTATGGGAATGACGTTTCATAACAATATATAACGTGATCACATGAACAAATTGTTGCTCTAGTCGTTCGACGTAGCGTTAGCGTACTTAGAATGACAACTTGTATAAGGGGGTTGATGGTAATTAATGGTACAGTCCAAGATGGTGAGGAAATCTGATAAGAGTCATTTACCTGTTATAGTCTCCAGGGAGTATTGTATCAGTGTCCAGTGCTTTCTTTGCTGGCAGAGTGGTAACCTACCATCAGTCTAGTATTAAAATAGTTAATGTAATTTGCTGGGAATCGAACCTAAGACCTCTGCAAGCGAAACGAATTCTAGAAAAAAAGGAACGTAACTAAAAGCAATGTTACAGTTTGCATCTTATGAAGAGGTAATTCTCCTACTTGCTTGAGTCTGAGTGTATTAATTCAATAAACAGGATATGGGGTTATCAACCTGAACCCCCTACGGGACGGTTTTGTTAGGAATGTCGATACATAAGGGTAAATGATTACTGTAAATGTCACTGCAAATATAGTAACAAACTTATAAGGATTGTGGTTAAAGCGTATAGGGATATAACGGTTTTCAAGTAGAAAAACAATTTTTTTGTGCCATCTTCTGTCCAGAAACGCAGCTACTACTAACGGTTTATGTTTACATCTATACTTATTATAGCTGTTCCCGGTGTCACTAGCCTTGTTTCTGATTCCATGGAAATACCGAAAAATAGGGAGTTAGTAAGCGTCAATCCAACAAATAGTAATGAGTTTTATATAGCTAGGGCGAGCGACTTTTTAAGTTTTTTTTTCTGTTAAGAATCACCTTTAAGAAATATCAACTTCCATATAATAAAAGCTCTCAGTATGGTTGTTGTCTTGGCCTAGTACTTGTAGATATATAGGTAAGGTAAGTAGCAGCCCATTAACGTCCCACTGCTGGGCACAGGCCTCCTCACTCGCATGAGGGAGGGTTTTTAGAGCATAGACCCACCACGCTGCTCCACAGCGGTTTGGCAGGCATAGTACACAAGTGCACTCTCATAGTCCGGTGTGACGGGAATCCGACACGACCGGAGAGAGATTAGGCGCAGGACCGACGGCTTAACGTGCTCTCCGAGGCACGGGGGTGGATCACACCGCCAGCTTCCCAACTTCGGGCGAATATTGAGAAAATCTTAATAGAAAACTCAATATTGATTTTGAAATGGCCCGACCCGGGTTTCGAACCCAGGACCTCATGTCTGAAGTCGAACATGCTAACCACTAGACCAATGAGGCAGTTGTAGATATATACCATTATTTAAACTAATAACATACATACATACATACATAGCATCACGCCTCATTCCCATAGGGGTAGGCAGAGACAACATCCTTCCACTTGCCACGATCCTTGCATATCTCCTTCGCTTCTTTCAATCTCATTAAACCTTTCATACAAGTTCGTCGGTTTAGAGTACTCTTAACCTGGCCGTTATTTAAAATGTCCTGGATTTGGTCCAGGAACGTTCGCCTTGGTCTTCCCCTTCCAACTTTCGCATTCACTCTTGACTCATAAATCCTTTTTGTCAGTCTCCTTTCATTCATTCTCTCTACATGCCCAAACCATCTAAGCATACCTTTCTCAATTTTAGTCACTACGTCTTCTTTTATACCACAACGTTCTCTTATCACACTATTTCTTACTCTGTCACTCAGTTTTAATCCACTCATGCTTCTCAACGCTCTCATCTCTACCGCATTTATTTTACTTTTGTGATTCTTCTGCCATACCCAACTTTCACTACCATACATAAGTGTTGGCACCAACACTCCAGCATGCACTGCCAGTCTAGCCCTTTGAGACACCATCTGGCTATTCATAAAAGCATGCAGAGCACCATTTACCATATTCCCTGCATTCACTCTCCTTTCGATATCACTTTCACATGTTCCATCTTTTGTAAATTTAGATCCCAAGTATACAAATTCTTTCACCTCTTCCACTTGTTCCCCATCTATCAAAATATTGCCATTCATCATAGATTCATCTCGTTCAAAAAGCATAACTTTCGTTTTGTTTACATTCACTTTCATTCCTTTCCCTTTCAAAGCTTCATTCATAATATTTAGCATCTCCTGAAGCTCGTTAGCGGATGACGCAAGTATTACTTGATCATCAGCGTAGAGTAAACATTTGATGAGTAATTCATTCATTCTTAACCCATACATACTTTCTTTTAAATCTGTCAAACATTTATCCATGAAAAGGTTGAACAGCCATGGTGACGCAACACATCCCTGTCGAACACCTCTTTCGACAGGAAACCACTCCGTGTACGCTCCGTTTATTCTGACACAGGCACTAGAACCCTCATAGAGAGACTTCAATGCTTGGATCAGACAACCGCTCACCCCATACGTAGATAACGTTGACCACAGCTCATTCCTCACCACTCGATCATAGGCCTTTTCTAAATCTACGAACGCGCAATAAACTTTTTGGTGTTTAGCCAAACATTTTTCAGTTATGCACCGTAAAGAAAAGACCTGATCCGTACATCCCATTCCTCTTCTAAATCCCGCTTGCACGTCCCATATTTTCCCATCAGTTTCATTAATCACCCTTTCAATTAATATCTTTGCATACAATTTGCCGACGACACTAAGAAGGCTGATACCGCGGTAATTTTTGCACTCCTGCTGTGACCCTTTTCCTTTATATAGAGGGACAATTACGGCCTTGCTCCAATCTCTTGGGACTTGACCTTTCTCCCAGCATATATTGAAAAGGCAGTACAGCTGAGCTACCACAATCCCGCGGCCAGCCTTCAGCATCTCGACTGACACTCTGTCATACCCAGCAGCCTTACCTGATTTCATACCTTTTATCGCTTTCATGATGTCATCCATACTAATCTCGCTATCACTTGTCTTACATTCATTGCTATCCGCAGAGGCCATATTTACCTCTGCTTCATTTCTTTCAAACAAACTTTCAAAATGATCCTTCCATCTCTTCAATATCCATTCTTCTCCTTTTATTAAACTTCCATCTAAACTTCTGATTTTACAAAGCTCCGAGGAAGTAGATCTCCCTCGGGCAAATTGTATTGATTTCCAGAAAAACTTTTTGTTTGACTGAAAATCATCAGAAAGTCTCCTATCATACATATCACTGTATTCTTCTTTTTTCTTTCTTACAGCTTCTTTCACGATTACTTTCACCCTTTTGTATTCCATTCTTGCCTTTTTTACGTCATCATTCGTTGCCTTTTGCATTCGTTGGTTCGCTTTTGTAGCCAACCAATCGGACCAAGCTTTCTTCTTTTCACACACAGCTGCTTGAACATTTTTGTCCATCCACAAATTCTTCTCTTTCTTACCTTTCCTCCTTTTAGACACGCCACATACATCAATAGCAGCACCAACCACTCCATCTTTAAATTTATTCCATAAACTTTCAATCTCATTTCCTTCGTCTTCACTCTTGAATCGCCCACTCAAATTTTTCAGATATTCTTCTCTAACATCCTCTTCTTGCAATCTCTCCACTTTTATTCGTTCAAGAATGCTCGAGGTTTCCTTCTTTCTATGGCGCCACCGATTAAAAAGACCACCGATTCGGGCAACGACCAGGTAGTGGTCAGTATCGATGTCGACCCCGCGGTATACTCGAGCATCTAGAACTTTCTTCTTCAGTTTTTCGTCCACAATTACAAAATCAATCATACTTCTAGCATTCCCTTCTTCCCTTGTATACACATGAATCCCCTTGTGCTCAAACATAGTGTTTGCCACAAAAAGACTATGTTCCACACATATTCCAAGCAAACTTCGTCCATTTTCATTCACCCGTTTGTCACCAAACATACCAAGAGTCCTTTCATATCCATCACGTTTCACACCTACCCATCCATTAAAATCTCCTAACATAATTATTCGCTCATTCGGTTCACATTCATTCAACGTATCACTCACACTTTCCCAATACTCATCTATTTCTTTTTGGGCTTTATTGGACTTTCTGGTGCCCAGATCCGTCGGAGCATAAGCACCCAAGACAAAGATCCGAGTAAGTCCAACTTTTAGCCTGATCCAGATGAGTCTAGGACTCACGTATTTCACTTCTTTCACACAATCATCCATTCTTTCGGAAAGTATGATACCAACTCCCTGACAGCCTCTCTTATCACTGCTTACACCAGACCAGTAAGCTGTGTAAGGGCTATGTTTCGTGGTATCACATCCTTTCCTCTTTGTCTCATTCACGCAGAGTACATCTATGCACCTATCATGCATCATCTGGCATACTTCATCAATCTTTTCATTCATTCCTCCTCTTACATTCAAAGTAGCAAAGCGGCTCTCGGTAGCCCGCTTTTCGCCCCCATTAGGAACGTGACGTGATGGATTGCGAATCTCATCGCCGCCATTTTTGGAATGTAATAATATCACCATTGCGTTCCCACGAGTAGCAAGGGAACATAGGTCCATTCTGGCAGAGCCCCGCATGCCAGAATAAGGCTAGCCTATTTCTGGGTTCGCCCGGTCCCAGGGCCACCGCTTGCGACTAGGCAAATGCCCCTAGCCATGAGTCCCTCGGCACGGTACACCTTGGACTGGCAGGAAGTGGGTAGGAAAATGGAATAAAAGGGGGGAACGGGTCAAAAAGATAGGAACTTTGTAAGGAAGAGAAAGGAAAATATAAGGTAGTAGGATATTACTGACTCGGAAGACTGAGAAGATTCAGTAATAGCTCGGGGAGCCGGGATCGCATACCCGTGTACCATACTATGACTATCGGACAAATAGACAAAGATGTGTACCCCCTGACTAAACGAATAAAGAGGAAACATTTGTGTTCTTGTATGTTTGTAACGTTTTCACACAAAAACTACTGTACCGATATCAAATTTTTTTTCACTGTTAGAAAGCTGCATTATCACTGAGCGACATAGGCTATATTAATTTATAAAAAAAACAATAGGGATACCTAATAAAAATGCATTGGTACAACCCAAGGCGTGAAAAAATTGGTCACATAAAATCTGCCATCGCGTGCACTTGGGTAACTATTGATGATAGAACAAAAAAATGTTCTACAATATGAAAGAACGTATTAATAGTTTTAAACTTAAATTTTCGTGGTCTATTAACGTATTGACTATTTGAACGGGTACATATCACGATGGCGATTTTTAATTTTTAATTTTGCCGATATTTCGACCCAGTTGCATGGATCGTGGTCACGACGATACTGCTGTGGTCGGTTGTGTCAAGCTGTCAAGGGCAGAATCAGACGTATTAATAGCTACAAAAAAGTCCATGATACCATATGTCCAACTACTGCCTTTATGCCACTTTAACTACTTTCTTACAATTTAAAAGTTATTAAAAGTGCCAACAAAAAGCTATATTATTCATACCTCTGTAGTTTATCCTTATCTTATTAATAATGTTTAATTAAAGACCGTTTCAATATCTGTAAAAAACTTTTAAAATTATTAAAATCGGACATTCCATTCAAAAGATATAACGAATTAAAAAAAGTCAATCTAAAGAAAATTGCAGCGATCCTTATAATTGGGTCTTTTTTTTTTGTCGCTGGGAAATGCAATTTACGCACTAACCCTGACCGATGACCAGTCAGGAGTGTGGGATTTGGCGATTCTCGCAATACCCACTAAAACCCAGCGGTACCCTCTTCATCCATTAGTGAGGCACCAGGTGATCAGCTTTCGCATTCTGCCCTGGTATCCCGGATGAGTCCGACGGAGGATTCACGGAGGTGGGAAGAGATGCGCAAACATGCGCCGCCTTATATTCCGCCTCCCTCGGCGGTGAGGGGGTGCATCCACCGCATTCTCCCTCTCTCTCTCGTGGGCTTCCTTCAGCGACACTACCGTCTCGCAAAAGAAGGCCACTGCCGCCCACCATCTCTCGCTGGAGAGCATCGCGCCTAATGCTGTTTTTATTTTTAACAAGCTAATGATGTAATTGATATAACATTCTACGTAAATGATGTTACGAATTTAATAATGTAATCCATTGTAAAGTAAAATCTGTTGATTAAATTATGAATGCAAGTGTGTATCTAATAATCTGAAAGGAAGTGAATTACAACTCTTATGATAACGAAAATAAATCTATAGTCCGAATTAGTAGACTTTCCATTGCCACGAGATCGATATCTACGCGGGTGAAACCACTGGGCATTGTTAATAATAATAAGCCTATATTTCCAAAACGGTATTCACATATTAAACGCACCCCGACTAATGGTCGGGAGTGTGGAACTCCGCGAGGGTACAAACTCGCAATACCCACTAAAACGCAGCGGGACCGCCATCAACCATGAGTGGGGAGCCAAAGGCTCGTTGAGGCATTCCTTTCTGGCCCCTCGGTTGCAGCTCACAGATATTCTACAGGGGGAGGAGTTGTACGAATCTCTGCCTCCTGTTTCCTGCACCCCTTCGTCGGGGTTGAAGTGCTGTGCCTCCTTAAGCGAGATGATAGTATCGCAAAAGGTAGCAACCGCTCTCCAGGCCTGCTCACTGGTAAGACGTCTATATAGATAGTTTGCGTCCTTCATTGAAGTAATTTTTGGAATGCCCATTTTTGGGCAAAGGCCTCCATCGTTTTCCACACTTGTCTGTCCCTTACTAGTCTCGTCCAGGAAAAGCCCGCCGTATCCACGATGTTATCCTTACAGCGACGTCGTGGTCTTCCTCTGGGTTGGTGTCCGTTACGGGGATACCAGTGTAGTAATTTTTCCGTCCAACGACCGTCGGTTGTTCTATATGTCGGCTATATGTCCTGCCCAGCGCCATTTAAGGCAGCATGCTTGTTCCGTCTCGTCAATAATTTTAGTCATATTTCGTATGACACTATTTTTAATTTTGTCTTTAATTTTTAAGCCTAACATGCTCCTTTCATGACTCTTTGGCAGACATGTATTTTGTGTGTTATTTCCTTGGTAATTGGCCAAGTTTGGCAGACGTAAAGTAGATTAGATGTCAGTACAGAGTCCATAGCTTTTTTGTTTAGTCTGATATTCATTTGTAACTTGAATATAAGTTTTAGATACCAGTATGAAGCCCATTCCTTCTTTATTCTCCTTTCTACTTCATTGGCATAAAAAAAAAAGTAAGTAGCAGCCCATTAACGTCCCACTGCTGGGCACAGGCCTCCTCACTCCAAGGAGTGAGGGTTTTTAGAGCATAGACCCACCACGCTGCTCCACTGCGGATTGGCAGGCATAGTACACAACAAGTGCACTCTCTATTCCTTCACTCTCATAGTCCGATGTGACGGGAATCCGACACGACCGGAGAGAGATCAGGCGCAGGACCGACGGCTTAACGTGCTCTCCGAGGCACGGGGGTGGATCACACCGCCAACTTCCCAACTTCGGGCAAATATTGAGAAAATCTTAATAGAAAACTCAATATTGATTTTTGAATTGGCCCGACCCGGGACTCGAACCCAGGACCTCATGTCTGTAGTCGAACATACTAACCACTAGACCAATGAGGCAGTTTCATTGGCATAGGGTGCCTTAAAATATTCTGGCTTAGATAAACACACTCATCAACATAATTAATATTTTTTGTTGTATTGTAGTTTTATATCTATTACCATTTGTCATTATGCACGTTTTGCCTGAGTTCAACTCTAATCCACATTCTCTACTAAAAGTGTCTATCGTTTTGAGCTTATAGTATATTAGCTCTTCATGGTTGTCTGCTATAATGATTACAACGTCAGCGAAGCAGAGATGGTTTAAATATTCTACGTTAATCTTTATGCCTATCTCTCTTGCGGTCCAATCTAATTTCTTAAAAATACGTTGTAAAAGAGCATTTGGGGTATTATTAGTTTGATGTAAAGGTATATTAACAATGGACTTCACTAGAGAAATGACGCAAAAACGCCAAGATACCCCGAATAGAGCATATGTCAAGAAATAATTTGAACCAATATTATTCCTAAAATGTAGCAAGAACAAGTCTTAGTAAATATAATCATAAACTTATGCATATCTATTGCATTGTCCGCAGTGCTTGATAAACGTGTAAAATTTGAAACTAAACAGACGTTATAAACTGTTACAGAAATCGTATTATATAAATAAAATCATACAGACGAAGTTAATAAATATTTCGAGTAATACGCCATTGAATACGAAACGAAAAAGCAATTATTTAATAGGTTACGCAATCAGACAATGGCTGTTGTAATTAATTTGTTTACAAATTTTAGAAACACAATAGACAAGGGATGAAACATCGACGTACCGTAACGTACTACGGTTAGACCATCGCAAAATTTCATAGTACAATCAATATAATACAATAGGTGTTTTGAAACGTGAGATTAGCGGTGTTATGCAAAGAAGATTGTCTAAAAATGATATATTCGGTTTCGCCAGCAAAGTTTCTGAGTTAGATTCATATTAGGATATTGCATTTTCTAATTTGTCTGGGTGTAGACTAGTGACTTCGGCTGTGGCAAGTTACCACCTTACCAGCAAATACGAAAGAGAATCGTGTTCTAGTACGATACTGTGTAGAAACCGTGTTAGGTTAATTACCTATTGTGAAGTTAGGACGCTTCCATCTTCAACTCCTTCTTTTCGTTCCTCTCCAATTACTGGGTGTTAGATATCCGCTCTGAGAATCTATCTCGATCTCTGGCGAGATGAAAAAATTTAGCAGCGCTTGTGGCACCAGTCTACACACGATTATTGCGAAGCCAACATTGTCTTAGATTGTGTATCCTTTCGAGTTTGCTCCGATTTCCCTTACCTCTATCTCTCTTCCAAAACTACGGCAGTATTGACTGGAACGTTACTAGCAGGATAAAAGCAGGTTGGATGAAGTGGATGCAGTTCTCGGGAACATTTTGCGTTGCCAGAATGCCCCTCAAAGTAAAGGGGAAAATTTATTAGACGATCGTAAGACCTGTCGTCCGGTATGGATCAGAGTGCTACGCCACCAAAGGGGAGAACGAAAGGAAATTGCATGCAGCGGAGATGCGAATGTTGAGATGGATGTGTGGGGTGACAAAATTAGATAAGATTTTGAATGAGTATATTAGAGGCAGTGTGAAAGTAGCACCAGTAACCGAGAAGTTAAGGAATGGAAGGCTATCCTGGTATGGACATGTCATGAGAGGGAGGATAGCCATGTATGCAAGGGGGCCCTAAATATAACGGTAAGCGGTAGGGCCGGGAGAGGGCGACCAAAAAAAGTGTGGATGAACTGTGTGAAAAAGGATATGTGGGTAAGAGGTGTGAATGTAGAAATGACAGCGGAAAGAGTGAAGTCGCGAAAGGAAACATGCTGTGCCTCCCCCACCTAGTGGGATAAGGGCAAGAAAATGATGAAACATATACTTAATAAACAATCGTAGTATTGGCGACGGTGCCAACTGCAAAATATTTGCGGTTTCATATTATGTAAAAATACGCTCGTACCATTGACCGCAATTGTACAGGATGTAAAAATAAACAATTACTGTGTTTATGTTGCATTAAATCATGAGCAAAGTACTATAAAGTAGAAGAAGAGTTAATGTTGTTGCTTCAGAAGTCGTTATAACATCTACAACGGCCTCTGGAAAGATAAAGTTCAGTTGGACATGTAATAAAATAATCCTATTGATGTCATTGGTTTCTCTACTTTTCATCTACAGTTCAAGAGGAACCTGCATAAAACACTAGTCAAAAAGTGCTCCACCATATGAAAAAGCAACGGTGCTGTTCGGGAAGGACTCAGGATCAGGCAAATCAGTGGACTGTATGGGCTTTGATCTTCAGTTCGCGCGGTTCGGTCATCAGGGTTCGATTTTCCAGGTTCAGTAATTCGGTTTTCAGTTGTTGGATCATGGATCTACTCCGATTGGATGTCTAAGGCAAAATGTTACGGCAAACTCTAGGAGAGGCTTTTTGTTAACTCTCCCACACGGCGTGACGAGCAGGAAAGAGGGCGATCACAGCTGATGACGTAGGTGCGGGAGAGGCGGTTGACCAATCAGAATTAGTCCCCGTCGGCGACGTGCTAGAATAGCAGCTCCCGTCCGCAACGGGTGCTTTAGTCGAAGTCAAAGTCTTACAGGAGTCCTTCCATAACCGTTTCTTTCCAAAATGCCACAGCTTCTGCATTCGCCTAATCTCTTTATGAAGCTCTAAAAGCCACTGTGTTTTAGTAATTTAACACAACAACTGCAAAATATGTTATAAGATACGTAAACTTATGCTTCCATTTCTATTTTGATATAGCATCAAGGCATCAATTTAATTTCCTTCCTCATGTAATGAATATTCTACAAAATTTTTGCTTACCATTGGAATGGCTTCTGATCCATATTATGTTTTCCTTCTTCATATAATTTATATCTATCTTAGAATCAACCATCACTCATCAGGTACAAAAGATAAGTAGCAGTCTACTAACCTCAAACTGCTCGGAACAGTCCTTGTCATTCAAAGGAGGGAGGGTTTTTAGAACATAGGCCCACGTTGCTCCACTGCGAGATGGCAAGCTATACAGAATGACTGCTAGGATATATAGATTTCCTAACAAAGCTTTCCTTCATCCAAAAGTACACTGATGGATTAAAATAAACAATCAAACACATGTCTTTTTGTAAAGAGAATGCTAGTGGTGCTTGACCAGGTTCGAACCCATAACTTTAGGCAATCATTGCTCTTGATGTCACGTACTTAAGCATTGACTTGTCAGCAATAAAATATATGCAAATGATCAACCCTATTGCTGTGGTCGCAACGACGATGACGCGGCAATGGCGCCATGTTCGATAACACAAATGTGCCCCTAATACGCGCGTAAGAGCACGTTCCAGATTGCAGTATCATCAGACAGACGTCGAACTGCTTCATATATAATTCAGACAACAAACACATAAAATAAATTGGACTTACCCTCGTCATGTGTGTGTAAAATAAAATAATATTAAAGTAAAGAGTACGGTTTGTCATTTGACCAAATCTTATTCTTAGAAACAAAGGCTTTCCCATTGGTGGATTTTTAAACATTGTAATTAATGCCAATTTGCTATCGAATCGTTGTGATGTTTCATAAATGTTTAAAATTACTTATATAAAAACTATCAGGGAATAGTACTTTCTTAAAACACAACACTCTCACTGGTGTTTAGACATAATTGGCTTATTTGTCAAAAGTTATAAAAGATTATGTATGGTAGAAGTTAGTTCAGTTCTCAGTTTTAATCAACGTTAGCTACCAGTTACAGTCTTTTAAGTTTTTTTGTGTTGGTAAATCGGGCTGCTCTGCAGTACAATGCTAAGTGTATTTCTCTAATTTATCCTTTGTCTTATTAATGTATCATAATGATAATTTTGTTTTATTTTTAATGTTAGTGGATATTGATAATGCAATTGTATTTCTATGTTAATAATAACATGAATAGAAAAGAGTAACTATTGAATTTCTTGCCGGATTCTTCTCAGTAGTAACTACGTTTCGAACCGGTGGCAGAGTCATTGACAAGAAAGTCTATTGAGTTTACTGGAATTAAAGAATACTTTAGTTTGGTTATTGCCTTTTATTATGACATATTTAATTTAAAAAAATAGTGTAAATTATGACTATATCATTAATATACTCATTATATCTCATTCTTTTATCACCCGGATAAAGAGCTATTCATTATAACTTCTTAGATTCAGACTCCGGTCATGTTAGATTTCCGTCACATCCGACTATGAGAGTGAAGGAAGAGACTGCACTTGTGTACTGTGCCAGCCTATCAGTGCAGCAGCTCAAATGAAAGATGCTATTGGAGCATAGACCCACCGGTCTATGTCCAAAAAGCATCTTTCATTTAAGTGAGGAGGCTTGTGCCGTTAATGGGCTGCTACTTACCATATCCAAAATTCCATATGATAACGATGTTTTATGATAAACTGTATCGTCGCTAAGGTCCCAGCTATCTCTGTACCAAATTCCTGCACCACTTGCCTAGGGATCTCAGCTGCACCACTTAATGGCGCTCGTCGGCGGGGAACTCCCGCCTGAAAGCATTGTAAGCGCGATGCTCTCAAGAGAGGTTGGGATACTGTAAGCTCGCTAAAGTAGGGTCACGACCGAGAGAGGGAGAATGCAGTAGATGCTCCCTCTTACCACCGAAGGTGGTAGGATACTAGGCGGCGCTTATTTGCACACCTGCCTCCACGAATCCTTAATCGAATTCACCTGTGGCACCAGGGAATAGTCCGCAAGTTGCTGCTCTGGTACCTGAACCTCTGTACTTAAGAATGAAGAGGGTTCCGATGGCTTTTAGCGGGTATTGCGAGGCCTCATCCCTCGCCCAATCCCAGACTCCTGACGCATTCAGGTCGAGGTAAATGCGTAAAAGCATTACTGACTGCAAAAAAATAAAACAAAACTCTCTGTACCACAACTCAAGATAATTTGTTGAATGGTTAAGATGAGACTATAGAGATGACAGTAATCCCAAGATTCCAGTCGTTTTGTTGCTGACAAAAGCTTAAAATAATCACTTACGGATTGATTATGGTTGAATGTTTGTCCAAAATTGTTATCGGATTGCGTGTTGGAGTCTCGTACGATGCGTGAGGTCTCCTACTAAGGTGCGGCGCCAAGTGGTGTCTGGCGATAACCTTAGCGGTTTTATCTTTACCTTTCTTCTTTAACATGTCTAGCATACTTTAGTAACAGTTTATAAGCTACCCTACATGAAATGTAGCTTATCATATATTATAAATGAGGGTAATCTATATTAATTCAATCTACACTTGATGATTTATATGTTTTTAATTTTATTGGAATCTGTTTTTTCTAATTAATTGTATGCGACATTGTTTATAATTGCTTGAGTTGTAATGTTATTGTCAAACGTCTTATTGTATTGTCTCTGTAAATGAATACTTTATGTTAATGGGATCTTTAATAATGACACATATACAAATTATGGTTATTTGACGACTGCCTCATTCGATTAGAGATAAAGTCACGGATCCTACTTCCAGGACAAAAAAAAGAATGAGGGTCCTGGGGTTTTATGTGATCTAAGAAATTAGGACTTAGACATTGTTTTTGTCGCTGGGAGATGATTTTAAGCACGCTGGATGAAATATATAGCTCTGTCTAAGAGTGTGGGTCTCATTGTTCACAAGAATACCCACTAAAACACAGCGGAACCATTTTCATGAGAGTGATAGATGGTGCTCTGGATGAATCCGACTCAAAGGTTTAAGAAAGGGGAAGCAGTTGGGCAAAATTGCACCCATCCTCCTGCGGGAGGAAGGAGCGTCCCTCTAACGCTCTCAGGAGGATAAAAGCCTCAAAGAAGGAGGCAACTGCCCTCCAAGTAATTAGGAGACTAGCTATCATCACAGTAACATTCGCTTGTCTTTGCACATACACTTGTGCATCATTATAATGGCAGACGAGTAATCTCTTCATAAAATCGTAGTCGAAATTACATGTTTCAGAAAGGATAATGTCAATTTGACCAATTATAAAACGTGAATGTCCCACGTCCATAAGAAGTAGTTCATCCTGATTAAGTCCACGGCAATTTGGTATTTGAATAAGTTAAAAGTAAGATATGCCAGTCCTTTGTAGTTGATTCAACGTCGGCTATTCATTAGTGCTGTTATTTCATAATGGGACTTCCTCTGGAGCGAGTCGGTGACCTGGTTCCTTTGTGCGGGTCCGTCTGTGCGGCTCACGTTACCCTCTCACGACTCATCCCAAACAAATTCTCGGAAACGCTGAGCCAACTACGTGACGTAACAAATGCGGTCTTATCTTACGAGGCCTCATTAGCTAATCGCTGGCGACGCTGCCACTCCATAAATGTTTCTATGAATGCTTTATTTAAGTATTAATTTGATGAATCATTGAAGGATATTGAACAGAGATCGCTTTGTTTAAGTATATTTATATTTTGTGATTAATCGACGAAAGGACTATTTATTAGGGATTTACCACAACAAAATACGGCTTTATTATATCTTAGTAACATATACATAAGATAACAAACCTGCATACAGATCGTAGTGGACATTATAAACAGTATTACTGGGCCTATCACATGGAGACGTTATTATTCTCATTAAAATTAACTACTTCACTTTTGCCTTAAATAACTTTTACACCAGTGGACTTGGTAAAAAAACATACTTAACCTTTTTTGTAGAGCACTCAAATCCCTTCAAAAATATGCAAAGATATTTTTCGTATAACCCATAATAAGCGAGCAATAACAACCAGAGCGTGCAAAAACAATTTCCTATGTTCCTTTGTAGCTTATAATAAATAGGAAAGTACAAAGCGGTCTTTCTTATTATTAATGGCTCAAATTTGAACTGATATATTTTTAGATCAAAATGGAACTTTTAAAGGTTTAAGATTTCAAGAAAAATGTTCAAAGTATTCCTTTGTTTCACCCTAATATTCTTCATGAATTCGTGACAAAATGTTGTAAACGTCTGTAGTTCTTCTGATGGTATTATTTATTAATATTTGTTTACATGATGCATTCTTTGTAATACTGCGAGAATATTTACATGTTTACCTTCAATATAACTTATAGTAAACTGTGCATAAATGTCGTATAATTAACATGGTCTCCTACCTTATAACCGACAGCTACCAGACAAGTTTTAACAGACGGAATGTACTCGGAGAACTAGTTCGTCGTGTGGTTATTCAAGATTCACTTTCAGTATTTCATAAACCTAATTCATCAAAATTAGCTCAGCGTAGCATATTACTAGACAGATTTTTATTCTGGCACTTATAAGGATACCTGGATATGTGAGAAACATTTGTTAATAGGAATCTTCAAATCTTTGTAACCAAGACTTGTTTTCTTAGGTTATTTCGATGTTTTTGTTTTTACATCACGCCTCATTCCCATAGGTTTAGGCTTCCTCTTGCCACTATCCTTGCATATTTCTTTCGCTTCTTTCATTCACATTAAACCTTTCATACAAGTTCGTTGGTTTAGAGTACTCTTGACCTATCCCTTACTTCATATGTCCTGGATTTGGTCCAGGAACGTTAACCTTAGCCTTCCTCATCCAACTTCACTCTTGACTCATAAATCCTTTTTGTCAGTCTCCTTTCATCCATTTCCTCTACCTGCCCAAATTATCTAAGCATACCTTCCTCAATTTTAGTCACTACATCTTCATTTGTACCACAACGTCCACTTATCACACTATTTCTTTCTCACTCACTTTCAATCCACTCATACTTATCAACGATCTCATCTCTACCGCATTCATTTTGCATTTATCCTTCTTCTGCCATACCCAATAGTCACTACCTTTCATAAGTGTTGGCACCAACACTATTCACAGTCACTCTGCCCTTTGAGACCCCAACTGGCTATTTATAAAGGTGTGAAGAACCCCATTTACCATATTCCCTGCATTCACTCTCCTTTCAATATCACTTTCACATGTTCCATCTTTTGTAAATTTGGATTAATCTATCAAAATATTGCAATTCATCATTAATTCATATCTTTCTTTTGTTTTTATATTTTATATACAGATGTTCTTATTCTTCGTCGTGCTGTATATTTATGCATGTTAGTGGCAGCTTTTGCGAGATACTTCCATCTCTCTGTATTGGTAGCATTGTATCAAGGAGCACTATTTGAATCTTTTTATGATGTCTAAGATAGAGAGACTTGTAGGTCAGTCACCTATATATATATAGATTCTAAGTTTAACAAAATATATTACTCTTTTATACGATAGGGAAAGATTTTAAATTTAAATAATAATGTCATTTGAAATGGTGTTGCCCTCATCTGGGCAAAAAGGCCTCCTCCATCCTACTCCATTGTCTCTGGTCTCGTGCTAGTCTTGTCCAACAAGGTTTACGATACGGAAAACCTTAATAAGTGATAATAAATACAGGTCCCTCTCGAGCCCATTTATCCAGATTTTACTGTGTTTAGTTAATATTTCAACACCCACCAAAGCGAGTAGCTATAACTTTAAAGTTATTAACCATATAAATTAGAAGACATCGTCACAAAACTTGTTGCGCTCCATCGCTTGTAATAAACTGTTTTTAATGATTATCTAACTGGGTAATTATGTAAACGTGCTGTTGACACTAATGTCGCCGAAAACAGACTTCGAAAACTTGTGCAGGCAATTTACTAAACAGCTTCGTTATAATGTTATTGCGAAAATGAAATATATACACAATAAATATAGGAGATTTTTGTATTCTCGAGAATGTGTTAACTAGTAACTTCTTTATAAATGTAACATCTTTATTATATTACGCTGATGTCTTAGTAATTATGTTAGTAAAACGTTTACATTCCGGTAATGGTCTCAATTTTAGCCACAACTTCTGTTTGAAGTCGTTGTTTTAATGACGACTGTGATTGGTGGAGTTATTATTTATCTAGTAGGGAGTTATACAAGGGAGTATAATGGATGGTAGGCGAAGAAAGCGAGACATTCTGCTGTTCTATATATAATTTTAAGTAATTGGAAAATATGCCGAATTAATTGAGCATTTTAATACATATCACTACAAAAGTGTTTAAGGTTTTTGAGTCATTAAAATTTATTTCTGCTACTGTAAGTGACATAAAAAAGAAAATAATTATGTATTAAAAGTTTGGTAATTCCTGTAACAGAGGTCCTCATCTAATTATCATGTCATGTCTTTGCTGGTAGGGTTATAATTGACGGCCCGAAGCCTGCAATCACTGCAGGTCTACATTAATTAGAAAATATAATATAGACGTCCAAAATTGGAGCTGATGGGAATCGAATACGTTTAACTTCTGCTAACTAAGCGAGAAACACCATCACTTCAGCGACAACGTGGACAGTATGCTAAATCCACATCCACTAATTTGCGCCGTTTGCATTCACTGCTTCCCATTCCTACCAAAATTATCTTCGCACAGTCTCTACTTCTTTTCGTTCTTCTTTACGCTGATGCAATCTATCCTAATCTGACCGAGGACCAATTGAACAAGCTTGAGCGACTAAAAATCTCTCTATTCGTTGCATATTTGGATTACGCAAATATGGCCGTGTATCAGAATTCCGTGCGAAGCTCAAGTGGTTCCTATAAGTTTTCACTGGAATTTAGCATATTATTTCCCTTCTGTACTGTGTGTTATTTAATCCTGGTGCTCCGGCCAGTCTCAAACAACATTTTGTTTTTAAAGATTCGGGCAAAAGGTGTTTAAGGCCATCCCGGAGCCTTAAACTAAATATCCCCAAAAACACTATGTTTTTTGGGCAATTATTTTCGGTACAGGGGACTGATTTATTATGATTTACCAACTACCTCTGATGATCAGAGAGGCTAAATCTATGAATATATTTAAAAATCTCGTCAGAGTTCACCATTTTCCCTAACCATAAGGTTGCCTGCCAGAAATCGCTACTTAGCGATAAGGCTGCCTTTTTGTACCCTATGATTAAGTTACTGTATATGTCGGAGAATAAGTGAGAAGGAAGCATAAAGGGCGTAGGGCGGGCGGGGCGTAGGGTTCTCCGCCGACATCGTCATTAATGGCATCCATAATTTAATTTCTTATTATGTGGGCGTTCGTGGGTAATACTGGTTCAATCAAACACCTTATTAATTAACTCGGATTATAATGTTCTTAATGTTTCCGATATCTATTTACAGAAACTTATTAACAATAATAGCTAGGAACGCGACAGTTGCAACAGTCGACCGCTCCGGCGGAGCGCTACCCGAGAACTACTGAGAGCCGGACTGCCACTATTGATTCTGTCCCACGCCGATAGACAGATGGCGCCAGCGTTCCACAGACAGCTGCCCTACGACATATATACTCGTATTTCATGTATTGTTTGTGGTGTACAATAAAGTGTATCTCTCTTTTGTACCTAACATATAATATATGACAATCTTCACTTTAATAGTTTTAGAGTCCCTCACTAATTTGTAGGTTAAGAAATACTATTTTCCGACTCTTCATTATTATATTACACACTTGCAATGACTTAAAACACAATACAAACTAAGAAATGTTCCTTTATTCCCCTGCGCTACATCTCTTATACCCCCTTTGTAAAACCCTCCACTCAAAAGTAATAAGTCTACCAATCACAGTCGTCGTGAAAATGACGACTAAACAAATAGCGTTAAACCGGATGTTGTGCATGTAAACGTTTTACTGATACGATTACAAAGATCTTGGCATAATAAACAAATATAGTAGTTTAATAGCAATCCAACATATAAAATAATTATGATCGCTAACAACAGTCATTCCAGTTCAATTCCTGCAAATACTTCACACTATCCCCCTTCAATCGTCACTTCGAAATTAAATATATTCTCTCTTAAATCAAATCAAATCAAATCAAAATATCTTTATTCAAGTAGGCACTTTTGAATCGTCAAATAATATTTTATTTTCTTTTCCACACTCTAATTCTTATGTACGTCTGGTGATGATACTCCAGAACGACTTAAAATCTAAAGTTACGAGGGTTCCTTCGCGCCCTGATCCGAGAAGAGTCCACAACAAACTCAGTCAGGTATTTTTTTTTTTGTTACCATCATCATTACAATATCATATTAGTTTAATATATTTCAATTAAAATTAGAGCAGTTCGTTCACTCCCACGAGTTTCTATCGTCTAAGTACTCTTGCAACTTACAATACGATTTTTCTATCAACTTTCTTTTAACAAAGACTTTGAATTTATTAATTGACATCTCTAAAACGTCTTGTGGGAGTTTATTATAGAAACGTATACAGTTACCCTTAAATGAGTTGTTAATTTTATGAAGCCTACTAATGTGACGCAAACCAAGTTTCGTAGCTTGGCATGTATTTTATATTAACAAACATATTTTGCTTGAGAATACAACCTGTAGTAAGGTATTCACTATCAGTTACGCTCTTAAAAGATCCGGTTTTATGTGGGTTATGAACAAATGTCTTAAGTACTATCATACTCGTTTTTAACATGTCGCTACACGAGACTGCTTTGCCTTACAGTAAATAGTTAACACGGTTTGCGGGGTCGGTGTCTTACACACACATACTAGACTCATACTGTAGTATACTGCGACGTGTGCTTTCCTTATATGTCAACATATTTGTTGAGATTTCTCACTAAATTGAGACCATGAGAGCAACGTAAATAATAGAGGTAATTGGAAATTTTTGTGCGAGAAAACATTCTTTACTACAGTCTGAGGGTTAAATATGTAAGTAGCAACCCATAATTGCCCACAGCTGGGCACAGGCCTCCTTATTCACAGAAGAGACAGGCATAGTGCACAATTGTAGGTGCTAACATGCACTTTCTATTCCTTCACTCTCATAGTCCAATGTGACGGCAATCTGACACAACCTGAGAGAGATCAGGCACTGAAACGACGGCTTAACGTGCTCTTCGAGGCACGGGTTTGAATTACCCAGTCGTCGTCGTTTTTGCGAACAAGGCCCGATTTTGCGCAGCCTGGATTAGCCTGGGATTAACCAGGGACTTATACTCAGGACCTCATATCTGTAGCTGACCAATGAGGTCACATAATCGATCTTTTCCCCCCAAATCTCGTGTATGTTTTTTGAACATGCTCCCCCTCTCCCCAAGGAAAAAATAGACCAATGACACAAAGTGAGGGTATCATTGAGAAATCAATTTTAAGTCTTTTGGTGACATCGTCGACTGACAGAGTTTCTCAAATGTTACAGATTACATACATTTAAAGGCAGAGACAACGTTCTTCCACTTGCCACGGTCCTTGCACATCTCCTTCGCATCTTTCATTCTCATTAAACTTTTCATACAAGTTTGTCGGTTTAGAGTACTCTTGACTTGGCCCTTATTTAAAATGTCCTGGATTTGGTCCAGCAACGTTCGCCTTGGTCTTCCCCTTCCAACTTTCGCATTCACTCTTGACTCATAAATCCTTTTTGTCAGTCTCCTTTCATTCATTTTTTCTACATGCCCAAACCATCTAAGTATACCTTTCTCAATTTTAGTCACTACATCTTCTTTTATACCACAACGATCTCTTATCACACTATTTCTTACTTTGTGTAGTTTCAATCCACTCATACTTTTCAACGCTCCCATTTCTACTGCATTTATATTACTTATGTGATTCTTCTGTCATACCCAACTTTCACTATCATGCATGAGTGTTGTCACCATTACTCCAGCATGCACAGCCAGTTTGGCCCTTTGATACACCATCTGGCTATTCAAAAAGGCGTGCAGAGCACCATTTACCATATTTCCTGCATTCACATGTTCCATCTTTTGTAAATTTAGAAACCAAGTATACAAATTCTTTCTCCTCTTCCACTTATTCCCCATTTATCCAAATATTGCCATTCATTATAGATTCATCTCTTTCAAAAAGCAGATAACGATGTTTTAAAATGTCAATCTAAAGAAAATTGTAGCGACCCTTATAAGTGGTGAGTTAGCTCATATTCCAAGGATACCAATGATACCTACCGAAATACCTATGTTTTTATTTCATCAAGCTAAAAATGACTGGAGTGATTTGAAAAACTCTTTGATTACCTCCTTCAAATCAAGCATCTTTCAATACCTGTAGAGTATTTTTAAATTTGCCAATGTTGGACATTCTACGTAAATTATATTAGGAATTTAAAAAAATATTAATCTACACGAATATTATAAAGAGGAAAGATTTGTATTTTTGTATGTAACGAATAAACTCAAAAAGTACTGGACCGATTTTAATAATTCTTTTTTCATTAGAAAGCTACATTATCACTGAGTAACATAGGCTATATTTA
>JACTOM010000931.1:5704210-5810141 GCA_015832385.1 Elymnias hypermnestra
AATCCACTCATGCTTCTCAACGCTCTCATCTCTACCGCATTTATTTTACTTTTGTGATTCTTCTGCCATACCCAACTTTCACTACCATACATAAGTGTTGGCACCAACACTCCAGCATGCACTGCCAGTCTAGCCCTTTGAGACACCATCTGGCTATTCATAAAAGCATGCAGAGCACCATTTACCATATTCCCTGCATTCACTCTCCTTTCAATATCACTGTCACATGTTCCATCTTTTGTAAATTTAGATCCCAAGTATACAAATTCTTTCACCTCTTCCACTTGTTCCCCATCTATCAAAATATTGCCATTCATCATAGATTCATCTCTTTCAAAAAGCATTACTTTCGTTTTATTTACATTCACTTTTATTCCTTTCCCTTTCAAAGCTTCATTGATAATATTTAGCATCTGCTATAGCGGCGGCTCCTCCTCCAAGGCGGAGGTTCCAGTATCAAATCTAGGACATTTTAAAAAAGGGTCAGGTGAAGAGTACTCTAAACCGACGAACTTATATGAAAGGTTTAATGAGAATGAAAGAAGCGAAGGAGATATGCAAGGATCGTTGCAAGTGGAAGGACGTTGTTTCTGTTCTATGGGAATGAGGCGTGATGCTATGTATGTATGTAATGAAAATATATACACAAAAGATATGAAGCAAAAAATATGCAATATGAAGAAAGGAAAAGATATAAACGAATTATTCACAGCAGTTTTCAGTTAAATTTTTCTTTATAACAAGTTTACTAATATGTATACGCAGTGAACTGTCGTTATCTTAACTGCTTTAAATTTCTCTCTTAGCTACTGTTTTGCAGTACAAATATTGCATCTATATTATCATTTGCAATGGGTATCTGTATCTACTAGTCTTTGAATAGTGGGTACTCAAATAATCGTGTCTCGCGTTGTAAACGGTTATCGAACTTGCTCCACATGCTTGTCGAGACGCGGTGTACTTAGGACCTGATAAGGAACTGTTTTTGTTTGTTTTAAAATTATGTTACGTTGTTGGATGATAATTTACCTCAACAGATATACATTAGAAAAGAAGTATTCATAAATTCTTAGAAAGTTCGACAATACACTAATGTTGTGTTATGGGGTAAAGCAATACTTGCCATATATCAATTCGGTTCTTGTGCTTTTCTAAGAGATAAATTTAAAGAAACATCAATTCCCATAGTACCTTAATACCGTACTACGCTCTTCCACTTGCTACGATCCTTGAATATCTCCTTCGATTCTTTCATTAAACCTTTCACACAAGTTCATGGGTTTAGAGTACTCTTGACCTGGCCTTTATTTAAAATGTCCTGGATTCGGTTTAGGAACGTTCTCCTTGGTCTTCCCCTTCCAACTCTACGTGCCCGAAGGAGATATACAAGGATCGTGGAAAGTGGAAGGACGTGGTCTCTGCCTACCCCTATAGGAATGAGGCGTGATGCTATGTATGTACAAAGCCACTGTTGGTCCTAATGCTGATATTTAGGACTGAATAAATTTATCGGTGACTTCTGCTATGTTTTAACGAAGTAATAATGTATAATAAATCAATGGTTATAATAAAATATGTGAGGCGTGGGCTACGTCGGGTGCAGGGACGAAGGAATGAACTATGAAGGCGCGTGCCTTACATTCTCCGAGACGAGGGCGGGTACCCGAGGCGAACGTATGCAGTGTTGTCAGATCCCAAGCGTATTTATCCCTAAAGCAAACTTTAAAATATCATATTAACACGGTATCCTATAATATTTGTTAAATTCAAATTGAAAAATTCTTTATTTATGTGTTTTACAACATTTTTGCATCGTCAACTATAACATACAAAGGAAGAATTTCGAAGTGTACTGTAATCTGACTGCCAGGTCTAGTGGTTAGCATATTCGGCTACAGACATGAGTTTTCTATTAACATTTTCTGAATATTTGCCCGAAGATTGAATTTGGCGGTGTGCTCCCGTGCCTGGAAAAGCACGTTTACCCGTCGGTACTGCGCCTAATATTTCTCCGGTCATGTCAGATTTTCGTTACATCGGACTGTGAGAGTGAAGAAATAGAGAGTGCATGTATGCTCTATCCTGCCAATCCGCAGTGGAGCTGTCATGGGTCTATGCTTCACAAATCTGCTCACTAATGAGCAAGGAGGCCTGATCACAGCTATGGGACGTTAATGGGCTGCTACTGACCTTACCTTTTACTATAATTTGAAGACTTAATTAAACGATCTAAAAAGCGTGGGAGAGAATAAATTGCTTTTATCGAGAAAAGTTAAATTATAGATTATATTGTAATGATTTGTATGTTGTGTGTCGAGGGTTCCTTTGCACTATGTTTTGGCAACAGCCCACAACACAGACAACAAACAATTCCAATTTATAATTAATTTTCTATCGATTATAGCAATCCATTGTATACCATTTAAGAATACTTCGTTTGTGTGTTACATGATATAATTATCAACTACTAATAAATGAAGGTTATATGCCGCCATAAAAAGTATCACATTTGTTAATCCAATTCATAAGCTATTTGTGTACGAAATATCAACATACAAACTTTTACCTTCAAATATAAGTAGGATTATAAGTAGTTTATTAGAGTCCCACTGCTGGCTTCCTTACTCATAGGAGAGAGGTTTCAGAGTATAGGTAGATAGGTTACACATACTACCGGGATGTTTAGATTTCCTCATGACGTTATCCTTCATCGGGTGAATAGGATTATTTTATTTAAATCATATATGTTGATATTAAATTACATATAATATTAATGGATGTATTATATACTGTGGAAGAATAATTTTTGTATACAATATTTTATGGGACCATCACAATTTTTGTAGCATTTCGAATTCATAATTTCTTTTAATATTACAAATATAAAAGACGAATTGGGTTGTTGACAAAAATATCAATAAAATTCTTAAGAATATAAAGCTAGAAAATCTAGAAAATTCAATTTCACTTATAAATTTAGGGCAAAAATCCTTAAACAGGCAACACTGAACTTATGTGCGGAGGCGCGTAAACTCGTATCCACAAACCTGCCTATATTACACTAATAATAGCATCGACTTAGACGAGTTTCTTGTAAGAGCATCGTAAATTCCTTTCTATAAGTCAGTCAGAAGCGATAGTTTATAAATTCTGATAATATAATAGACTAGCTTAGTATATAATAGGCGATCCCAAGCAGGAAACCTGTTCTGAGTAACCGTCTATGTTGCGATAGGAGTATGTATGCTGAATGACAAATCAATCATGAGAGATGACAAGAATTTCGCACGCGTTCAATATTTTGGCAATATCTTTTAAAATATACACTCAAAATATATAGTATAATGGATCAAAATAAGGCAAATTAAATGTTTAAGATAACTAACGTATTTAAATTAATGTGGAGTAATACTATAACAATTGGTAAACTTTCAAACTTATCGCATTGTACGAGACTTTTTCTTAAATGATTAAAGGTATATAGTGAGCTATCCTTAAAAGATAGAAATAGCCTTCGTAGACTTTTTTGTAGATCTATTAAAGAGGAATTATCACACCATACATTGTTTTGTTATATCCCAAAGAGATTGGCCAGCGTTTTTGATGAAAGCTCCCGAGCGGCTTGATTTTTACCGACATTCCGAACAATTTTCGTTATATTTCAATTTATTTACACAAAACCTTGACAAATTATATACCTAAATTTACCTTTAAGAACCACTCTATTTATAGGTGAAGACTGCATGAAAATCTGTTGAGCAGTTTTTGAGTTTTCCAAAGATAGACGAAATAAATAGTAATATAAGGTACTGTCTCGGCCCTGCGATGTCATCCGCGTCGTTACATTTGGAATCGATTATGTGACGAAAAATGGAGTGCGACTGTGGTCTCGTTACGAGCAATAGTTTCTATTTAAAATAGCGTAAAAAAAACTTTGATCCTTTACCTATCCAGTGGTGTAATTGAGTTTCGGATGGAGGAGATAGATATGTAGCTACAACACCAAATTGTATGCCCCGATTTCGTTATCATTGGATTTGGATTCGATTTTAATGACGTATTCACGTCAAAAAATTAACACAACTGCTATATTCATGTATAATCATTGTGTACACTTGTATATGAGTTTATGGCTTAGATAGTGTTGCTGTAAACGTGCCAAGTTAAATATCTCATTTACACAGCCATCCCAACAATGCAATATTGTTCCTGCACAGACACGGCGTTGTGGGACATTATACGGATGCAGACTGGACATTCCGATGGCTACAATAGCTTATCGTACTAAAATAAACCTTAACTGAATAAACACTTTAGTAAGTCCTAATGGTTTATTGGTTAAAGTCGGATTCTGGGTCTTTTATATTGCTAAAAGGTTATCGCTAGACTGTGACCTAATGGTGAATGATGATACAGTCTAAGATGAAAGCGCGCTATTGTGGTAAGAGGCAATTTGCCTCATGTGGTTTCTACACAGCATCGTAATGTACGACATCGAACAGAAGTAGCAATGACTAGGTTCGGTAGTTCCGATGCTCTCTAATAAGAGGACGTGGGCAGGAGTATCCTTCTTTTGCGAGACCGTGGTCTCGCTTAAGGGAGCCCATGAGCGAGAGGGTGAAAATGCAGCTCACCACCGAAGGAGATAGGGTACTACTAGGCTGCGCGTGTTTTCGCGCCTCCTTCAATCCTTAGTTGGAGTGAGATACCAGGTTCCGCTGGGATTTAGTGGGTATTGCGAGGTCTCCTCTCGCCAAGTCCTTCTCTACTCCTGCGCTATATGTCGGGGTTTGTAGCTAAGAGCATTTACCAGCGAAAAAAACGGTCCGGAGGATCCGGGCTCTCGCTGACGTAGCACTGATCCACAAGTGGAGCCAAAACCTTGGGTCCCCAACGAAAATAATGTCGGTGGCAGCGATCTAACCTCATCTGGAGTATTGGTTCGTTAGGAAGCATGGATCCTTCTCCTGCCGTTTGGTGCAGATGCTGACCGGGCATGGTGGCTTAGGTAAGAATCACCCGTCTGTCATGACTGTGATGCCACTATAGATTTGATGTCTCATACGTTGGCAAATTGTCCGGCGTTGGCAGCCCAGTGGCATATCTTATTGTCGCTGGTCGAAGAAGACCTCTTATTTGATAATCGATTTGATACTCACCAATGAGCTGGGATGGAGGGCGGCTGCCTTCTTTTGCGAGATCGACATCTCGTTAAAGGAGGCAAATGAGAGGCAAAGAGAAGATGCGGCTGATGACGTTCCTCTCCCTCGGAGGAGGCTGGGTGGCAACAGGTGCAGGTATGCGCTCCACAATTCCCTTCAGTAAACTGTAGAGTGTCATAGTCGGCATCATCCGAGCTACTAGAATGCGAATGATAGGCATGCATGCCCAACTAATCATTATCCTATTAATATGTTAATTAAAACCGTTTCAACCTGACCTGTAAAATATTTTTCAAATTATTGAAATCTGACATTCCATTCAAAGATTACAACGAATTGAAAAATGTCAATTTAAAGGTAAATTGTGGCGACCTTTATAATTGGGCCTGTGACTGGCGAGTTGCTCATATTCCAAGGATACCAATGATACCCATCGATTTGCCTATACTATTTTTATTTCTATCAAGCTAACAATTACTGGAGAGATTTAAAATATTCTTTCATTACCACCTTGAAATTAAGAATTTCTATACCTGTAGAGTATTTTTAAATTGACTAATATCGGACATTCTACGTAAAACGAATTAAAAAATGTATTAGTCAGATCTCTATTCGTGATAGAGTAAAATCTGTATATTGATTAGATTGTGAATGTAAGTGTCTATCTAATAATCTGAAAGGAAGTTATTAGAAACAGAGTGAAATAAAACTTTTATTTTAACGAAAATAAATCTATAGTCCGACTTAGTAAGACTTTCGACTGTCACGAGATAATGTAGTGCATGCCTTTCATTTAGAAATGTACAAAAAAGGGAATAGTATATTTAAGAAGTATTTGTATGGGTTCTAGGTAAGCCTTTATAAATAAATAATCAAATTATGTTTATTAGTCCTTCAATGGAAGGTTATAATAGTCGTAAAGGGCTCGGTATTATGTCGAAGTGTACAACTGTATACAAGTTAATCATAATTAAATATAAGCCTATTGTGGTGAAGCTAGCTTACACAATACGAAATCAGAACACGGCATAAGTTAATGAATAAATGAATATATAATAGAGCTTTTGTTTGGAATGTTATTGCATGACTTTTAATAATAAATAAGGTGTCGCTTCGGACATGGCAGTGTATAGAACCGCTTCAAAAAGTCTGGTGAAACGATTGTTTCTAAAAGGCATATATTAATAATTCGTAGATAATAAGGAGCCCCACTGGGGTACTGCCCAACGTGGGAGAACCGAGATCGACCTGCAGAAATCTTTACGCTGGAGTCATGAAGAGTATGGCACGGTCAGGGGGATACAAACGTACCGTACCGTGTCTTGAACGGCGGCAACACTCTTGGCGGGTGATCCCCTATGGGAATTGCAGGCGGAAGCACTGGCGGCAACTTAATAGTGCAGGGTTGCCGTAAGTTCTGGAGGTGACCGTATCGAAATTGAGGAGGTCCAAAGAGTCAGGGCCCTTGTCGACAGGGTCTTAATTCAAGCTTGGAAGGAGCATCTCGATTCTTCAAGTGCGGGTGTTGTCACGGTGGAGGCGATTCGTCCTCACCTCGAACAATGGTTAGCTAGGCGGCACGGATCGCTTACCTTGAGTCTGGTGCAAGTACTGACCGAATCCGGATGTTACGGAAAGTACTTGCATTAGATAGCACGACGTGAACCGTCTCTTACCTGCCATCAGTGTAATGCGCCTGTCGATACGGCGGCCCACATTGTGGCAGAATGTCCGGTATGGGAACAACAGCGACATCCTCTGGTGTCCCTCATCGGAGCGGATCTCTCACTGCCAAGTATAGTGGGCGCCATGCTTGACAGTGAGATAAGATGGAATGCAGTTGCCTCTTTCTGCGAATCCGTCATTTCTCCGAAGGAGGCAATTGAGCGAGTACGAGAAGCTGCAGCAGATCCCTAAGCTGCTCCCCTAAGGAGGAGGAAGCTGGGTGGCAGGAGGCATCTTTACGAACGCCTGTTGTCTCCGGATGAACTCAGTCGGTTCATCCGGGAGGACCAGAGTGAATGCGCAAGGGAGCCTCTGATACTCCAAATTCAGGGTGAGGTGGATGTCGCTGGGTTTTAGTGGATATTCTGGCCTTGCCGGTGAGTCCAAATGCATTTCCCAGCGAGAAAAGAAAAGATAATAAGGAGCCCTATAGTTTCTCTATATCTTTTCGTTTGCAAAATATATGTCGGAGTGTCAGTGGAATGCTGCGCCATCTATCTATCGGCGTGGGACAGAGTCATGTGTCGTGAGCCGGCGGCGGACTCGCTAGTTCTCGAGTGACGGTCCAGAGTGGTCGACTATTAAAACTGTCGCGTTCCTACCTATTATTATTAATGAGTTTTTGTAAATTGATATCAGGAACATTAAGTGGTTGAACATTATAATCTGAGTTAATTAATAAAGTGTTTGATTGCACCAATATTACCCACCAACACCCACAATATGGAAAGCTGTGCAATATTAGCTGTTAACGCAATATTAGTGATCAGTCGATCGGTGACCTGCTTTTCTTTACAACCTCTTTTGTAAGAGTAATAAATAAATCGTCGTCGTCGTCTCAACTGATGGACGCCACTGCTGGACAAAAGTCTCCCTTAATGAATCCGATACTCACTTGGTCCGATCTTGCGCCGCTTGTATCCAGCGACTGCTGGTGACCCGCCTGATGTCATCGGTCTACCTTGTGGGGGGTCTACTGCGTTTTCCGCTGCGAGGCCGCCACTCTAGCACCATCGTGCCCCAACGTCCCATTGCCTCTTCAGCTTTCCAATTCCTCAGTGCCTGAAGACTAAGGTATTTGAAAAGACACTTAGTTTTCAATTACTATAGGATAAACCCACAAATATGTGTCCTGAATATTACGAAAGATCTGTGCTAATGAATGAAAACTGTCATTCTAAAATACATAAAGTGTTTCGTGTTTAAATGATGACTTGTGAATAAAATGGTACACAATCAAAATTAATATGGCCATCGCTATACTACTTTTTAAATTAATTATATCTTTTGAATGGAATGTCCGATTTTAATGATTTAAAAAGTATTTTACAGGTATTGAAACCGTCTTTAATAAAATATTTAATAATATAAGAATTAATAAAGAGGTATGACTAATATGGTTTGATAATTGTCGGCACTTCTATTAACGTTTAAAATGTAAAATAGTAGTTATAGTGGCATAACTACAAAAGTTGGATATATGTTGTCGTGAACTTTTTTGTAGGTATTAATACGTTCTATAACATCGTAGAACATTTTTTTATTCTATCTTCAATAGTTTACGCAGTTTACGCGATAGACTATTTGTTTCACACCTTGGGTTAATTATTGCATTTTTCTTAAGGATCCCTATTTTTTTAAGAAAGTAATACAGCCTATGTCGCTCAGTGAAAATGCTGCTTTCTAATGGTAAAAAAAAATTGAAATAAGTCCAGTAATTTTTGTGTGAAAACGTAACAAACATAAATACATTCAAAACTATAATATGGTTTGATTAATATCGGCACTTTTATTAACTTTTAAAATTCAAAAAACTAGTTATAGTGACATAACTAAAGTAGTTGAAGTAATGGTATCTTAGACTTTTTTGTAGATATTAATACCTTCTATAATTTTGTAGAACATTTATTTGTTCTATCATCAATATTTTTCGCAACTAATATTAGTTTAGAATGGCTAGTCTAGTATTCGTATATGGGCGACAGAATTCACTTAATTTTTCCTGTTTATTTCTTTTAATTTAATGCAAATATCTGTTTCCTTTATGTGTTTTTCTATCTTGCTTGTAAGAACAAAGTAAATATCTTCATTCTTGGTTATTCGCTTTCTTTTGTGTATATAAAAGCCTGTTTTCAAGTCTGTTTGTATATCGTTAGTTTCGTACTCTATGCTATATGTAAAATGCTGTTGTATTGTGAAAATCTCTCGCTCTGTCTCCATATGACACTTGTGCATCATTTATTTATCTATTAAAGACTTTCTTTTTAGTTTATATTTTACACAAGACCAACAAATATGTAGGTGGTATAAAGCGGTAGAGTACAAGAGTATCTTATAGTTTGTTAGCGATATGTACCATTCACTTACCGTACCATTCACTGCCTCATTGGTCTAGTGGTTAGCATGTTCGACTACAGACATGAGGTCCTGGGTTCGAGTCCCGGGTCGGGCCAGTTCAAAAATCGATATTGAGTTTTCTATTAAGATTTTCTCAATATTTGCCCGAAGTTGGGAAGTCGGCGGTGTGATCCACCCCCGTGCCTCGGAGAGCACGTTAAGCCGTCGGTCCTGCGCCTGATCTCTCTCCGGTTGTGTCGGATTCCCGTCATCGGAATATGAGAGTGAAGGAATAGAGAGTGCACTTGTGTACTATACCTGCCAATCCGCAGTGGAGCAGCTTGGTGGGTCTACGCTCTAACAACCCTCGCTCCTCAGAGTGAGGAGGCCTGTGCCCAGCAGTGTGACGTTAAAGGGCTTCTACTTACTTTTTTTTTAATGTACCATTCATCTTTGGGTATAGAATTGGCTATTATTTGTGGCAGAGAGTAGGTTTTTCATAGCACAATTCAATTAACAACATACTAGCAATCCCTCGCGGTTTCACTCGCATATATTCCGATCTCTTGGCAATGGAAAGTCTAAAATACATAATAAATTAAATGAAATGAAGTGAAGTGAAGTGAGGTGAGGTCGGTTTTGGAACCGCTGCTGTGGAACATCGGCTACGACTGGGTGCTTCGCGGTGCCCTCTTGCGGGGCGTCGGCGTGACTTGTTACGCCGACGACACCCTCGTAACGGCCCGCGAACGCACTTAGTGGCGAGAGGTAGTGGCGAGAATCCGGCGGCTCTGGCTGGAGGTCTCGCTAGAGAAGCCAACAGCCATCTGCTTCCATGGCCCGCGAAGAGCGCGAAGAGTGTGACATCCAGCGTACGCTCAAGTACCTGTGTTTCACGCTTGACCGCAGGTGGAAATTCGAGGCTCATTTCGAGCGCTTGCCTCCCAGGCTAATGAAGACGGCTGGCGCGTTGAGCAGACTTCTGCCCAACGTCGGTAAGCCGCAGGTAGGGTGCCGTCGCCTGTACGCAGGCGTGGTACAATCGATGGCCCTGTACGGGGCCCCGATCTGGGCGGGAGATTTGACGCCACGTTCGAAGGCTCTGCTGCGAGGTGCGCAGCGAGTCGTGGCAGTCAGGATCGTCCGAGGATACCGCACCATATCCTGGGAGGCGGGATGCGTATTAGCGAGTACCGCCCCCTGGGAGCTGGACGCGCAAGTACACTCGGACGTATATTGGCGGAGGGCGGACGCCCGTCGGAAAGGCGACCCCCCTTCGCCAGGGGATGAAAGGGACTGACTGCGCCAGGCGCCAGTCCCTTTCATCCCCATCTTCCATCCTCCATTCATGAAATAAGGTGAGAAAAGGGGAGGTGAGGTGAGGAGAAGTGAAGTGAAGTGAACTTCAATGAAATGAGTTGAAATGGATGTATTTTAGGTTAAGAGCCATAGAAATTACATAACCAAAATAAGTGAAATAAAATGTACAGATAAACAAGACAATGACAATATGGTTTGATTATTGCCGGCAGTTTTATTAACTTTTAAAATGTAAAAAAGTAGATATATTGGCATAACTACAGTAGTTGGACATATGATACCATGGACTTTTTTGTAGATATTAATACCTTATATAATATTGTAGAACAGTTTTTTGTTCTATCACTAATATTTACCTAAATTATTTCTATATTCGCGCAGCTTGAGAGGAGAATTTGTGTAGCATCTCTGGATAGTCAACTTCATTATTGAACAGTTATTATATAAATAAGCCCTGTGTGTACTTGATATGACGGATGGAGGGATTTGATTGGGCAGTGAGGCGGTCAGGCTTGAACCGACTACAATAGAGTCTGTCTGGAACATCGCAATTACTGCGGCCTAACGAGATTCATTACGTGAGCTACTGCCCCGAATTTACTACGACTTCCAGCTTCACTTTAATAGTTAATATAGAAATTGAGGCATATTATCTTTATTTATCCGTTAACCTGTCTCAGTGGTATATCAGTCAGGTTGTTTAGCTACAGACATGAGGTTCTGTGTTCGAGTACCGGGAGTTTTCTATTTAGATTTTCTCAATATTCGTCAGTAGTTGTGTTGTTAGAGGTGTGGTCCACCCCCGTGCCTTGAAGAGCATGTTAAGTACTTGATGTTGTGAGAGTGAAGGAATAGAGAGTGCTATGTCTGCCAACCGGCTTTGGAGCAACTATGCTCCAAAGACTCCCTCTCCTATGCCAGTTCACTGCGTATACATATAAGAAAACTTGTTGTACGTACATAAAAACATTGACTCTTTTAAGAAAAAGAGTGAATGTACATCATATAACATAACAAACAAAAACAAACTTGTTATAAATTCTAGTAGGCTGCATAAAATTAACAACTCATTTAACGGTAACTGTATACGTTTCTATAATAAACTCCCACAAGACGTTCTAGAGATGTCAATTAATAAATCCAAAGTCTTTGTTAAAAGAAAGTTGATAGAAAAATCGTATTAAAAGTTGCAAGATTGCTAAGACGATAGAAACGCGTGGGGGGTGATAGAAATTGCTCTAATTTAAACAACAAAGAAGTACAAAATACCCGACTGAGTTTGTTGTGGGTTCTTCTCAGATCAGAGCGCGAAGAAACCCTCGTAACTTTACATTTTAAGTCTTTCTTTAATACCACCATCAGACGTACATTAGAATTGTGGAAAAAAAAAATATCATTTGACGATTCAAAAGTGCTGTAATATGCCTATTTGAATACAGATATTTTGATTTCATTTAATAACATAATACCCAGTAATACCTCTCTATTTATTACCTGTTTATAGCTAGTATCTGCCATAACGTATTAGAAATAGTAAATTACGCACTAAGGGCCGAAAGTACCATTCTTTCGGCCCGTGGTGCGTATACAATTTTCCATCAGACCGGAATCGAAAGTTTGATAAAAATATAAATAATAAAGTTGAAAATAACTGAAATAAAGTTGGATATTGAACCAATAGCTCTCATACTTCGAATTTGTAACTAAGAAGCAAGTGGTTTACTCATTTATTTATGATAACTTTCAAAGACAAAATGACAAAATGACAAAATGTCAAAGACAAAATGCTTTAAAATAAGTTGTTCCGGTACGATGCTGTGTAGAAACCGTAAGGGGTATATCGCCTCTTAACAGATTAGCGCGCTTTCATCTAAGACTGTATCATCACTTACCAATAGGTGAGATCACAGTCAAGCGCTAATCTGTCAGCAATAAAAAAAATATATTGTTGCTAATAGATTAACGCTTGACTACTATCACTTGATGGTTAGTGATTATATTAACACGCTAACATAATACAGGTAATTAACCTCTTTTGTAAATAGTATCGTACCGAAATGCATATTTTCCACGAATTTGCTTGTAGGGTAATTAGACACTTCCATAATTTATTAGAAAATATAATTAACCTATCGGTAATGGTACCATGAGCTTCGAAATGCGAGAACATATTGGATAAATTGGGACAAAATATGCTGTAACACCTGATGAAACCTGGCCTGGAAAAGGTCAGAATGCACCAGCAACTTTTTAAAGGCTTTTGACTTTGTAGAACATAGCACTCTCACACTTAAATTAAGTCATTATGGTGTGAGAGATAGGACACTTAATTTGTTGAGGTCTTATCTTGAAAATAGAGTTCAAAAATGTAAGTATTTGTAAATGGCATTGAGAGTTGAGGAAACCGACAAAAAGGATTTATGAGTCAAGAGTCAATGTGAACAAAACGAAAGTTATGATTTTTGATACAGATGAATCTATAATGAATGGCAATATTTCGATAGATGGGGAACAAGTGGAGGAGGTAAAAGAATTTATTCATGTTAAAGTGACATTAAAAGAAGAGTGAATGCAGGGAATATGGTAAATGGTGCTCTGCACGCCTCTATGAATAGCCAGAGGTGTCTCAAAGGGCCGGACTGGTTGTGCATGCAGGAGTGTTAGTGAAAGTTGGGTATGGTAGAAGAATCACATAAGCAAAATAGATGCGGAAGAAATGAGAGCGTTGAGAAGTATGAGTGGATTGAAACCGAGTGACAAAGTAATAGATAGAGATGAGAACGGTATACTTAGATAGTTTGGGCACGTAGAGAGAATGAATGAAAGGAGACTGGCTAAAAGGATTTATGAGTCAAGAGTGAATGCGAAAGTTGGAAGAAGAAGACCAAGGCGAAGACGTTTTAAATAAGGGCCAGGTCGAGAGTACTCTAAACCGACGTACATGTATGAAAGGTTTAATGAGAATGAAGGAAGCGAAGGAGATATGCACGGAGCATGGCAAGTGGAAGGACGTGGTCTCTGCTTAAGCTTATGGGAATGAGGCGTGATGCTATGTTTGTGTTTATTACGAACAAGCCACAGCCAAAGTCTTTTGACAAACCAAATATGAAACCATTAGGTTGTGAATAAAAGTACAAATGCATTTGCCTGTTGAAGACATAGCTGCACGTGTGTTGCACGTGTCTGGGGAGTTGCTATCGCTTTGTGTCGAAAGCAAGTCGCATTACTGTCCCTCGTCCGCATTTTAAGGCCGTCTCAAATCTAAAATGCAAACGATGCATCTGTTGAATACATTAAAAAGGGCCTTTTTATAGTTTAAAAGCTACATATGTATCGTAATAATCCCCCATGCTGTATAAAACGACGAGATTACTTCGGAGAAAAAGTATACTGTCTTCAAATACATGGCCTTGTTAAAGGAATATTTTGTAGGTCTATAAAACAATATATATATAATACTACCCACCGTATTATATCTTATTTTAGAATTCTAAAATACTCGTACAGTTTCACACTGTGGTCTAGACAGAAATCTTCTACTTAAGTATTAACATGACATTTTGTTAAATAAATGTTTATTAGAGATTTATATGAATAACGAATTAGGATAAGTAATATATATATGGTGATAATATACAAGGATTACATTGAATTATAAAAGCAGTTTTATATAACAAAATAAATATGTGAAAGACAGAAAAAAAGAGGAATTATTCTACCGTATATTGATTTTATATACCTTCAAGGTATTTTTCTGCCGCTATTGACAATTACCATCGTATTTCAATGGATTTACATAAAACCTTAATAAATTATATACACAAAGCTTCCTCAATAATCACTCTATCTACTAGTAAAATTGCATGAAAATCCGTTAAGTAATTTTTAAGTTCATCGTGATCAAACAGACAGATATAGCGTAGCATGATAGTTTTATAATATGTAAGGTTTTGATGTAATATCTACACTACTGGAAGAATTTACTGTTTTATTATAACACGAAATAAAATATTTATAACATTGATAATTTCTGCCTGATTACGATCGGTTAATATACAGATTGTGTTTAAGTTTACTAAAGTAACTTTTGTTCTGCCATGTTTAGGTGACTATTTTTTAAAAACGGACGTAGCGAGTTATCTTTAAAAGATAGATAAATAAAATCATAGACTTTTTTGTAGATGTATAAAAGACAAATATTCCTATCATACATTGTTTTGTTATATCTCTAAGGTATTAGGCGGCGTTTTCGATGATAGTTTCTAGGTGGATTTATTTCGACAGTTCTAAACCATTGTTGTTATATTCCAACTAATTCGGACAAACCCTTGACAAATTGTGTACAGAAACCTTCCTAATAAATGAATCTATCTTGTAATGAATCCGTTCAGCGTTTTTTTTTATAATATATAAGAATTTTTCTAAATATTCCGTTCGTAATACGCGAAGGTATTTCACTGCAAAAGCAGTACAAGGCTGGGTGCTTGACCGCATAACGTTATAGAACCCAGATCACGATATCGAATAAAAAAATCTCATAATGTTATAGTATTGACATACCATAGATATCTCTACGATTATTTTTGAAATGGATCATTAATCGCCATAAATAGAACTTTTAATTGGTACTATAAGTGATCCTTGGGATAATTATTTTTCAACGTCTTTATGTCTGTTTTTAATGGCAAATAAGGTGTTTTTTCATCAGCCTCGACCATATGTCAGGAGTGCGGAACTCCGCAAACAAGAAGGCCTCGCAATACCCTCTAAAACACAGCGGAACCCTCTTCATCCATGAATGAAATACCAGGGATTCTTTCGCATTCATACCTGTTGCCCCGGATGAATTAGACTGAGAATTCTCGAAGGTAGAAGGATTTACGCTAACAGGCGCTGCCTTGTACCCCGCCTCCTCCGGTGGTGTGAGGGAGCATCCATTGAAATCTCACCGTCTCGTTCGTGGGCCTCCTTCAGTGAGATGATGGTCTCATAGAAGAGGGCCACTCCCGCCCAGCATCTCTCACTAGAAAGCATCGCGCCGACAACGGTGTCCAGTGAGATGTCTGTGCTGATCAGCGCATCCAAGAGGTGACGCTGAAGTGTCCAGGCTACACACTCTGCCAAAGTATGTTGTGCCGAGTCAATGGCAGCACCACACTCACACCACAGTCGCGACATCCGAAACATCCTTGTCCGGTCAGAACCTATACCAATCTGTAGGTGAGCAACCCGTTCTCTCTAGAAAACCATTGTTCCAGGTGAGGGCGGATCGCCTCCACAGTGGCCATGCCTGCTACTGGGATCTAAAATCCTCTTTCCATCGTTGGATCAGAGGTCGGCTCGAGCCCCGATCCTCTAGACCTCTAGATCAAACGTCAGAAGATATAGTTGATATTTGAGATATGTCATAACAAAGCCTTTTAGTAAGATTTTATTTATTTTATTTCAAAGGTTCATCGACAAACGATTTCAAAAATTTTTTCACCATTAGAAAGTTGGATTTTCACTGAACGACATATTATTTTATCAAAAACTAGAGATCCCTAATAAAAAAGCATCATTGTAACCCAAGCTGTGAAACAAAAAATCTGCAAAAAAGTCAGCAACATCATATGTCTAACTACTGCAGTTATGCCACTATATACATTAGGTTATACAATAATCAAACCACACTATTCTTACCTGTGCATTAAACCTTATCAGGTTGATATTCTATTAAAGACCGTTTTAATACAAGTAAAATACTTAGTAAATGATTAAAATTAGACATTCCCTTCAAAGGATATAAAGAAAATTGTAGCGACCCTTATAACTGGTGAAAAGCAGATATTCTAAGGATTCCAATGATATACCTATATTGTGTTTATTTTTAACAATCTAAAAAAAATTGGAGGTAGTTAAAAAATTCTTTCATTACCTCTTTGAAATCGAGAATCTCTCAATGCCTGTAGAGTATTTTTATATTTACTAATGTCGGATATTCTACCTAAATGATGTTACGAATTATAATATTCGTTGTCTAGTAAAATCCACATATTAATTAGATTATGAATGTGAGTGTGTATCTACTAATTAGAAAGAAAGTAATTAAAAACTAAGTGAAATAAAACTCTTAGGTTAACGAAAATAAATCTAAAGTCCGACGTAGTAGACTTTCCACTGCCAATTCTGAATTTTTCCGGCACAGGAATCTTATCCAGGACCTCAGAGAAGAAGATTTGTAAACAACCAAGCTGAATACCAATATACCATTGAAATGTTACATGAGCATTACATTTTTTATTTTTGGGACACGTGTGGCGGGCCAATAGATGCTTAACCCCAAATTTGTGGCGTCGCCGTCCTTGTCCCCCGGCCACCATCTTGGAAAAAGGGGTGCAAACACATTTTTCGCGATATCTCGGAAGCAATGCATTGTACAAAAAATTCGTGAAGACGTAATTTGTAGCAAATCGCTTAGTCTTTTTTGCGGTGGGAAATGAATTTACGCACCCTGCCACGAGGCAGGGAGTATGGGACTCGCCGGCAACGCCAGAATACCCACTAAAATCCAGCGACACCCGCCTCACCCTGAATTGGGAGTGTCAGAGGCTCCCTTGCGCATTTACCCTGACACTCCTGGATGAAACCGAGGATGTTCAAGGAGGAGACAAGAGGTGTTCGTAAAGACGCCTCATGCCGCCCAGTCTCCTCTTCCGAAGGGGAGCAGCATCAGCTGCAGCTTGCAAGAAATGACGGATTCGCAGAAAGACGCATTTGCATTCCATCCTATCTCACTGTCAAGCATGGCGCCCACTATACTTGGCAGTGAGAGATCCGCTTCGATGAGGGACACCAGAGGATGTCACTGTGGTTCCCAAGCCGGACATTCTGCCACGGTGCCGCCCTACCATCAGGCGCACTACACTGATGGCAGATAGGAGACTCTTCACGTCGTGCTATCTGATCACTTTGCAAAACATCCGGGTGCGGTTAGTACTTGCACCAGCCTAAAGATAAGCGATCCATGCCGTCTAGGTAGCCATTGTTTGAATCGCTTAGTCTATAAATATGTTCATATAACTTATTGCCCTAAATTTTAAATTAAAGAAGTGTTAAGCAAAAAAGTGAGATTTTTTTTTATTACATTCATTTAAAAGACTGTTACAGTGTTCTGATATTGACCGAGTTCGTCAATGATCACGGGAGTCTGGTCAAAATGAAATGTTCAACTTAATCTAACCAAACCAATAAGTAAGTAGCAGCCCATTGACCTCCCACTGCTGGGTACAGGCCTCACTAATAGAACCGCGGGTTTTAGAGCATATACCAACCACGCTGGTCCACTGCGGATTAGCAGACATAGTACACAAGTGGACTCCCTATTCCTTCACTTTCATAGTCTGATGTGACGGAGATCCAAGACGATCGGAGGCACAGGGGTGGATTACACTCAATATCTATTTCGAATTGGCCCGACCCGGGACTAGAACCCAGGACCTCATGTCTGTAGTCGACAATGCTAACCACGAAGCTGTTTAAAATTAAAAGCCGTCAAATATATATTCGCTAGTGATATATAAGAGAAGCGACATTCAATTCTTTTGTATTATAAAGGTCGTTTCCTATGACCGTGTGCGGTCTAGTAAGGAATGCAGTGTCAATTACATACACGCACAGACTGCGTGACCCTCTTGTTACTATAGATAATAAAATTGCATAGAGGTATAAGTCAATATTTAGATTTAGAAAAGGCGATGATCTATGATCGAGTGGTGAGGAATGAGTTGTGGTCAACGTTATCTACGTATGGGGAGAAACTGAGTGACAGAGTGAGATAGTGTGATAAGAGAACGTTGTGGTATAAAAGAAGACGTAGTGACTAAGATTGAGAAAGGTATGCTTAGATGGTTTGGGCAGGTAGAGAGAATGAATGAAAGGTGACTGACAAAAAGGGTTTATGAGTCAAGAGTGAATACGAAAGTTGGAAGGGGAAGACCAAGCTGTACGTTCCTGGACCAAATCCAGGACATTTTAAATACGGGTCAGGTCAAGAGTACTCTAAACCGACGAACTTGTATGAAAGGTTTAATGAGAATGAAAGAAGCGAAGGAGATATGCAAGGATCGTGGCAAGTGGAAGGATGTTGTCTCTGNCACGCTCATGGTAGTCAGGTAACCATACTTTAGCAAAACAGTTATAGATTTTTCCAAAAATCACACTCTTACTGTAAGCCGTTGAGGAGTTCCATTGATCTTCATATTTAACTACGACTAGCACTTGACCATACCGAAGTTACGGTAGGCAACTCAAATATCTGGATAGCTTATAGAAGATTCTGCCAAGTATCGTTGATTTGCTCCTAAGAATTGAAGAATTCCGTCACTTTGTCATGGATTCCATCATCAGAACCTTAGCAAACTATCACAAAACGACCCTTGAAGTATATCCGTTCTAATAAAAAAAGAATCATCGAAATCAGTTATTCGTCGTGATCTTGAGTTAATCGTCCATTTGTCGCGCACTGGCTTACGTAAATTTGAGACTTATCCGGTTTTCTCATGGATGCCATCATCAGAACTGGTTTAAAAAAAATGGGACCCTATGACGAGCACCACCTTTCATTTAAACAAATCATCAAGATCGGTCGACTCAGTCGGGAGATATGAGGTAACAAACATAAAAAAAAAAATACAGACGAATTGATAACCTCCTCCTTTTTTTGAAGTCGGTTAAAAAGATAGTAGCATAAATGAATGCTATATTTACATAACCTAGAAATGAATTAACAAAACCTAAGCTATATACAACGGTCTAATAATTCATGCCACAACCGTGTGGATGCCTGGGTAGATGCGTGGGTGTGCGTGGATGGATGCGTACCAGAAACAAATGACTGTCTATATGAATTTGAAAAAAAAAAGGTAATGGGTTGATGGAATTCAAAAAATGAATAGCCTAAAACCTTCTACAATTAATTCCGCTTCGAAAATCGCGTAAATTCTCATGAAGAATGGATTTAATCATAAACCCACGTGATCGGCATATATCGTGGAGCAGCTAGTAAGATATATAGACGTATAAAATTAGTGAAAAGCAGAAACGTTTGATTCACTCGGCTGAATTAGTAGCTAAAGGCCATTATTTTGACATTACAAACAGACATTTCAAATTAATTTACATTAAAGCACACTTATTCATTCATTCGTCTCTCCGTAATAGTGTTTTCTCTCTTCAAATCGGGCATCTGTAAAATAAACATTTCAGAATAATTAATGATGTTCAAACAATGTTTGTGTATACAGTTAATATATTGAGAGAAATACAATATTTTATGTAGTACTAGTAACCAGGACCCGTAGACAAGTGACTTTCGAAGATTGCTAACGCTCAAAAAATGTATGGGAATGACGTTTAATTTTTCGATAAGTTTCGCTATGAAACGTCATTCCCATACATTTCTTGAGCGTTAGCAATCTTCGAAAGTAACTTGTCTAGAGGCCCAGTATAGACTTCGATCGAGTAGTAGAGCATATTATGATAATGTCTACACTCCCTTTTTTTTTTCGCTAGGAAATGCTTTATGTACGCCGGATGAAGTGTAAACTTACATCCGGGAGTGTGGGACTTGCTGGCCGTATCCGGATACGCACTAAAACCCAGCGGAACCCTCTTCATCCAGGTTTTGGGGTCCAGATGACGCATTCAGCTCTGGCGCCCCGGATGAATCCGACTTAAGGGTTTAGTTTAGGTGAGGGAGGGCAGGCGAGCAAAATTGCGCCTTCTAGCGCCCCCCCTCCTCCGGCGAGAGGGTGTAGCATCTGCCATAACCTCCTGTTGCCTGTTTATTGACTCCAGCTGTCGATGTCAAGATGTGACGCTGGATTCCCCAAGCCTGATAATTTGCTACTATGTGGTGCGCAGTGTCGACGGCCGCCCAACAAATACGGCAAGCAGGCGTCTCTTCGCAGCCTACAATCTGGTGCAGATATTTCCCGAAGCAACAATGTCCAGTTAACACCTGCAGCAAACTCTAGGTTAGCGTACCGTGCCCCCTGGCAAGCCAATCTTCCAGGAATGGACGCACCGCTGCAACCGTGGTCACACCCTGAAGAATTGAGTGTATTTTGATCGACTCATATAGAAACAGTGATGTAATAAGTTAAAATGTATTAGAGCGGTATAATTATATGGTATAAAAGGTTATTTTATCATTATACATAACCATTTATCATGAACATGAACAGCAAAAACCTTATTGCGCTTTTATAGATTTAGAAAAGGCCTACGATCGAGTGATGAGGAATGAGCTGTCGTCAACATTATCTACGTATAAGGTGAGTGGTGATCTGATTCAGGCATTGAAATCTCTCTATGAGGGTTCTAGAGCTTGTGTCAGAATAAATGAAAGAGGTGTTCGACAGGGATGTGTTGCGTCACCATGACTGTTCAATCTATTTATGGATAACTGTTTGACAGATTTAAAAGAAAGCATGTATGGGTTAAGAATGAATGAATTACTCAACAAATGTTTACTCTACGCTGATGATCAAGTAATACTTGCATCTTCTGCCAATGAGAAACCGGACATGGTAAATATTATGAATGAAGCTTTGAAAAGGAAAGGAATGAAAGTGAATGTACACAAGTCGAAAGTTATGTTTTTTAATAGAGATGAATTTATGATGAATGGCAATATTTTGATAGATGGGGAACAAGTGGAAGATGTGGAAGTATTTGTATACTTAGGATCTAAATTTACAAAAGATGAAACGTGTGAAAGTAATGTTGAAAGAAGAGTGAATGCGGTAGAGTCCAGAGCGTTGAGAAGGATGAGTGGATTGAAACTGAGTGATAGAGTAAGTAATAGTGTGATAAGAGAACGTTATGATATAAAAGGAGACGTAATGACTACAATTGAGAAAGGCATGCTTAGATTGTTTGGGTACGTAGAGAGAATGAATGAAAGGAGACTGACAAAAAGGATTTATGAGTCAAGAGTGAATTGGAAAGTTGGAAGGGACAAATCTAGGACACTTTAAATAAGGCCCGTGTCAAGAGTACTCTAAACAGACGAACTTGTAATAAAGGTTTAATAAGAATGGAAGAAGCGAAGGAGATATGCAAGGATCGTGGCAAGTGGAAGGACGTGGTCTCTGCCTACCCCAACTTTAATTTAATTAAACTTAGGGTATTGCGAAGACGGTCTGCAGCCAAGACCAATATAGCGGCACCCATGGCTAACATCAGTTGTTTCATATAAATCATGTTTTTATAAAACTATGCAATGTTATTTTTTTAATAGAAGAACCCTAGAAACAGACATTATAAACTCCAGTATTTTGAGTATGTTATACAAATTTATAGAAGGGTTATTTTATAATGAATACTTATTAAACGCGGCCTTGTAACTGTTTTAAATTTAGCAAGGGGTTGCAAAGCTCCCCTTAATAAATGAACTTATGAACTGCCCTCGGCAACGTCGCACCCAACCGTATTGAATTACTAATATTTAAATGATAAATTACTTTTTGAATTTCCATTCGGTTGTAGTTTTCATTGCTGTCTGTTAAACGCTTGACTGTAATCTTACTTGAAGTGATGATACAGTCTAAACTTGAGTATACCCTTGTTAAACTTAATTTATTACTCAATAAAACGTGTATATATCTAAGCGGAATACCATTTACAAAATTGTCGAAACTATAACTCCGTTTGGCTTGACGTAGCGTAGATGCTTACTAGGAACGGTGCCTCCATTTCCAACGGGATCTAGATATATAGGTGAAAAACCATCACTTACGATATCTCTGATATTATTGACCTTGAATTTTCGCGACGTAAACTCTCATTGTGAATAGATGTCCCCACATTTCCAAAGGACCTAGAGCTTAGAGGTAATAATAAATCTAGCTCTAAACCAGGGCTTCTTAAGCTGTGACCCCAAACGGGGTCGCGTAGCAAAGTTCTGGGATCGCGAGAGATGTCAAATATTTATATATACCATTTTATAAAATCCCATTTTAATTTTGAACAAAAAAAAAAAACAACGACTCGGAATATATCCAATATTCCGAGTCGTTGTTTATTAGATCTGGGATAGCAAACTAGCGGTTGTGGGCCGCACCTTGAGGAGTCCTGGGCTAAATTATACTTACTTCATAGTATGTATTTATTCCGAGTCGTTGCTTATTATAACAGGGGTAGCCAACCAGCGGATGGAGACTGCAGGTTAGACCCCTGCGCTAAAGTATACTAACTTTAAAGAGTGGATTTATTCCGAGTCGTTGTTTATTAGATCACGGGTAGCCAACCAGTGGTTGCAGGGCGCATATTAACAACCCCTTGGCTAAATTATACTTGCTTCAAATAATGGATTTATTCGGGGTCTTTGTTTATTAGATCAGGGGTAGCCAACTAGCGACTTTGATCCCTATATGATGCGGCCCGCAAGCATAAATATCATGAAAAAATGTTTTGTGAGAAAAGGTTGCCGACCCATGTATTAGATCAACGGCTCAAAACCATGTCGGTAAATGATATAAATGATCACAAAACTTTAGACCGGCGGTAAACTAGGGGTTTAATGTTAGTCACACAAACATGCCGAGATTGGGTGCAATTGAAAAACCTTGGTTTAAATGTATGAAATTCACTAGATCTAAACCACATTTTATAATAAGTTTGTATGTACATCTTCACAAAATTTTTCATTGCTATTTTTGTTATAGTAAGACACTTCAAAGACCTTCTATGACACCTAAATGTGAGGCGAACCATTCGTACTACAGCGATGGAAGTCTATTTTTGTATCGCTGACCGCTTCCGCCTCATTTACTGCACTGGTTACTATTATATTTGACCTGAACAGCTATTTCCACTGACGGTAGCCACAAGGTTTGCTTCATTTTTGGGATTAGTTAAACATACTCTGATAACTGCATCATTGGTCTGGTAAGTAAGTAGCAGCCCATTAACGTCCCACTGCTGGGCACAGGACTCCTCACCCCGAAGAGCGAGGGTTTTTAGAGCACAGACCCACCACGCTGCTCCACTGCGCATTGGCAGGCATAGTACACAAGTGCACTATTTATTCCTTCACTCTCATAGTCCGATGTGACAGGAATCCGAGACGATCAGAGAGAGATCAGACGCAGGACCGACGGCTTAACGTGCTTTCCGAGGCACGGGGGGAAGCACACCACCCAACTTCGGGCAAATATTGAGAAAATCCTAATAGAAAACTCGATATCGATTTTGAATTAGCCCGACCAGGGACTCGAACCCACGACCTCATGTATGTAGTCGAACATGCTAACCACTAGACCAAAGAGGCAGTCCTAGACCAATGAGGCAGTCATTGGTCTGGTAGTTAGAAAGGAAGAAAGAATAAGCGTTTATTCAATGATGGTGTAACAAACAGCATTGTCAAACACAGCATTACTGTCTATATCACCACCTCGAAAGGGTTTACAGCTCAGCATATTTGTTAGCATGTTCGACCACAGATATGGTCCTGGGTTCGAGTCCCTGGTCGGGCCAATTCAGAAATCGATGGGGTTTTCTATTAAGATTTTCTCAAGTAGGAAAATTGGCAGCATGCTCTACCCCCGTGCCCTGGAAAGCATCAGTGCTGCGCCTGATCTGTTTCCGGTCGAGTTGGTTTCTCGTCACATCGATCTAGGAGAAATAGAGAGTGCACTTGTGTACTATACATGCCAACATACAGTGGAGCAGCGTAGTGATTCTATGCTCTAATAACCCTCCTGTCAGTGAAGAGGCCTGTGCCCAGCAGTTGGACGCTAATGGGCTGCTATACATCTGCATATTAAAAATTTACTCTTTACAGGATGAAATAATTAGTGACTGCCTCATTGGTCTAGTGGTTAGCATTTTAAACTACAAACATGAGGTCCTGGGTGGTTTTTTAAATTAATAAACTCTTGGTATGTCAAAAGGTTTTGGAACCATCTATTGGTAATGGGTCTTAATATCAGTCATTTGTAGATTCTACAAAGAACTTAATGAATAAATGAATTAAATTAAATTAGTTACAATTGTGGGACTATCCCGGAAGTGGATACGAAGAGGTAACGCCAGTTGGTTGGCAGGTTCGACGATCGCGCTAGATAGTGGAAATGTTGACGTACGCTTATACTATTTATTGCTCGTCTGACTCAATTTACGCACTCGTAATAACCTATTGTTAATAAATGTCAAGATATGATAGTATACTGTTCGTTTTAAAGTGTGATAATATACATACATACATACATAGCATCACGCCTTATTCCCATAGGGGTAGGCAGAGACAACATCCTTCCACTTGCCACGATCCTTGCATATCTCCTTCGCTTCTTTCAATCTCATTAAATCTTTCATACAAGTTCGTCGGTTTAGAGTACTCTTGACCTGGCCGTTATTTAAAATGTCCTGGATTTGGTCCAGGAACGTTCGCCTCGGTCTTCCCCTTCCAACTTTCGCATTCACTCTTGACTCATAAATCCTTTTTGTCAGTCTCCTTTCATTCATTCTCTCTACATGCCCAAACCATCTAAGCATACCTTTTTCAATTTTAGTCACTACGTCTTCTTTTATACCACAACGTTCTCTTATCACACTATTTCTCACTCTGTCACTCAGTTTTAATCCACTCATGCTTCTCAACGCTCTCATCTCTACCGCATTTATTTTACTTTTGTGATTCTTCTGCCATACCCAACTTTCACTACCATACATAAGTGTTGGCACCAACACTCCAGCATGCACTGCCAGTCTAGCCCTTTGAGACACCATCTGGCTATTTATAAAAGCATGCAGAGCACCATTTACCATATTCCCTGCATTCACTCTCCTTTCAATATCACTTTCACATGTTCCATCTTTTGTAAATTTAGATCCCAAGTATAGAAATTTTTTCACCTCTCCCACTTGTTCCCCATCTATCAAAATATTTCCATTCATCATAGATTCATCTCTTTCAAAAAGCATAACTTTAGTTTTGTTTACATTCACTTTCATTCCTTTCCCTTTTAAAGCTTCATTCATAATATTTAGTATCTCCTGTAGCTCATTAGCGGATGACGCAAGTATTACTTGATCATCAGCGTAGAGTAAACATTTGATGAGTAATTCATTCATTCTTAACTAATAATAAAAAAAAATTACATGGTCCTTTTTGCGTGTGGATAAAACTATTGATACTTTTAGAAAACACACACAGAAGTAAAACTTCTTTGGCACACTAATTTTAAAGTTTGGTGTATATTTATATAAATCTTTCCTAAATTTATATAAAGATTTCCGAGACTTAGATGGAGGGAAAAAGGAAGATATGTTAGGAATTTAACGAATTTTATTTTCATTAAAATATTAATACAAATAATTTGTTAAAATCTCAAATTACGTATTGTAAATAACAATGGCACGTGTTCTTTTTTAATATTAAAACTACCTAACCTTCAAACGAATTAGCATAAAAACGTTGCACCTCTTCGTGGCGCTAATAAAGCGTTTCATCCGTTAAAACTTTACCCTCATATATAACATAGTTACGTAAACATCAGAAATTTTAAATAAATTGAACCATCACAGCAACTTTTCTAATAAAACCTCTTTTGTGCTTTTGAAAATATAAACTTTTTTGATGTATTCTTATGGCGTTTGACTTTGACAGCGATTGACACATACGAGTATGTATATATATTCTGTGTGTGCGTGTGTAATGTGATTTTGATAGATTCATTGTATTTAAATGCATATTTTTTTAAATAATAGCATTTTGCACACCTTCTCTATATAAACTGTTTCATACTTCTCCCTCCACACGATATGCGTAAAAATGGTGTATAAATATTTTGCTTCACGTATATAAATTGGTACAGATATTTAGGTTATAAGCAAGATAATTAAAACGACCATGAATTAACAAATATTATGAAAACTGTGATTCCTAATACTAAAACTAAGTAGCTCTGAAAAGAACTTTTTAAGTGAAGCATAAACTTGTGATAAAAACTCGAAATATTCTATGTCGCTTGCGTCCACTGCGTAAGGTAACCAAGTTCATAATGGTCCACCCCCTTCTCCCCCACTGCCCCTCTCTCGCACGTATTTTTATTTTAAATTCCTGATATCCTTTGAATGGAATATCCGATTTCAATAATTCAAAAAGTAATCATCAGGTATTGAGACAGTCTTGAATATTAAATTATTTATTTGGATAAAAATTTATGAAAGGTACGGACAACACGGTCTGATTTTGATCGGCATTTCTATTAATTTGTTAAATGTAAAAAAGTAGTTATAGTGACGTAACTACAATAGTTAGACATATGGTCTCGCGAAGTTTCTTGTAGATATTGATATATTCAATAATAATGTGGAACAGTTTTTTGTCCTATCATTAATACTCTTCACAGCGTATGCGATGAAAGACTAATGGCTAATTTTTTTTACACCTTCGGTTGGTTGTAATAGGAATTTCTAAAGATTTCTATAGTAATCTAGTACTAAATATAGCCTATGTTACTCAGTGATAATGTAGCTTTCTAATGAAAAAAGAATTATTAAAATCGGTCCAGTACTTTTTGAGTTTATTCGTTACATACAAAAATACAAATCTTTCCTCTTTATAATATTAGTGTAGATGATAAAACGGGTTTTGTTTTCAAACTCGGTATAGAAACGATTTGGTGAATGAATCCGTTTTTTACTGTTTTGTCGCGCAGCCGTGATTTGATGTCAAGCGCGACCGCCACCTCCCCCTTCCCCGTTTACCGTCTCGTGTAAGAAACTGGTTATTAGGGTTTCCACAAAGCATTTCATCTTGATTTATAATATAATTACTAATAACATGATTCTATCAATAGATGACTGCGTCTTTGGTTCAGTGGTCTGCTTGTTCGGCTATAGACACGAGGTCCTGGGTTCGAGTTAGCAAGTTGGTGGTGTGCTCCGCCCTGCTGGTAAATTGCAATATACGTAATATGAACCACCGCGACCACCATTCAGGCGTGTGGGACTCGGCGATGGAGGAGATCTCGCAATACCCACTAAAACCCAGTGGAACCCTCGTCATCCATTAGTGAGGCACCAGGGGTTCAGCTTTGGCAGTGTCCCGGATGAGTGCGATGGAGAAATCACGGAGGCGGGAGGAAGTGTGCAAACATGCATTATACTGGGTTCTTCTCAACTGCAATTGAGGTGTGCAGGCCTCGAGGCATTGCCTCCTTACCCTGGCACCATTCTCAGGCGTCAATTTGATGCCTGGCAATCTATTTTTCCCGCAATCTGGTTGCCGACTAGTTCCCGCTGGCTACGCTAGCGGGTTCATCCAGGTCAATTTTCATGCGCCACCTTGTACTCCATTTCCTTCAGTGGTGAGAGAGAGCCTCCACAGCATTCTCCCTCTCTCTCGTGAGCCACTTCCCCTCATCATCTCTCACTGGAGAATATCGCGTCTACAATGCTACATAAAGAGAGGTAGCCGCCGATCAGCGCCACCCAGCGCTGAGCTGGATCTGGAAATGTGTATTGGATTATAAATATGGCCATGATTAGATATGTACCGCTTATTACTTTGTCTCCAAAACACAAATCGCTTATTTAAATTAAAAGCCGATTGGTTTCGTGCTATTAAAGGAGTTTTAATACAATTTTAATAATTGTAACTGCCTCATTGGTCAGGTGGTTAGCATGTTCGATTACAGATATGAGGTCCTGGGTTCGAATCCCGGGTCGGACCAATTCAAAAATCAATATTGAGTTTTTTATTAAGATTTTCTCAATATTGCCCGAAGTTGGGGAGTTGGCGGTGTCATCCACCCCCGTGCCTCGGAGAGCACGTTATGCCGTCGGTCCTGCGCCTGACCTCTCTCCGGTCGTGTCGGATTCCCGTCACATCGGGACTATGAGAGTGAAGGAATAGAGAGTGCACTTGTGTACTATGCCTGCCATTCCGCAGTGGAGCAGCGTGGTGGGTCTATGCCCTAAGAACCCTCGCTCCTCGGAGTGAGGAGGCCTGTCCCCAGCTGTAGGACGTTAAAGGGCTGCTACTTATTTACTTTTTTATTAACTGCTTGACTCATTTTTCAAGTTAAATTAGCCAATATCATGTTTTTATTAACATTCTCTTTAAATTTAAATTCACAATCAATGTACCATCCAATAGATGTGCCTCAAACAGGCACGTTAGAAAGGCAATTATGCGTAATTGGTTTAAGATCACGAAACGCACACATGCACTCATCACAAGATCTTTAAAACTTGGACTTGAAATTAAGCAGAATCCTTTTGCAATAAAGACGACCAGGTGATACTGCGGGGAGACACTAGTTTTACGAACAATTTTACGAGTTTAATTTAAAACCAATTCGATATAAAGTAAATTTCGTTTGTATTGTACGTTATATGCAGTGGCATGGAGCAATTCCTCCAATTCAGACAGACTACATCTGCATTGCTATCGCGAGGAATGTAGGGCTGTCAAACACACTAAAATATTGTGTCAATAGATATATGATTTTTACTGTCTTTCTTAGTATACATAGCATGACGCCTCATCCCCAAAGGGGTAGACAGACACCACGTCCTTCCACTTGCCACGATCCTTGCATATCTCCTTCGCTTCTTTCATTCTCATTTCATACAAGTTAGTAGGTTTAGATTACTCTTGACCTGGCCCTTATCTAAAATGTCCTGGATTTGGTCCAGGAACATTCGCTGTGGTCTTCCCCTGCCAACTTTCCCATTCACTCTTGACTCTTTTTGTCAGCCTCCTTTCGTTTATCCTCTCTACTTGTCCAAACCATCTCTACCGCATTTATTTTACTCTTGTGCATTATAAATTAAATATAAAAAAAACATTGAACATAATGACAGTTTATTGGGTTCACTTACAGTTACCCCTCGTGTAGGCCTAAGTGAAGAGGCCTGTGCCCAATAGTGGGACGCTAAATGGCTACTCATCTTTACCATTAATTGGGTATACATATTCTAGAATTGGTAAGTGCATAATGTTCACTTGCTTGGTTCGCAGCGCACTTTAAGCCGTCTGTCCTCCACGTGATCTCACTCAGAAATTGTTATGTTGTTGATCCCGAAGTAAGTCCATACATATTGTCCATGTACATCAATCATTTTAATGATAGTAGTTGCATGAGTATAGTTGCCTAAAGCTATCTGCTAATGAAGCCAGTTTTGGAGTTGGATGTAAGTTCAAGGTGTATGGACGTAGATACAAACTCTTTTTGTGTTTTATATATCATGGACCCCTACTTATAAACGGTCAATATTAGAGATATAATTTTGACGTTCATGTGATTTTAATGATTATATCACTCCATTTATTAACTTATTTCCCTGCTTTTGACCTGATAATCTTTTGCTAACGAGCGTTAGAGAGGCACAATCGGCCTAAGCGTTCAGATTAACTAAATAAAGGATGCAATATTTCATCAAAGTTTTTTTATGACGTCATCAAGTAAATTTATCATTCACAAACTGCCTCAATAAACAACCAATGTTTTTAAAATTAATAGCTATTAAAACATGTGGCTTAGGAAAATACGAGTATATCTCAATAATAAATAATTTGTGTTTGAAACGTTGTCTTATAAAGAAGATTTTACACTAGACTTAGATTTTATCGTCGTCGTTGTCACTTCAACCGATGGACGTCCACTGCTGGACATAGGTCTCACAAAATGATGCCCACAAGGCCCGATCTTGCGCCGCCTGGCTCCAGCCTCTACCGACAACCCTCCTTATATCGTCGGTCCACATTGTGGGGGGTCTTCCTACACTGCGTCGTCCGGTGTGGGATCGCCATTCCAGCACCTTCAGGCCCCAACGTCCATCGGTTCGTCGGACTATGTGCCCCGCCCATTGCCACTTCACGTTCTCGATTCGTAGGGCTATGTTGGTGACTTTGGTTCTAGTACAGATCTCCTCATTTCTGAGTGACTCTGAGCTTTCGTATGAGGCCCAAGATTTTATACAAGGCTTCAATGCTAGATTTGATACAGAGGGTATATAGATATTAAAGACACTTTTGCTTAGACAAATTTGTTAATGTATCAACCCTAAATATGAGATGCAGACGCGGGGCGCCATCTGGCCCTTCACTGTCGACACTTATATTTCAATACATGTTTAAATCATCCTAACAAGCGGTTATGATCTGTCATTTATTACAGCAGCCATACCAAGTGATTGAAGACAGTTTGCATACAAATAGTGTTACCATATTAGAATGATAAGAGAAGATACACAAATTTAATATCTCCTCAGTATAAATTGCACTATTAATTAGGATTTTGAAGAAAAAAATTTTTTTTTTCATATTCTAAAAGTCTATCATTACTTATATTGATATATAAGTGAAAAAGTCTTTAATTAATTGTAAATGGACAAAATAAAAAGTCACGTTACTACGAACGCGCCATGATTGGTCGCCATAGTTGTGACGTCATAATATATAACTCAATGTCTTCAACGGTACTGTACTATGACGTCATAGCGATCGAGAGATATAATTAAGAAAGTCTTTTTTTGGAAGTTTTTTCGTAAATTGAATTTGAAGAGGTTTCGGAGTTGATACTACTTACTTCTCTTACTTAATTATATACTTCCATTTCTTACATAACTTTTCTTATTTTAATAATTTTATTGTTCTCATTTTATTGATTCTCCATCAAACATGATTTAATAATCTTTTACGTAATATATAATCCAGTGTACTATCGGGGAAAAATTATTCCTTTATTTAGATTTATATAAAAATTATATACAATTTGCTTTCGTGGATAGTTAAAACAAACCTCATTGTAAATAATAATAGTGAATTGAATAAGAGACACGCCTCCAACGCGCTAACTTGCTAGAATACTAACGTTTGCCAGCCGTATTCTTTGAATATGGATAGGTCATTTCAGCGCTTGGGAATTTCCTAGGAATTAGCAAGTAAGCGTTGTCGTAAAGGGTACGCAATTCTTTTATTTTTTTTATTTCGCTGCGCAAGTCAGATGAAGTTAACTTCCATCCGGCAGTGTGGGACTCGCTGGCTGGACCAGAATACCCACTAAAACTCAGCGAAACCCTCTTCGTCCGTTTGCTGGAGGCCAGATGATCGTTGACGCATTCAGCTCCAGCACTCCCGATGAATCCGACTCAAGTGTTCAAGGAATGGGAAGCAAACGGGCAAAACTGCGCCTTCTGGTACCTCTTCTCCTCCAGCGGCGGGTGGAGCACCGACCGCAATCTCCCTTTCCCTCTCTGATGCCTTCTTCTGCAAGATAACAAACTCACAAAAGAAGAACACAGCTCTCCGACGTGACTCCCCCCCCCGAGCATAACACCAACTACGCTAGATAAAGAGAGATCACATCCAACCAGGGGTATTCTGCTAGAGTGTGGTGCGCCGAGTCAACAGCCGCTCGGCAAGCAGGAGACTCCACACAGCCCACAACCTGGTGCAGCTACTTATCAAAACACCTGTGTCCGGTTAACACTTGCACCAATCTGTAGGACAAAGAACCGTGACGTCTACCAAGCCAACCTTCTAATCGCCGCAACAGAGCCCTGTCGGATAGAGTCCTGATTCTCTAGACTTCGCTGGTATCTGGCCATTCTCCTCCTCTTTTATTTAGTTAACGAGTGATAGTATGGTTGTGAATTGAAAAGGCTAACATATTTATAAAAAGTCACATTATTTACGTAATATTTAACGCAGTTCAGCGTCATCATGCCTCTAAGCGTGAGGTAGGTCGGTCACACTGTACTGTCGGTCGCTGCCGTTATACGTTTGAACTTTGGAGCATCGTAGTAATTGACTGGAAACAATGGCTGCCATTTAAACGAATTATGTCGTAAGAAACTCTTTAACATATTCTTAAAAAATAGATAGTTGACTAGATTAGCAGTTATGGCCAAGAGTGCTATGACACGCCAGAACAAGATTTGGAAGAATCGAGGTATTTCATTCACTATAAAGAGTCACCTTGTCCGTGCCTTAATCTTCTTTATCTTTATAGAGTTGAAACTTGGATCACAAAGACAAAGAATGGATGCGTTCTAGATGTGGTGTTGGAGGCTCATGTTAAGAATTCCTTGAACAGCTAAACACACAAATGTGTCTATTCTATCGAAACTTGGAATCAAGGTCAGGCTCTCATCTGTATGTTATCAGTGAATTTTGTTTTTTTACGGGCACATCATGCGGGCAACACAGACGGAAAAAGATCTCGAGGCTGTTCTCTGACTCGATGGACTGTCAATTAACAGAAGCTGGTGGAAAGCATGGACTCGTTCGCGATTAGAACCTTACGATCTTCAGTCATGAAGGAGCAATTATAGAGAGAGAGAAAGAAAACATATCTATCGATTATAGCTATATTATAAAAGCGAAAGTATCAGGGCGTTACGTTTAAGTTTCAGTGCCTAAACCGTCATATCGGGTATTACTGTATTACTTGTGAATGTCGTGCAGCTACCTCGCCTTCCTCTTCAACAGATGCTTGATCTAGAGATAAAGTACGTTTTCATTCGATAATTATTTTAAACGAGATTTCCTATATTACTTGTCTACGTCGTGAATGCTGCTAACACAAATAAAAAGAAAGAACTCTTAAGATGTTTAACTTGTAGAACAATCTATGTAACTCTGAATAAAGGCTATTATAACAAGTAGTAAACAACGTCGTCTTTCTGGTTTCCATGTAAATGTTAAGTTGAGGTTAAGGACTTAGGTATTTGCGGGACGCCGAGCGTGCCGGTGTTTCCGCATCGCGAACCTAAATAAGGACAAGCTTGCGTAACCATCTTTAGAACTCGCCTGACCACCTGCCGAACAACTGTAAACACTGTACATACTTATTTATTGTACATTTTGAATGGAAAAATGTATGGATTTATTAAAAACAATCTATGGAACAATGGCTAGTGAGATAAATATTTAAATACAGACAAACAGGGACCACGTCCTTCCACTTGCCACGATCCTTGCATATCTCCTTCGCTTCTTTTATTCTCATTCAACCTTTCATACAAGTTCGTCGGTTTAGAGTACTCTCGACCTGGCCCATATTTAAAATGTCCTGGATTTGGTACAGGAACGTTCGCCTTGGTCTTCCCCTTCCAACTTTTCCATTCGCTCTTGACTCATAAATCACTACATCTTTATCCCCCATCGTTCTCTTATTACACTATTTCTTATTTTGTCACTCAATTTCAACCCACTCATACTTAATTTTTTTTTGTGATTCTTCTGCCATGCCAAACTTTCACTACCATATAAGAGTGTTGGCACCAATACTCCTGCTTGCACAGCCAGTTTGGCCCTTTGAGACACCATCTGGCTATTAATAAAGGCGTGCAGAGCACCATTTACCATATTCCCTGCATTCACTCTCCTTTCAATATCACTTTCACATGTTCCATCTTTTGTAAATTTAGAACCCAAGTATACAAATTCTTTTACTTCTTCCACATGTTCCCTATCAATCAAAATATTGCCATTCATCATGGATTCATCTCTTTCAATAAGCATAACTTTCGTTTTGTTTACATTCACTTTCATACCTTTCCTATTCAAACCTTCATATCTAGCATCTCCTGTAGCTCATTAGCGTATTACTTGATCATCAGCGTAAAGTAAACATTTGATGAGCAATTCATTCATTCTTCACTCATACATACTTTCTTTTAAATCTGTCAAACAGTTATCCATGAATATGTTAAACAGCTATGGTGACGCAACACATCCCTGTCGAACACCTCTTTCCACAGGAAGCCACTCCGTGTAAACCTCGTTTATTCTGACACAAGCACTAGAACGCTCATACAGAGACTTCAATGCTTCAATCAGATTACCGCTCACCCCATACGTTGACAACGTTGACCACAAATCATTCCTCACCTGTATATTGTAAAATATTTCGAATTAGACTTTCCAAATATGTAATTGTATTCTCTGAAATTAATCTGGCCTTGATTAAGTTTTGAACTGCACACGTCAAATTCTTTTAATAATTTACATATGCCTTAAAAGTCAGGTAAAAATTTGGTGATCAAATATAGTTTGAACGCTTATCTATCATATCGATGTATTAACACATCCTTTTTGATCGTGTTGATTATTGAATAGGGCATGTTATATCAACTGTCATAAGCAACAAGCGTCATGCGATAACGCACGTAAATGTTCCTCACGTAGACATCGTCCATTGATTGTTCAACAAGCTTATTGTGCGTCGTTATAACATTCACACATTATCTTTATGTATACGAAATTATAATATTAATATATCCGTCTTTGTATAAAGGTACGTCTTACTATACCAATAGTTACTTTAGAGCCTATAGAAAGCGCAGGTTCAATGAAAGTGCTGCGCAAATGTCCAATGTACCTCTATTCATAGGTGAAGTCGCTTCAATTTCTAACCTACATAGGGGTCGTTGATTACTTTAGCGTCCTCTAGAGAGCGCAGGTTCATTGAAAGTGCTGCGCCTATGTGCTCAACACACCCGCATACATAGGTGAAGTCGCTTCTATCTTAAGCCTATGAGAACGAAATATATAATAATAATTTTGGTGCCTTCTAGTAAGCGCAGGTTCATTGAAAGTGCTGCGCACAAGTACAATGCTCCTCCAGGCATAGCTGAAGTCGCATCTGCCTCTAGCCCATATAGTGGCCGTAAACAGTGATTACTTTAGCGTCCTCTAGAGATCGCAGGTTCATTGAAAGTGCTGCGCCTATGTGGGCTCATTAAAAGTGTAACACATATCCCAAATATAGGCGAAGTCACCTCTGCCACTAGCCCATATAGCGGCCGTAAACAATGACTAATATAGCGTCCACTAGTAAGGGCAGGTTCATTAAAAGTACTGCGTCCATGTGCTACACACACCCCCATAAATAGGTGAAGTCGCCTCCTACTCTAGCCCATTTAGCGGCCGTATGTAATGATTTACTTTGGCGCCTTCTAGTAAGCGCAAGTTCATTAAAAGTGCTGCGACTATATGCAGTACACATCTCAAACCATAGATGAATCCGCGTATGTTTGTAATTAAGGCAAGAAGCAGCCTTTTAACATCTTATCTAGGCATAGGCCTCTTCAATCATCAGACATAGGGTTTTAGACCACAGACCCACCGCGTTGTTCCACTGCGGATTGGCGGGCCACACATATCCCAGAATTGCTCCAGGGATATCAAGCTTTCCTCACATTTATGACTTTTTATGTATATATATATGTATATAATAGATTACATATATCTTTGTGCTATAAATTACTTATCGTATTTTGTAAGAGCAAACCAGAGGCAGAAAAATAAACCGAAAATAGTGAACGAAATTTTCCCTTAATAACAAAACTAGCTCGAAGACAGACAAAGCGTTAAGTTGATGTGTTGATAAAGCGATGGTGATAATTGTCTCTTTGTTTATGTGTCTATTTATAAGAACACAATAATAGACTAAAATAACGATAATGTACGTAACAATCGCATTCACGAAAATGTTTAAACACTAACGGATCAAAACTTTTAACGATATTTCAAATCTCTTATTAACTGGTATTAATTATACTATATATTAATCATTTATAAGTGAGTGAGTTTAGTGAACTGATATCTTCATGGTGGTTGGTTTTAAAGACTAAGAAACAGAGTTACAAGCAAACTTTTGTATTATATTTGTCTATATATATTAAATTTCCCTATCACATTGTTTCACTGCAATGAACTCTGATACTACTGAATCGATTTTGACTTAGCTGTTCAATTCCTGGCAGATGAAATAGAATATAAAATGCCCTAAATTTGCTCTGCTGGAAATCGAATCCTTATAAGTTCAGCTGTGCAAATGGCTAGTCACTTCTGTGAGAGTGCTATTTAAGAGAAGGAAGCATCAGAGAAAGGGAAGCTGCAACAGAAACCAGCTCTGGCTGAGGGTTGTAAGGGCTATCGTGTTCTTGCGCGTCGCATGTCCCTTTGATTGGTAGTGATAGCTGATGTCCAGGGCCAAGAGAAGAATATCTTTCTCAAAATCTTCGATATTCTGTTCAAAGTCCCACATTCCTCGAAGAAAGGGCGAGATGCGTGAATGCATTTCCCAGCAAGAAAACAAAGAACCTCTGCAACAAAAGCGAGTAATCGCATCATTATGCCAGAAAAACTACCAAAATATAAATATAAATTAAACGCGTACATGTACAGATATAGTCACTTTAATCAATAGTACTTTAACTTATCAACACCAGTTATGTCACACTATATACTTTATCACAATTTACTGTACAAATAATTCACTGATTTAATACACACAATAAACATTTGCCACTGCTACAACTTGAATGAATGTCCGTTGTGACGCGATTTAACACGAAGACTTTTTTCCGCGGCAACGTCTCGCCGGCGGTCATGTCATGATCAATGCTGCCACCCGTTTCCGCCGGAAAGCATGCGACAACATTATATACATAAACCAACATAAAGCCGTAACTTTGTACGGCAACAGTCTATATTTGCGGAGCCTCACTTAGTTCTAACCCTAATAATTTACTTTACTGCTGTCGTGAAACGTCACGGCAATTTTTACGAAATAAATCACCGTAGAATCAATACACATTTTGAGACAGCCTATCAATATTTCAGTGCAGGGCACTGGCTTCTTCATTTTGGATTTTTGAAACCATCAACTACGACAGCTCAATATTTTATTATTTTTTTGGAGTTATGGCCTTTTTCTGTGCCAGACTGGCACAATTTACGTCGCCAGTGTCACGTAGAAGTAGAAGACGCACGTATAAGAATTTTTGATAAACGAATCTGCTATTTATAATATTTTTTTTAATTAACGTGAAAAAAAAGGGGTACTTGTACTTTCTACATGCTAATACTTTGAATTACCTTAAACAACTACTTTACACACACACAAAACGAGACATTACAGTTTAATTTTATTAATTCTAATATGTTTCCAAAGAAAATTACAAAATTTACTAAATACTAGCATTAAAAGAGAGTTAAAATTGACCGGCCGGGGGATTTGCAGCGGCAGAAAATCATACAGAGGATGGGATTACATTCAAGCAGAATGTGCGAAGTTGTGCCTTCGGCTAGTCCACACTCGCATATTGAGTGATCCCTTATCCTCATTTTTGCTAAATGGAAAGGAGTACATGAATGTCCTACACGAAGACAACAGATTTTGGATGTAACCCAGCGATCCACGTTTAAATAACAAAAAACCAGGGGCGTTTTGGAACTAGCTTCGACTTATTCCAGGACAAAGCCCAGCCCAAGCCTTGTCTAGATTCGTTTTTGTAAGAATACACAGATCCTGCCAAAATCATGCTTGCACATTCTCTACTTATCTCTATTCTTGATTACGCCGATGCAAGCTTTTCTAATTTAACCGAGGACCAACTGAATTAACTTGAGCGACTACAGAATCTCTCTATTCGGTTCGTATTTGGATTACGCAAATACGACCATGTCTCTGAATTTCGCGCAAAGCTCAAGTGGTTACCTATTCGTTTTCACCGGAATTTGCACATTGTGTCTCTTCTGTACTGTGTGCTATTTAGTCCTCGTCCTCCTGCTTATTTAGGGCATAAATTTGAGTTCCATGATTATGACGGAAGATGTCTTCGACCCACTCGTGACCTAAAACCAAATGTCATACCACATATTATCAGTATTTTTGCTGATTCTTTTGCGGTTCGAGATATAACATTATAGAACGAGTTACCTCTACAGGTAAGACATCCTCTACAGGCTAAATCATTGGATTTGTTCAAGAAACAGGTAAAGAATTATTATCCTTATGTTCCTAATGACGACATTTATTTGATCTATTTGTTCTAAGTTCTTATATGTCATGTATATATTACATATAGGTATATTATTATGTATCTATTTATTACATTTAGTTACTTATTTATAAGTAAGTTTGTATTAGTATGTAGGAATATTTGTATGTATGTATTTATATAGTAGGGGACACCACCTACCCTATCCAGCTCACATTGTCTCTTTAACCTTAAGGTTGCCAGGCAGAAATCGGTAATAAGCGATAAGGTCGTCTAATTGTACTATTGTCTTAGTTTATTTCTTTGTTACTTTTTTCATGTTTGTGGTGTACAATAAAGAGTATTCTATCTATCTATCTATCCTGAGTTGAATTCCTAAAGTGATCCCGTGAACCCATTCGGATCAGCTCAATATAACGCGAGCAGAACAAAACAGCGAGTACATAGTGTCAACGAAGCTGTCAAACTATCGTCTGAAGTTCGTGCAAGTTATCCGGATTGCCTAATATCCGTTCACTGCAGCTGCTATGAACCTCCTTGGTCGTATGTGTAACTCAAAGCGATAACAAAGGGGTGATTTTTTAAAGAATTCCTGACCCCTTGTTTATTGCACTCCTTTTTTTCTCGCTGGGAAATGCATTTGCGCACCCCTGCCTCTAGGCAGGGAGTGTGGGACTCACCGGCAAGGCCAGAATACCCACTAAAACCCAGCGACACCCTTCTCACCCTGAATGTGGAGTGTCAGAGGCTCCCTTGCGCATTCACTCTGACACTCCCGGGTGAACCGACTGAGGATGTTCAAGGAGGAGACAAGAGGCGTTCGTAAAGACGCCTCCTGCCACCCAGCCTCCTCCTCCTTAGGGGAGCAGCATCCGCTGCAGCTTCTCGTACTCGCTCCATTGCCTCCTTCAGAGAAATGACGGCTTCGCAGAAGGAGGCAACTGCATTCCATCCTATCTCACTGTCAAGCATGGCGCCCACTACACTTGGCAGTGAGAGATCCGCTCCGATGAGGGACATCAGTGGATGTCGCTGTGGTCCCCAAGCCGGACATTCTGCCATAGTGTGGGTCGCCGTATCGGCAGGCGCACCACACTGATTCTTGATCTGATTCTTCTGATGATCCTTTTTCATACTTACTTTTCAATGTTTAGACCAGTCTATAAAATATCAGTGTGTCTGTTAGCGTAAAAATGTTAATAAACGTAATAATAAAATAAAAAATTCCTGTGTACCAGAGTACACACGTCAGAAGTGAAACTTCTTTGGCAAACAAATTTTTAAGTATCCTTTATATGCAACGTGTTTTTTGGCAATATTATAAATTATTAATTAAAATTAAAAAAGGGAACTTAGGAAATATTTTTAATATAATGAGAGTGGCAAATGAAAATGCCACATGTTATTTGTAAATATTAAAACTACCTAACCTTCAAACGAATTAGAATAAAGCGTTGCACATCTTCGTTACGCTAATCACGCGTTTCATCCGTAAAAATTTTACCTTCATGCGCCTAAGGAAGTTTAAATTCAAATAAAGACTAAGGTGTCCTCTGTTCCAAGAAGTGCTTCTTTCTTTGTTATTGCGGAAAGGTAAGTGTTTGATTGTTGTTGGATAGGGATTCAAGTTCAAACAAATCCTCCGGATTCAGTGGACTGTATGTTCACAGGGCTTCGGTCTTCGTTACTGGCAGGTTCAGATTTTCGGTTCTTGTAAGCTTCAGTCTTCAGGATTCGATAGTTCGGTCGACAGTGTTCGTGCTTGGGTCGTTCAGTTCCTGTGGCTTTGAATGTTCAGTTCTGCAGAGTTCCGGTTTTTATACAACTCTCCTATTTGGCACGTACATACGGTATGACGAGCAGGAGAGAGGGCAGTCGCGGGTGCTGAGGTAGAAGAGGGAGGGGAGTCTCCGGCGGTTGACCAATCAGGATTAGTCGCTAGACTCGGTGCTCCTATCTGTAACAACTGTAATATCATCTGATGACGAAAGAAATTGTTTCAGTTGGAAGCGCTAACTTGGTAAAACGTAATTTACACAGCATTTTACTGGAACGCATATTTTTTGCTCGGCGTCTTGGATTGTAGGGTTTAAACTAGCCAGAGCCGAAGCCTCACACAAATATTAGTCCTAGGCATATTAGAAAATGATTTTTTTTAATTTGCACTGAGCGCCAGGAAGGCTGTTAAAAACATAATCATCATATTTATTTTACCATCATCATAATATTATTTAAATTAAGTTTATTCAAACCTAACCATACCTTCGCTCTGAGCCCTTTTGTTGCCTCAAATCGCTCAAATTATTAAATGTTTTTTCAATAGGGTTTCCCATAATAAAGACTGAATTATTAAGTATTTCAAGTATAAACACGAACTCAGTTAACCTTAAGTGAATTGGGGAATTATACATAACATAAAATACAAAGAACCCAAAACAATATTACGGTTAGCCTTGCTTTTGTGATGGTGCGATAACTCTTCACTCGAAAGGTCTTGTGTTTGAAACCCCAGAGCAAATGAAAAGAATTGTATTTTCTATTTTATCTAGTTTAGTGCTAAATCATAAACAGCTTATTACTCTTACCTATTACTATTCTTAACTATTCTGTCAGTAATAAAAAATGAAGGCAGCATATACGAAAAATGCCTACTGTAGGTGAAGGAAGGAATTCGCTGAAGGAGGCATATGAGAGGCAGTAGGAGAACACTGTGGACGCTCCTTTACTATGGCGCAGGAGGTTGGGAGGTAGGAGGCCTAGATTTGCACTTCTCCTTCCTCCTTCTTAAGTTTCCCAGAGGAATATTCCGAAGTGCCAGAGTAGATTGCCTGTACTGAGCCTCTGGTGCTCCGCAAAAGGATATAGAGGTTATCGCAGCGTTGTTATGGATATTCTGGCTTGATATCGAGTCCCATACCCACGTTAAGGTTATAGATCTAACCGGGATGCGTAAAGGCATTTCCCAGCGTGAAAAAAAGTTACTTTTTGAACATATATATTTTTTTGTTTCTTGCCCTTATCACACTAGGTGGGGTCGGCACAGGATGTTTCCTTTCGCCACTTCACTCTATTCGCTGTCATTTCTATATTCACACCCTTGATACACATATCCTCTTTCACACATTTCATCCACACTTTTTTTGGTCGCCCTCTCCCGGCCCAGCCGCTTACCATCATATTTAGGACCCTTTTACATACATGGCTATCCTCCCTTCTTATTACATGTCCAATATAAGACATGTATATCAAGGAGAAGTCGACGGGAATGTGAAAGAAATCCCACGTGGTCGACATCACATTGCCTTCCCCGTATCTGTTGTGAAACCGGACCGTTTTTCTACCTACTTAACACGACGATGGTTAAATTGACACCATATTGTCTACTTTACAAGTTCGAAGAACCATGTAACACGAGAGCCTGCGTCAAACGTCGATAACTTGGTTCGACATAATGTTTCACTACCTTGAAGTGAATATAATTGGTCACTGTACACTAAATAGAGTGAGGAATCTTGTTTTTGTAGACTTTATGCCTTCTTGTTTTTACTTTGATTTAAAATATGCAAGGATAGCGGATGAAATTTGAAGTTAATACAGTTTATTCATATTTATATAATCCTTGTAAAGATACGTTTTATTGATCCCAGTATTTTCTCGCGATTTTTTATCGGAAATAACTGTCGCTTGCCCTACCCCGCGCGGGCTTTTTTAGGTCGGTTGCCCCGCAGACCGAATGACGCTCAAGGGACTTAAATATTCATGAAAGACTACCAAATCTTATGATTTTTGTGTTAGCTAATAGTTTAACTATACAATTGTTATCCTTTGTTTAATAAATTGAAACTTTGATGTAGCATCATGTTGCGCTAAACTTTGAGATAGTGAAAAAAGGCGGTCTCGTATTTATAGGATCATATCTCAAAAATTCAAGGGTCTTCATTGTTATTTATATCACTTATGTAATCAAAAACACAAAAAATTTAACGAACTTAGACGTGACACACGCACCGTTAGTAACTGTCGCTTTGTAATTGATTTACTTTTTGTTTTTTCTCTTGTCTGCTGTTATCTCTATGCATATTTTGTTAAACAGTTACCAAGAAGCGAAATAGACTATACACGTTACGACTTAAAAAGAAAAGATGCGTGTATTGCACGAGGTGAGACAGACCTATCGTATCATGTCAACCAGTAATTGACAACTATGGGATAAATACATCGCTATATATGAAAGCACACGTTTAATAAGTAGGAGTTGACGTGTTTCATCTATTAATATTTGATGATTTAAATTGCTGTAAAGGCCAACATGAATATGTTTTTGAAATGTATAAGAGCGATATGTGGAATTAAAAAGAGCGAACGCTGCAAGCCGTACTTTAAAAAATTAAATATTCTGACTGTGCCGTCTTTATATATATATGAATTAGCATTATTTTTAAAAAACAATGAAAACCTTTTCGAAAGGCTTAAGGGAGAACGTTGTAAAGACAGATTCCGATATCCCGATCATAAAAGTTCTTTTTTTAATAAAAGTGTTTACGTGATGGCTATTAAAAGTTTTAATAAATTACCCAAAGATATAAGGGAATATGCCTGACAAGTTAAAAATTCTATAATATTTAAAAATGCTGTCAAATCTTTTCTAATCAATAAAACTTTCTACTCCGTTTATGACTATTTAAAGGAAAATTAGCAATAAGTAATAATAAGTTACTATTTTTATACTATATTTATTTATACTGTATTTAATAAGAGGTAATATAATATATAAGTTCACTTTAATAAGTAGTAATTTTAATTGAAAATTGGTTCGATGTAATGTTATTAGGGTTAATTCTAATAAAATTGTAATTATTGGATTAATAATGTAAAGATACCTTTCCTTAGATTTACTAAAACCTGTAATTTCGCAAACTTACATAAGTAGAATATGAGGACTATGTTTACCATATTCAGCGAATAAATGATTTGATTTGATTTGTTATTATTGAGTAGGAACTGAAGATGTGCTATAATCTTAATATTATGCTTATGTTTCTTACAGTTTTGTAAGCGATGTTATACGGTGAGAGTCGAGTGAGGCCATCAATCAGGGAGGCAGCCGGCGATATTAACGCAGGCATTGTCTGCGAGCGAGCTGCATACTAACGCGGACCAAATGGATTGGCCCACGCTCCTTTCATTAATCAGCGAAATGCCTCGTATGTACCATCTACAAGACAGCCGGCGGTAATTATAGATAGATTCAAAATGAAAATCAAACTATTCTTTATTCAAGTAGGCTCAAAAAACACTTTTAAATCGTCAGTAGTCTGTCGTTGGTAACAAATCTACCACAGGTCAGTGGTGGGCTGGAAAAATGCCATGGGCCCCCTTTTTTTCCCGCTAGGAAATGCATTTGCACACCCCTGCCAGGAGACAGGGAGTATGAGCCTCGCCGACAAGACCAAAATACCCACTAAAACCCAGCGACACCCTCCCCACCCTGAATTGAGAGTGTCAGTAGCTCCCTTGCGCATTTACCCTGCTGCCCCGTCTCCTCCTACGAAGGGCAAGCGGGAAGCAGCATCGGCTGCAGCATCACGTACTCGCCCCATTGCCTCCTTCAAAGAAATGGCGGCAGAAAGAGGCAACTGCATTCCATCCTATCTCACTATCAAGCATGGCGCTCACTATACTTGACAGTAAGAGATCCGCTCCGATGAGGGTCACCAGAGAAATGCCACGGACCCCTGGCCTAAAAGGGCACCGACGCAACAAGTACTCGAAGCACACGGGATAAGACAGGTTATGTGACTTGGCTTTCCGCCAATTGAAAATTCTATCGGAATCAGAACAGAAAGCTCAAAAAAAGAAATTTTCTTAATAAATACCTTATAGAAATTAAATTGTTTCATTGTAAATGAATGTAGGTTTCCTCGAGACGTTGTTCCTTCATCGAAAGGCTAGCGGATAGAAGATGAATGTGGAGTCTCTTGAAGGCTTGAGTGGGGACTATAGCTCATTCTCTTTCGCCTAAGAAGAAGGCCTATGCTGAGCAGTGGAACGTATATAGACTGTTGAATGTGAATTAATAAATAATAGAATTGTTGTTAGTTTTGGGTAACTATTTAAGTGGTATTTTTTCAGCCCCATCAAAAGATTTACCACGGGTTCCAGATGGTTCCAGTTTCCCCACTGGCACCTGTTCAAAAAAACTCAATCCAAGCTATGAAAATCCGAAGGCAGAATTGTTTATAACGTATAGTGATGTATGAATTGAATTGTTCATTGTTCTCGTTTAAGAGATACGTTTGTACGATGTGCAAGTCAGGTCACGTGACTCAGTGCAGTGAACAAAGCAAAACAACGCCTCTGACCTATCGTCTGAACTCTAAGTGCCCAGAGAAACACGAACTGGCTGATAATCCGACTCCGATGATTCTTATTGTTATATACCTTCAGTCTTTTATAGTTAAATTATTCAGTCGCAGAGTCGAATAGAAACCAGGTGAAAACGATGAGTAAAGGTTATGGCTACTTTGCTTGATACTCTGAAGTATTGTCCAGTATCACCAGCTTTCCTAACATTTAATCATTTTTAAGTATTTTATTTTGAGAACAAAATTATATTTAAATAAATAATATACATACACAATTTGTACACATACATACATACATAGCATCACGCCTCATCCCCATAGGGGAAGACAGAGACAACGTCCTTCCACTTACCACGATCCTTGCATACAAGTTCGACGATTGAGAGTACTCTTGACCTGGCCCTTATTTAAAATATCCTGGATTTGGTGCAGGAATGTCCGCGTTGGTCTTCCCCTTCCAACTTTCGCATTCATTCTTAACTCATAAATCCTTTTTGTCAGTCTCCTTTCGTTCATTCTCTCTACATGCCCAAACCATCTAAGCATACCTTTCTCAATTTTAGTCACTACGTCTTCTTTTATACCANATTTTAGTCACTACATCTTCTTTTATATCACAGCGTTCTTTATCACCCTATTTCTTACTCTGTTACTCAGTTTTAATCCACTCATACTTCTCAATTTGTACTATACTGATAATTACTTCGCTAATTGAATTTATACAATTTAGCATTAAGTCTCTTTAATAAAACTACACCACAAGACAGCTCGTAAGGCTATCTTCACAAAATTGTTCCGTTCGTTAAAGTTACCTCGTATTTTATAACATTTCTTAATACTGCGCCATGTTTTTGGTATTTTTAAGTGTTCCCGCTATATATTACTCAATAACTCTATGATTTCAGAGCTATCAGTGTTGTCACCCATTTATCAATGACCTAATCAACGTCGAAAGTTTATCAATACTGTATTGTTATACGTCTAAGACCAGTGTTTTGATGAAAGCTCCCAAAGTGGATTGACTTTTCCGACACTTGCAACAATTACCGTTATATTTTAACCAATTTACAGACAACTATGACAAATTATGTAGTTATACCTTCACCAGGAACCACTCTATTTATTGGTGTTAACTAATTGAATCTATACAATTTAGCACTAATTCCGTTTCATTAATAATTTCCCTAATTTAGCACTAATTAAAAATTGTTCCGTACGTCAAAGTTACCTCGTATTGCATAACATTTCTTAATATTACACAATACTTTTGGTATTTTTAAGTGTTACTGTATTACTCGATAACACTTATAATCCAGATATTAATTAGTAATCACTTAATCAAGGTTGATAGTTTTTCGAGACCATTTTGTTGTACATCTAAGGTCAGAGCTTTGATGAAAGCTCCCAGGTGTTTTAACTTTTACGACACTGCAACAATTAAAGTTATATTACAAAAAAAATTGACAAACTAGCACTAATTCTCTTTAAAACCACTACACCACAAGGCAGCTCGTAAGGCTATCTTCACAAAATTGTTCCGTTCGTTAAAGTTACCTCGTATTTCATAACATTTCGTAATACTGCTCAATGTTTTTGATATTTTTAAGTCTTACTGTATTACTCAATAAAAGTTATTGTCAAGGTAATAATTAGCAAAGTTTATCATGACTATTTTGTTATACATCTGTTAGCGTTTTGATGAAAGCTCCCAGGTGGCTTAACTTTTCCCACGCTTGCAGTGATTACCGTTATCTATTTACAGGTAACCTTTGACAAATTATATTTAAACCTTCCCAAAGAATCACTCTACTTATTGGCGTTAACCGTATCAAAATCGGTTCAGTAGTTTTTGAGTTGTTCAACTACAAACAAAAGATTTTATTATATAGAATGTAGTACATGATAAAGCCTGACATATGTCTTATGGAGAACTATACGTTTTGCGATAGAGGTTGTGATGATGTGAGAGTGACCTTGTTCATTGCTTTTCATATAATAAATATTCATAATTACATCACCTACACCGTGTGTCCATTTAAATAAGAGGTCAAGGATTTTTATTGTGCGATGCCAGCTGCTTGTTTATATTTTACTAAAACAAGGCACGCGCCTTCACAATATCATTAAAATATGAGAATTTTAATTAAAAAGTTCATAATATAGTAACTCTAAATAAGAGGATTTCATTAAAACAACTTAATATTAAAAAAATACCCCGAGTAACGCCTGTAATGCCTGCCAACTAGCAGTAGAGAAACATGGTGGGTCTAAGCTCTAAAAACCCTCTCTCTCATGAGTGAGAAGGCTTGTACCCAGCAGTGGGACGTTAATGCATTGCTACGTACCTTTACCTTACCTTACCCCAAGTAATTTAACTGACTGATTGATATTTGAAGATGCAAGTGTTGCAAAAGCTCATATATGTTATATGTAAAAAAAGATTAAGGAGCCAGGTTTTTGGGCCTTGATCTACCAAGATATTTAGGCAGCAGGTAGACTAACGTTGTCACCTGTAATGTATGTCTTCTTAGCAACAAAATATAAATACAGTGTCTTAAAATGATAATTCAAATCGATGAATATGAAAAGCTTTTCTGTTTTATAAATAATTTTGGATTTGAATTAAATTCCTAACATATCTTTTTGTTTCCTCTAAGTCTCGAAAATCTAAAGTTTTACATTTGTATAAATATAAACAAGACTTAAAGATTGGTTTGCCAAAGAAGTTTCACTCCTGACATTAGTACTTTGTACGAACATGAGGTCCTGGGTTCGAGTCCCCGGTCGGGCCAATCCAAAATTAATAAATAGTTTTCTATTAAGATTTTCTCAATATTTGCCCGAAGTTGGGAAAATTTTGCCGGTGTGATCCACCCCCGTGCCTCGGAGAGCACGTTAAGCCGTCGGTCCTGCGCCGGACCTGTCTCCGGTCGTGTGGGATTGCGGGCACGTCGGACTATGCGAGTGAAGAAACAGAGAGTGCACTTGTGTTCTATGCTTGCCAATCCGCAGTGGAGCACCGTGGTGGGTCTATGCTCTAAAACCCTCTCTCATATGAGTGACGAGGTCTGGGCCCAGCAGTGGGACGTTAAAAGGCTGCTACTTAATCTCCATAAGTAAAAAAAAGGTTAACGAGCCAGGTTTTTGGGCCTTGATCTACCATGATATTTAAACAGACATGTGGAATAACGTTGTCACCTGTAATGTATGTCTTTTTAGCAACAAAATATAAATACAGTGTCTTAAAATGATAATTTAAATCGATGAATATGAAAAGCTTTTCTGTTTTTTTAAATAATTTTTTGATTTGGACGTAACCGTTTGAATTTTAGCCTCGATATGTAAGAATAAATGCTGCTATAAACTTGTCGGAGTGCAAGAGTCTGTGGATCGCTGGTCTCTGTGTAATAGTCTGTGGAACGCTGGCGCCATCTGTGTATCGGCGTGGGGGCAGAGTCAATAAGTGGCAGTCCGGCGCGTCTCTCGGCAGTTCTCGAGTGGCGGTCGACCGGAGTGGTCGACTATTGAAACTGTCGCGTTCCTAGCTATTATTGTTAATGAGTTTGTGTAAATTGATATCGGAAACATTAAGTGATTGAACATTATAATCCGAGTTAATTAATAAAGTGTTTGATTGCACCAACATTACCCACGAACGCCCACAGAATAAGAAATTAAATAATGGATCCCATTAATGACGATGTCGGCGGAGAACCCTACGCCCCTGTGCTTTATGCTGCTCCGTTCTCTCTTATTCTCCGACAAACGTTTATTGCTTTAAATAACCATAATATTTTAGTAATCAAACTAAGCTGTAACTTATTAATGGATTTTCACTTATGTAAAACAATTATAGAAATTATAAGGGTGCGTGTGTTGTGTTAATTTCGCAAATAAAAGGTTTTATATGAAGGCATTTATATAATAGTTTTAACACGAAACTCGAACTCGAAATTATTAATTATTTTATGAAAAATAGTATATGTCAAATATGGACTGGGGGAGTTATTTCAATAGAGAGGTCAGCGTGTTATATGGCAGTTAAACAAACTTGTCCTTTTTGTTAAAAACTATTTAGTCACTTAACTTTATAATTTAAAATAAAACTAAACAATAACTTAATTACGATTTAAAAGAAACAGAATAATGAGAAACAAAGTAATGAGAAACAGAGTAACAATATTAGAACTAAGAGTGTTGGATATAGAATGTGTGTGTAATTGGGAATGAGGGAGTATTTATATAGGACGATGTGGTAGGGATGAGACGTGGAGGGTGTGAGAGGGTTGTTAACTTAACTAGCTTGTTTATTGTAACGAACCTTATCTACTAATTGATGTTTACAATAATAATGAGTGAATACTAGTGAGAATATGGAGTGACAATACTGAAGGTTACTAAGCTAGGTATTTTATATGTATAGGTATGAGTATTATATAACAAGCGGTTCTTATGACTTCAATAATTTAATATTTCACTCTATAAAGCGGGCTTATTTTCAATTTGGTCTGCTATGTAATAAATGGCAGTAAGGAGTTTCAAATTGGGCAATAATTTGACAGGTGACGATAAATTAAAGCAATTAAATCCATCGAATAAGTAAACACTATGGAGTCGAGATCAAACAATATTTTATTAAAACGAACAGTGATTCTACTTTACAATGTTATCTGAGCAAAATCCAACAGTAGACTGTGCGCCTCGCTTTTTTTTTATTCGAAGTGTGTAGTTGCTGTTAGCCTTACTGGTTTTAACAGCGTAACCGAGAGGGTTGGCGAGCGCAGAAGCTCTGCCGAGGGGTGGGCCCGTAGAAGGGCCCTGCTGCGTCGGGGGAAAACGTTGCTCTAAGGGCGCCTCCTGCGAGGCTCGGACCTAGGCTTAGAGCAACGTTTGCTGCTGCTGAAAAAGACAATCGGACAGGTGCTTAATCTTGACGCCCATGGGTCCGCGACTGGGAGCCGCGGCCGGGGTGCGTCAGATAGCGGGGACGTCGTCTTCGCCGGCGAAGACGCTGTGTGTGTGTGAAAGTGTACTGGGCGTTGTCAATGGTAGTATGGTCGTCTGGGTCGTCAAGGACGTTTTTGGGCCACCTCTTCCTAGGCGGGATGTTAAGCCTAATCCCAAAAGAGGCGGCATTTCTAATGAGAGGGTTGGGGTGACTGACGGATCTCTTGAAGTAGTCTACGGAGAGCGTTTTGAAATGGTTGTTTACCGTTGCGAGATCTCTGTGGAGATCGACGTTGCGCATGAACCAGCGGGCGCCCGTGGCTATGCGCATGAATTTGTTCTGCAGCGTCTGGAGTCGAACCAGCCGGCGTGCAGGAACGTGAGCGAACACTACGCTCGCATAAGAGAATATGGGGCGGATGCAAGTTTTGTAGAGTGTCACCTTGTGGCGCAGTGACAATTTACTCTTCTTGCAGATCATGGGATAGAGGCGACTTAGCACAAACGCTCCCCTGCCACGGACGGTGCGAATGTGTTCGGTGAAGTGCATGCGCGCATCTAGGGTGACTCCTAGGCTTTCCGTTGCCAAGGGATCGGAGAATACCTGTGCGCCTCGCTCTAGAGTCACACCTTTATAAAAGGTCTCCCCACCTCAACAATGATGTCGTCACAAAGAGTATCAAAAAACTTTTTAACACGATAGTAAATCGATGACTTTTATCAATATTCTAGAAATAAAGCAAGACAAAAGAAACTTACAAAATCAAAGGTAATTAATAAATCTGCTCTTAAATTTTGTTTATAATTAGCTATAACTCCGCTATAGCAATCATTTGATTGTAAATTAACATGTGACACGAAGTAATTTCCATTAGAAAATAATTTTCGCGGCGATATATATTAAATGATTAAATGACGAGTGGCAATTTACAATGCCACATGTTATTTCTAAATATTGACTACCTAACCTTCAAACGATCTGCTTACAAAACGCTGCACGTCTTCGTGACGCTAATCACGCGTATTATCCGCATAAATTGTACCCTCATGCATCTAAAGAAGTTTCACTTCCATATTTCATTAATACTTTTCCTAAATTTTAAATTCAAAAACAAAAAACACGTGTCATTTTTATTTACAATTCGTCATATGATATTTCAATAATTTTATTGTATTAATTTTCGATACTTTTGACAATTAAATTCCTAACATATCTTTCTGTTTCCTCTAAGTCTCGGAAATCTAAAGTTTTACATTTGTATATATATAAACAAGACTTAAAGATTAGTTTGCCAAAGATGATTCATTTCTGACATTAGTACTTTGTACGAACTGCCTCATTGGTCCAGTGGTTAGCATGTTTGATTACAGACATGAGGTCCTGGGTTCGAGTCCCGGGTCGGGCCAATTCAAAATCAATATAGAGTTTTCTATTAAGATTTTCTCAATATTTGCCCGAAGTTGGGAAGTTGGCGGTGTGATCCACCCCCGTGCCTCGGAGAGCACGTTAAGCCGGCGGTCCTGCGCCTGACCTATCTCCGATCGTGTCGGATGGCCGGCACGTCGGACTATGCGAGTGAAGGAATAGAGAGTGCACTTGTGTACTATGCTTGCCAATCCGCAGTGGAACAGCGTGGTCCTCTAAAACCCTCACTCATAGGAGTGAGGAGGCCTGGGCCCAGCAGTGGGACGTTAAAAGGCTGTTAATTAACTTACCTATTTTGTTTTTATATCGTATAGTAATAATTTATTTTTAGACTGCCTCATTGGTCCTGGGTTCGAGTCCTGGGTTAATTCAAAAATCGATATTGAGGTTTCTATTGAGATTTTCTCAATATATGCCCGAAGTTGTGTATTTGGCGGTGTTCTCCCCCCTGTGCTTCGAAGAACATGTTAAGCTGCCACATCGGAGTATGAGAGTGAAGGAATGGAGAGTGCACTTGTGTACTATGCCTGCCAATGTGCAGTGGAACAGCATGGTAGATTTATGGTCTAAAAACCCAAAATCTCTCTCATATGAGGCCTGTGCCTAGCAGTGGGACGTAAATAGGCTATTACCTTACTTACCTAAGTAAGAATTTTCATTATACTTATACAACTAAAAAATAATGGCTCAAGCCAACCCTCGTCATAATTGTAACTCTGAGTACCTAAAGAAAGCGTTTTAATAGAAGAAATGCGAAATACCGGTGAATAGACGCATTAGAAATGGCTTTCTCCATATGCCTATAGTATTTTAAAAAAGCATTCCAGCAAAAGGTGCCTTCGAAAGCATTTGTTCACGCCTCGAGGCATTGTTTTAGCTTAGGGCTTACATCCGGTTTTATTCGATGCACTGGTTCAGTGCAAACAAGTAAATAAAAATAGCCTTTTATTTTGTAATTCTTAACAATTTTTTTTCTTTTAATTCTAGGTATGTGCAACAGTCGCCTCTGCAGCTTGTACCTAAACATTTCCATCTAGTTCGTCCCTTTTTTGATGAAAGATGCCTCTCCATCTTTTGAAAGGCCTTCCGTCAATTGCTTGGGCCATATTATTACTCCGGCATACACGAAGTTGTTATTCTTTTTATAACATCTACTATTTTTATTTTACTTCTTATAATTGTGTTGTGACAACGAACTAAAGACTGAAAGAAGAGTACAACAAACATGGCATGAATTCTGGAGTCTGAAAGAAATGCTTGATTTAAAAAAAGCGCGCAAAAATAAAAAAAGTAGATAAGACACGTAAAGATACAAATAACAAGTTTCAACTCTTGGAGAGAGGCACGGCAAAGGGAGGGTGAATGCAGGAAGCAGGAGGCGGAGACTCGTATATATCATCACCCTGTAGCATATCTGTGAGCTGCGATCAATGGGCCAGAGAGGAATGCCTCAACGAACCTCTGGCTCCCCACTCATGGTTGGGTGGGTTTTAGTGGGTATTGCGAGTTTGTACCCTCGCGGAGTCCCACACCCCATTAGTCGGGGTAAATGCATTTCCTAGCGCCAAAAAAAAATTGAGCTAATATGGCGATGTATAATTTTGGCGATTATATATCCGTGATAATAATCATTTATACAGCAATAGGAGCGAAATATAATTTTAACACAAGAAATAAAAACTTGTAATGTTATAATTTAGAGTGAAGAAGGCTTAGAAATCACTGTTGGGTTTGCCTCCACATAATTTTAAGATATGTTAAAAACTTCCTATTACAAAAGGCATATTATAATGTTGACGATTATTTAAGTGACATAGACGTTAGTACAAAAACTATGTTTAAAAGAGTAACCGTTGAGTTTCTTGCCGGTTTCTTCTAAGCGGAATCAACTTTCCGAACTGGTGGTAGATTTACTACCAACGGACAAACTACTGACTACTTAAAAGTGCTTTTTGAGCCTACTTGAATCAAGAATATTTTGATCAATTTTACCTTTTGCTTGTGGACAGAGGATTTCACTTATCTTAATGGTAAGTGATAAAACAATCAAAGATGAAAGTCTGTTTATCTGCTAAAAGGTAACTTACCTTTATAGATCCTTTGTAATCGAAAGATTTTTACATCGCCTCTTGTTTTTTCGTCTGTCTATCGCATATTGTAATAAAACCGGTTGCGAGTTAAGGGTAAAGTGAAACGCCATTTCTAAATCCACAATGTCTTCTTATTTGTTTTTATTGTTCATTTTATACTATTAATGTAAAAAAATAAAGTCGAATTTGTATCTTGCTTTTATTGTGGAGGGTTTATTTAAAAAGTGGCGTTTGTACATCAAGATAAGTCTATTAAGTTTGAAGTCTTACTGTGTGTGTTGCTCCGTCAACCTTTCCACCTACAAGGAGCAATAAACACATTCCCTCGTAGGGTTGTCGCAACATATTTCTTAAAAATACTCACAAAACTCAAAAATTACTGTGATTGATTTTACAAGGAAGGATTATTGACTACTTTAACGGGTATATACCACGATCTTCGAACAGAGTGTGTTGCCAGTGATGACCCAAGGTTCTAAGACGTGGACGCTGATTATGAGCCTCATGCGAAAGCTCAAAGTCACTCAGCGTGCGATGGAGAGGGCTATGGAGTTTCTCTACGTGATCGAATCAGAAATGAAGAGATCCGTAGTAGAACCAAAGTCAACGACATAGTCCTATGAATCGCGTGGAATGAAGTGGCAATGGGCGAGGCACATAGTCCGAAGCACCGTTGGGCGTTATGGGCAGAAGGTGTTGGAGTGGCGATCCCTTCACAAGATGGAATGATGATATAAAAAGGGTCGCTGATAGCCGCTACAGCCAAGCAACGCAAGAGCAGGCCTAGTGGACGTCCTTACGTAAGACCTATGTCCAGCAGTGGACGTCCATCGGTTGAAGCGACGACGACGATACCACGATGGCGTTTTTTGAATTTTGTCAATATTTAATTGTAAAATTTTGTCGTTATCCCAAATAGACCTGGGACGCAATTTTTTTTAATTAAAAAGTGACGTTGTGAGTGTAGTATGCTGAAAAATGGATGTGGGTTCCGTGAAAAATAAATGGATTAGACGTAGGGAAGACAGACTCTGACCCTGACAGCTTGACACAGCCGCCTATAACAATTATAAATTTATTGGGAGATGTATTGTTAAAGCGGAAGTAGTACAATTATTAGTTTACTGCAATAATTGTTTAAAAGGAATCGGAAGCGCTCTTTCGTGTATCTTTACCGATGTTTTGCCCCACCACGGGGAAGCCATATAAAAACTCTGGTAAAGATACACGAGGCAGGAACCTGTCCGATTATCCTTTTCAGCAGCAGCAAACGTTGCTCTAAGCCTAGGTCCGAGCCTCGCAGCAGGGCCTTTCTGCGGGCCTTTCACCCCTCGGCAGAGCTTCTGCGCTCGCCAACCCTATCGGTTACGCTGTCAAAGCCAATAGGGCTAACAACAACTACACACTTCGAAAAAAAAACCACGAGGCAGTTCAGTTATGTTTTTTAATAGTAATTGTTGAAATTAGTAAAGTGATAAATAATAAAAATGTTGTAAATAATATACATAGTGTTCTGAAACAATGTAGTATATAATATATTGTATTAAATATTTGTGGACTTTTGATAGTTTGGAAGAAATTATATATACATAAAACCACTTCGGAAGATAGAGCTTTTACACGAAAGTTTAAGTTTAAAACAATAAGGAAGGATTAGGTATACGAGTAGAATATGTCAAGATTTTGTGTAAGTTGGTTATATTGTAATAATGATAACTTCCAAACTTTGAATTGAAAAATTCTTTACTCCTATAGCGATCAGTATATTTCAATAAATTATATACCAAATCCTTCCTAATAAATCCCTTTTTTTAAGGGGGGAAAACCACATGAAAACTTGTCTATTAGTTTTTAAGTTTATCCCGAATAGACCAGCTGTTGTGGCAGAAGACTTTAGTTTATAAAACCTAAAGATAATAAGGGAGGAGGCTATCAATTCGTCTGTTACCTCATATGATGGATTCCATGACAAAGTGACGGAACTCTTCAATTCTTAGGAGCAAATGAACGATACTCGACAGAATCTTCTATAGGTTGTCCAGATATTTGAGTTGCCTACCGTAACTTCGGTATGGTCAAGTGCTAGTCGTAGTTAAATATGAAGATCAATGGAACTCTTCAACGGCTTACAGTAAGGGTGCGGTTTATGGCAGAAAACAAACTTACAAATATATTAATATGCTCTAAAAAGTTTTGAACGCGGTTCTTTTTTTGTTAAAACTTTTATTTATGTTTTATTTAATGCCTTTGTTAAAAGATTTACTTAGATGATAGAAACGAGTGGGAGTAAACGATACGCTCTAATTTAAATATAATATTGTAATGATGACTGTAAAAAAATACAAAACACTCGATTGAGTTTGTCGTAGGCTCAGAGACAGACCCAATTTTAAATCATCTTGGAGTGTGTCGAAAGAATTATATATTTGTCGTAAGAAAGTGCTGTAAAGACCTACACGAATAAAGATATTTTGAATTTGAATTTAATAACTTTTCGCCTTGGATATTTCAAAGGTAACCCTAACAGAGAATGTGAGCTTTAAACGATGCAATCCAATTTATTGTGAACAACGCCATTCTGTAATAGGAGAGAACTTTCTCTTTGGAGCTTTGTTCGTTAAACAAACTTACACGAAGTCAGCAACGTGACTTAATGATATTTGTCTCTGTTAACCTCCATAATCTGATGAAGCGAAAACTATTATTTCCGTAAAAAGGTATGGGAACTATCCAAATAGGTTTAAGTTGTAAAATTCATCCAGATTTCCGCCAAAGTCCCTAAAATATTATAGTTGTAATAAGAAATTTGATTTCTGAACGAGAGAACGAACATCAAACGTTTGACATTCAAAACGAAAATGATAAAGATCAAACTCCTTTGGCAAATTAGTTTTTAAGTGCTATTTCTATTCATACAAATCTAAAACTTTAGATTTCCGAGGCTTAGGAATTTAATTGTTACGAATTGTAAATAAAAATAAAGTAAGTATGTAAGTAGCAGCCCATTAACGTCCCACTGCTGGGCACAGGCCTCCTCGCTCATATGAGAGAGGGTTTTTAGAGCTTAGACCCACCACGCTGCTCCACTGCGGATTGGCAGGCATAGTACACAAGTGCACTCTCTATTCCTTCACTCTCATAGTCCGATGTGACGGGAATCCAACACGACCGGAGAGAGATCAGGCGCAGGACCGACGGCTTAACGTGCTCTCCGAGGCACGGGGGTGGATCACACCGCCAACTTCCCAACTTCGGGCAAATATTGAGAAAATCTTAATAGAAAACTCAATATTGATTTTTGAATTGGCCCGACCCGGGACTCGAACCCAGGACCTCATGTCTGTAGTCGAACATGCTAACCACTAGACCAATGAGGCAGTCAAAAATAAAAATGCCAGATGTTATTATTTCATTACGTGGTTACCTCAAATACATTTAGTTGCCTGGTGAATCAGAAAACTAACATGGATTTTTAAAGAATTAAAAGAAGTAGCACCAACAGTATTACTGAAGCGAATTTATATGGCCTTGACTCAATCAATAATTGTTTATTGTATACCAGTATGTGGAAGCGTTGCAAAGACGAGATGTTTAGAAGTAGAAAGAGCGTAACGCTATTTACTGAAAATAATGCATTCTATGTCACCTCGCCTCCCACTGATATATTATATTCGATCAGCATTCAAATCAAATCAAATCAAAATGTCTTTATTCAAGTAGGCATATTACAGCACTTTTGAATCGTCAAATATTTTTTTTTCTTTTCTTTTCCACACTCTAATTCTAATGTACGTCTGATGATGATACTCCAGAACGACTTAAAATCTAAAGTTACGAGGGTTCCTTCGCGCCCTGATCCGAGAAGAGCCCACAACAAACTCAGTCGGGTATTCTGTTTTTTTTTTTTTCATCATCATTACAATATCATGTTAGTTTAATATATTTCAATTCAAATTAGAGCAGTTCGTTCACTCCCACGCGTTTTTATCGTCTAAGTACTCTTGCAACTTATAATACGATTTTTCTATCAACTTTCTTTTAACAAAGACTTTGAATTTATTAATTGACATTTCTAAAACGTCTTGTGGGAGTTTATTATAGAAACGTATACAGTTACCCTTAAATGAGTTGTTAATTTTATGCAGCCTACTAGAATTTACAACAAGTTTGTTTTTGTTTCGTAAGTTATATGATATACACTCACTCTTTTTATTAAAAGAGTCAATGTTTTTGTGTACATACAACAAGTTTTCTAATATGTATACGCAGTGAACTGTCAGCGTATTGACAGTGAGACAGCTGTATATTTGTCAATTTATAATAAAATTACACAAAACAATACCCTTTGAACACAATGCTGCAAATCAAAGAAAATCCAAGCCTATTACCCCCACAATCGTTACAAAAACGACCTTTGGTTCTAGACAATTAAAAATGATGTCGTGTCTCTTATATAATAAAATTAACAAAGTATCGGACATTTAATCAATATCAACTTATGAATATAAAAATAAACTTACAGATTGTTTTTTTTTTCGGAGTGTATTTAGCTGTTAGCCCTACTGGCTTTTACAGCGTAACCGGAAGATGGACGGTCTCTTATGGAGGCCGCCACTTTTCGAGTGCGAGCCCTAACAAGGGCTCGCTCTCTGGGGGAAACGCCGCTCCAAGGGCGTCTCCTGTGAGACCGAGCCTCGGCTTGGAGCAACGTTATCGCTGAACATCACCTGAAACGGACAAAATCAGAAGCGCCCCCGGGAACGTGGGTGATGTCCACGTCCGGGTGACGTCAGAAATCGGGGACCTCGACTCCGCCAGCGGAGTCGCTGTGTGTTGCTTGTGTGTGTGTCGGGCTCTGCCTGATATAGGAGGTTGTCTGTCGTAGTCGAGTCGTCTGAGTCGTAAAGGACATGTTTGGGCCGTCTCTTCGTAGGCGGGATTACAGATTGGCTTCAAAAACTATCATATAATGAGACTGAAAAACTTTTGTTGGTCATGAAGTAGGCTACACATTATTTCTGACAGGACATGCATATCTCTCTTCAAACTACAGAAATTCACACAAACACACACACACACACACACACACACACACACACACACACACACACACACACACACACACACACACACACAACACACACACACAGAGAGAGAGAGAGACGTGTTTGCGTGGTATTTCTTTAACATAACACACTGATTTACAATTAATTTATTAGCAAACTACAAATGTTATATTACATTTAATGTGTCATTAAATCTGACAATTAATCTGTGTAGAGTCCTCCTAATACAGGTTTATGTATTTTCTTTTAAACCTACAAGGAGGTCACAATAAATATGTAATGTAATGTAAATTGTGTAATGTAATGTAAAAAAAAAAAAAAAAAAAAGAAAAAAAAAGAGAATTTTTGAAAAATATTTATTTTATGAAAAATAGTATATTAAATGAATAAATGATGAAGGGCAAATTAAAATGCCACATGTTATTTGTAAATGTTAAAACTAACCTTCAAACGAATTAGCATCAAAAACGCTGCACATATTCGTGACGCAAATCACGCGTTTCGTCCGTAATTTTTTTTTACTGTATTCCACTACCTCATTGGTCTAGTGGTTAGCATGTTCGACTACAGACATGAGGTCCTGGGTTCGAGTCCCGGGTCGGGCTAATTCAAAAATGGATATTGAGATTTCTATTAAGATTTTCTCAATATTTTCCCGAAATTGGGAAGTTGGCGGTGTTATACGGTGTCTCGGCGAGCACGTTAAGCAGTCGGTCCTGCCCCCGATCTCTCTTCGGCCGTGTCGAATTCCCGTCACATCGGACTACGAGAGTAAAGGAATAGAGAGTACACTTGTACTTGAGTACTATTCCTGTTAATCCGCAGTGGAGAAGCGGAGTGGGTCTATGCTCTAAAAACCCTCTCTCATATGAGTTAGGAGGCCTGTACCCAGTTGTTGGGCGATAATGGGCTGCTACTTACCTGTTTTACTATATTCCAAACTTTTTTTTCATATTTAGTCACCTTTTACACCTTTCCTGGACTGCCACAAATTCTAAAACAAAATTAGTCAAATCAATCCAGCCGTTCTCCGTTATTGCTGTTACTCCTCAGTAATAATATTATATAAATGGTTTTATTTACGGCATGTATTTTAATTAATTTTTTTTCAATAAAGTTAAAAACTTTATTGCGTGACACTTCAAGAACGTCTTTTATTATAGAATCGTATACAGTCCACCTTATATTAATTATTACTTTATAACAAGTTTATTTTTATTGCTTATGTTATATGATCTGATATTTCCTTTTACTTGTTTTTCTCTTTCACTCAGTTCTATCTGTCATTTTATTTGCAAATAATACGTTCCTGTTCTCGGATTAATATGTACATCAATAATGGTAAGCAGAATTATTTTACGTCTGGGAATTTATTATAGAAACGTATACAGTCCACCTTAAATTAATTGTTAATTTTTAACAAGTTAATTTTTATTGATTATGTTATATGATTTGAAATGACTTTGTTTCTTGTTTTTCTCTTTGAGTCAGTTCTATCAGTTAATTTCTTTGCAAATAAGACGTTCCTTCTCTCGGCTTTAATATGTACCTTAATAATTCCAAACAGATTATATTACGTCTGGGAATTTATTATAGAAACGTATACAGTCCACCTTAAATTAATTGTTAATTTATAACAAATTTATTTTAATTACTTATGTTATATATGCAGAAATGACTTTGTTTCTTGTTTTACTCTTTCAGACAATTCTATCAGTTAACTTCTTTGCAAATAAGACGTTCCTACTCTCGGCTTTAATATGTACATTAATAATTGCAAACAGAATTATATTACGTCTGGGAATTTATTATAGAAACGTATACAGTCCACCTTAAATTAATTGTTAATTTATAACAAGTTTATTTTTATTTCTTATGTTATATGTGCAGAAATAACTTTGTTTCTTGTTTTCTGTTTTTTTTTGTCTCTGGTTTCAATGAAGTATGTTCTCATTATGTTTAATCAGTAAAATTATTTGCAAATAAGCCATTTCTGCTCTCGGCTTTAATTTATATCTCGGTAATTGTAAGCAGAATCTTATTACGAGTTTACGAGTACGTCTTTAGTAACAGGATATCCTTTCTCTTTCGACCCGCAATGCATTGAACCGACACATGATGCAATACGTATTTAAAGATTATACGTAGAAGTTTTTGAGACTTGACAGTTCGTTGTAACACGTAATATTTCATAATCGTAACGGATTGTTACGTAACTTGGAAAGTTTTGATACACAAAAGTGTTTTTGTAAGTTAAAAATGTACATTCTCCATTGATATTGCTGTCGTACTACCAAGAGATCAATTTAATGTATTACGTTTAGAATTAGATATAGAACTTTCTATTTCTATTTTCTTATATATATGTCGGAGAATAGGAGAGAACGGAGAAGCATAAAGCACAAGGGCGTAGGGTTCTCCGCCAACATCGTTATTAATTGGATCCATTATTTAATTTCTTATTCTGTGGGCGTTCGTGGGTAATGTTGGTGCAATCAAACACTTTGTTAATTAACTCTGATTATAATGTTTAATCACTTAATTTTCCCAATATAAATTTACACAAACTCATTAACAATAATAGCTAGGAACGCGACAGTTTCAATAATCGACCACTCCGGCCGACCGCCACTCGAGAACTCCCGAGAGACGCGCCGGACTTCCACTTATTGACTCTGCCCCCACGCCGATACACAGATGGCGCCAGCGTTCCACAGACTACCTTATTCTCTTTTAAAGTTATTTGCACCTCCCCTTCCTATGTTCTGTTCCTCTCACCTTGTCTGGAAGAGATCGCTCTATGTGATAAGACCGCCTTTGCGCACCCTATAACTCATTATCTGGTTATCTTTATATTACAATAAGTTGTATTGTCTTTTCTTAAATGTCTGCAATAAAGTTTTAAATAAATAAATAAGTTTCTACGAAGGCATGATGATAAAATTTCGTAGATTTTTGTTGAGAAGCTTTTAACGAGAACATTTAAGGATGAAATATACAGAGTTATACGTAATTCAATTAAGTCCCATTAAGTGATAGGAGTAACTAATTGTGATAACCCTTTGATTGTCCGACCGCGTTTTATTGGTCCCCGTAATTTTTGCCCGCGACTTTTAACGAATATAACCGTCATCTGCCCGCACTTATGGTTTTGGGTCCAGTGCCCGGCGGTTTGAATGACGCTAAAGTTGCTCTTGGGACTTAAATGTTCATGAAAAACTACCAAATGTTATGATTATTATGTTTGCTAATAGTTAAACTATACAATATTATCTTTTGTTTACTAAATTAATATTCTGGTGTACCGTCATGTTGTGCTAAACTTTGAGATATTGAAAAAAGTCCATCTTGTATTTATAGGCTCATATCTTAAAAATAGAAATTTATCTAAAGTGTTGTCATTGCTATTCACATAACTTATATAATTAAAAACACAAATAATTACTAATAAACACTCACAGTTAATAAAATGCAGAAAAACTTAACGCCTCTACACGCGCACCGTTAGTAACGGTCTCTTTGTAACTATTTTTTTTCTATTGTATGGTGTTATTATTACGCATATGTTATTAGTCAAAGTCAAAATATCTTTATTCAAGTAGGCCTATTACAGCACTTTTGAATCGTCAAATATCGTTTTTTTTTTCCATTTATTATTTAAATGAATGACTGATGATAACATAAAAGAACGACTTACAATCTAAAGTTACGAGGGTTCCTTCGCGCCCTGATCTGAGAAGAGCCCACAACAAACTCAGTCGGGTGTACGTTTTTTTTTTTTTTTCATCATTACAATATTTAATTTAAAAATATTCTATATCTATATATATATAGAGCAATTCATTCACTCCCACGCTTTTTTGTCTTCTAAGTATTCTTTCAAATTATAGAATGATTTCTCAATTAGTTTTCTTTTAATAAAAGATTTAAATTTATTAAGAGACATTTTTGTAACTTCTTCTGGGAGTTTGTTATAGAACCGTATACAGTTACCCTTGAATGACTTGTCAATTTTATGTAGCCTACTAGAATTTACAGCAATTTTATTTCCATTTCTTAAGTTATATGAGGTGCATTCACTTTTCTTCCTAAAAGAGTCAATATTTTTATGGACGTACAACAAGTTTTCTAATATATATACGCCGTGAACTGTCATTATTTTTACTGCTCTGAATTTGTTTCTTAGCGACTCTCTTGGACCCATATTGTAGATCGCACGAACGGCCCTTTTCTGCAGCACAAATATTGCATCTATATCAGCAGCATTACCCCAAAGTAAAATGCCATATGACATAATGCTGTGAAAATAACTGAAATAGACCAGCCTGGCAGTTTCAACGTCCGTAAGACGGCGAATTCTTTTAACCGCGTAAGCCGCAGAGCTGAGCCTGTTCGATAGACCTCTTATATGGGGCCCCCACTGTAGTTTACAATCTAAAGTAATGCCTAGAAAAACGGTACTATCTACCAGATCAAGTTCCTCATTATTAAGTTTAACAATGGTTCTCACTTGCTTTACGTTTGGTAATGTGAATTTAATACATTTTGTTTTTTTCCCGTTCAGTAATAAGTTGTTTGCTTCAAACCATTGTACTACTTTATTGAGCGAATTGTTTACCTCGTCAAAATCTGTTTGTTGTCGATTAACTTTGAATATTAGAGAAGTGTCATCAGCAAACAAAACTATCTCATGACCGTCCTTGACAAAATAAGGAAGGTCATTAATGTAAATGAGGAACAGAAATGGTCCTAATATGGAACCCTGTGGAACACCTAGTTTCGTTACAGACCCTTCTGAAAGTTTTCCATTAACACAGACCTTTTGTGTTCTATTAGTTAAATAGGAACTCATCAGGTCTAATGCAGCGTCTGTGATGCCATAGTGACGTAATTTCCCGATCAGAGTTTCATACTGGACACAATCAAAGGCCTTAGACAAATCACAGAAAACACCAAGCGCGTCTCGTGATTCCTCCCAGGCCTCGTAAATATTATGTAATAACTGTACACCAGCATCGGTTGTTGAACGAGCTCGCGTAAATCCAAATTGCTTACTGTGTAATAGATTATATTTTTGAAAATGTTGTAGCAATTGGTTCAATATCATTTTTTCGAATACTTTACTGAAAGTCGGAAGAACCGATATTGGTCTAAAGTTAGAGGGGTCTGAAGTACTGCCCGACTTAAACATTGGTATAATTTTACTGTACTTCATTAAGTCAGGAAATATACCCCAATCTACACAGTTATTAAAAATTTCAGCCATGTCGTCTGCAAGGATGTCAATTAATGATCTTGCTAGGTTAACAGATAGACCCCATAAATCATTTGTTTTCTTATTATTGATTAAATTAAATGACTTAATAACGTCCGAGCTATTGACATGGTGGAATTTGAAAATATTATAACATTGAGGCACACTACAAGCCAGCCAAGAGAGAGCAGTGGATGGTGATGAGTTCAGAGATTTAGTCGTCGAGATAGGAGCGCTAGTGAAGAATTCTTCAAATTCATTAGCAACTTCTGAATCCAATGTAATGTTCTTATTGTCTATCTTAAGATTGAATTCATTAAAGCGCGAGGATGCTTTTCCTGTTTCTTCATTGATGATCCTCCATGTTGTTTTAATTATATTACTGCTATTTTTAATTCTAGATTTAATGTATTGCGATTTTGCTAAAACACATTTCTTTTTAAATTCTTTAGAAAATGATCTTACATAATCTCTGAATTCATCACTAGTGTTATATTGACGCTTGTCATACAGCTCATATAACTTTTGTCTACTTTTGTGTAGATCAACTGTTGCCCATTCACTGAATGCCAATGTGTCAGTACACATGGCCGATTTACTCTTAAATATAGAATTAAAAATTTTATTAAATTTGTTAAAAAAACGGTTGTATACTTCATTGGGATTCAGAGAATTCAATAAAGAAGAAGAATTCCAGTTTAGTATTAGGTTTGATCTCATTCGCTCTATACGCTCAGTAGTGATTGGGACATAAGTGATTTTACGTTTTTTCACTGTTTTATTTACGGTTGGAAAGCGAATGAGTTGGCCACAGTGATCAGAATCTAAATTAGAAATTAGAATTTTATTACTTTAGTTACCGAGAAGTGAAATAGATAATATACATCATGACTTAAAAAGAAAGAGATTCTTATATTTCTGATTGCCAGAGTTGAGACAGATCTATCAGCTCTGTCAACCAGTGACATGGGCAATCTAAGGGATAATATAAATCCCCATATGCATTACGTAAAAGTAAGCCGTTTTTGAATTATTGTGTTTTTACCTTGTTTCAAAATAAGTAGTAATTGCAACTTCATAACTTTATAACAGAAAAGTATGTATGTATGTTTGTTACGTTACCACACAAAAACTACTGGACCAATTTCAAAAATGTTTTCACTATTAAAAAGCTGCAATTTTACTGAGCGATATAAGCTTTATTACTTTCTCAAAAAAAAATATGGATCCCTAATAAAAATGCATCAATGTAACCCAAAGTGTGAAAAACGTATCTACAAATAAGTCTGACATACCATATATCCAACTACTGTAGTTATGCCACCATAACTACTTATTTACATTTCAAAAGTTAATTAAAGCGCCGACAAAAATTAAACCATATTATCCATATCTCTGTTTTAATCCTTATCCTATTAAATGATATTATTAAACACCATTTCAATACCTGTAAAATAAGTTTTAAATTATTAAAATAGGACATTCCATTCAAAAGATATAGTGAATTTAAAAATGTCTCAGAAAATTAGTTTGATTTAGACTCCATTGCCACGAGATCGCTTTCTACGTGGGTGAAACCGCGGGGCATAGCTATTAAAGAAATACTTAATATACTCTACCTTAGTATAAGTAAGTAGCAGCCTATTAACGTCCCACTGCTGGGCACAGGCCTCCTCGCTCCAAGGAGCGAGGGTTTTTAGACCATAGATCCACCACGCTGCTCCACTGCGGATTGGCAGCTATAGTACACAACAAGTGCACTCTCTATTCCTTCACTCTCATAGTCCGATGTGACGGGAATCCGACATAACCGGAGAGAGATCAGGTGCAGGACCGACGGCTTAACGTGCTCTCCGAGGCACGGGGCTGGATCACACCGCCAACTTCCCAACTTCGGGCAAATATTGAGAAAATCTTAATAGAATACTCAATATTGATTTTTGAATTGGCCCGACCCGGGACTCGAACCCAGGACCTCATGCCTGTAGTCGAACATGCTAACCACTAGACCAATGAGGCAGTTCTTGACCGAATTTCCGTAAACATAAGTTTATTTCTCAACTTGTATATTGTTGATATTCTACTTTCCAATGTTGCAACCGTTTTCCTGGATGCCATTGTATCTAATAATAGTTTGCACGTGTTTGAGCGAAGGCAACAAATATAATTTTCACGCTCACTTTCATTTCAAGAAGGCATTATTAATAGATGTATATCTATTAATAATATAAAACCATTACATAAGGCTTCTTAAATGTTAACCTCGATCATTCTAAAGTGTAAATGAGATATAGTATTAAGCTTGTCGATTGAACATTTCTAATTGTAAAGGCCAATTTGTTATAAAAGGATTATATAATTAAGTTCGTTTTTAACCGACTTCAAGAAAGGAGGAAGTTATCAATTCTTCTGTACTTTTTTAAAATCCAGTTCTGATGATGGCATCCATGAGAGAACAGGATAAGTGTTAAATTTGCATTAAGCACATGCGCGACAAATGGAAGAATAACTCAAGATCACGTCAACCGATTTCTATGATTTTTTTATAAAGGATATACTTCAAGGGTTGTTTTGTGATAGTTTGGTTAGGTTCTGATGATGGATTCCATGACAAAGTGACGGTACTCTTCAATTCGTAGGAGCAAATGAACGATACTCGACAGAATCTTCTATAGGCTATCCAGATAGTTGAGTTGCCTACCATAACTTCGGTATGGCCAAGTGCTAGTCGTAGTTAAATATGAAGATCAATGGATCTCCTCAACGGCTTACAGTAAGGGTGCGGTTTATGGCAGAAAATATAAGTGTCTGTAATCAAATGGCAATGAACTTACGTATGTTGCGGCATTGCAACACGTTTTTAGGTGTACACATATTGAGACAAATTTGTTAGTTTACTTCAGATTCACTAAAAATAAATAAACATTTTAACAAAAAACCGACACCGACGTGGTCATTATGGCAGAGACTCTCGAAGATCTCAATACAATGCTCGACGACCTCAGCAGAGTTCCTCAACAGGTGGGCCTAAAAATGAACATGGATAAGACAAAAGTTATGTCCAATATCCATGTTCCGCTCCACCCAATCAACGTTGAGAACTCACCACTCAAAATTGTAGACGACTATATATATACTTGGGACAAATAGTCCAGCCAAGTAGGTCCAATTTCGAGAAGGAGGTAAACCGCCGAATCCAACTCGGTTGGGCAGCGTTCGGGAAACTACGGCAGATATTTTCGTCCGATAATCCTCAGTGCTTGAAGACAAAGCTCTTCGAGCAGTGCGTGTTGCCAGTGATGCTCCTAAACGTGGTCGCTGACTATGGGCCTCATACGAAAGCTCAGAGTTGCTTAGCGTGCGATGAAGAGTTTCTATACGTGGACAAATCAAAAGTGAGGAGATCCGTAGTAGAACCAAAGTCACTGATATAGCCCTACGAATCGCAAACCTGAAGTGGCAATGAGCGGGGCACATAGTCAGACGGACCGATGGACGTTGGGGCCCGAAGGTGCTGGAGTGGTGACCCAGTATAGGGAAACCTTCCACAAGGTGGACCGACGACATAAAGAGGGTCGCCGGTAGCCGCAAAATCGGGCCTTGTGGACGTCATTACGTGAGACTCATGTCCAGCAGTGGACGTCCACCGGTTGAAGCGAGGACGAGATCATTTGGAAAATATCTAGCAGTTACCCGTCTCCTTTATAAAGGCACCAAGTTTCGGTGGCGTAAAGCAGTATATGCAATATGATTGCCTAAGTATAGAATAGCTACAGCATCAAGCTAGTCAATTGAACATTTTTAAATCTCATTAAAGCCATTTTTTTATAAAAGGATTGTATAATTAGCTATTAATATTTCGAAAACATTATATAACAATTTAATAACAAAATGGCCTTCATCATAATATTTAGAAATGCTCAATTGAATACTTCGAAAGACGTTAAGAGGCTACTTTTAAATGTTGTAAATAAAGAAAACTTGTTATTATGAATTACATCATGCTTCTTATAATGACTTTAATAGTTGAAACATAACTATGTTCATTATACACGTTTGGATCATTTTAAAATATACTCAACGCCAATTTTTATGAAAGGTTTACTATTATGTTTGTTATAAAAAACTTTTCCATTATACCTGTATCGAAAGTTCGTACTTTTAGCCCTATTTTGAGTGACGAAAATGTCACAAAATTTTCCGATTCCGATGAGTGCATAATTTACTGCGCCTTCCTCAAATTTACGACGCATACGCGCTCATTTCCTATGTCCAAATTTTTGGCAATTTATTTTGCTGTGTCATCAAAATTTGTAATTCATTTGATTCACTTAATTCTTGTTACGATTCATTAGAACTTAACAGTAAGTAAGTAAGTAACAGCCCTTTAACGTCCCACTGCTGGGCACGGGTCTCCTCACTCATATGTGAGAGGGTATTTAGAGCATAGACCCACCACGCTGCTCCACTGCGGATTGGCAGGCATAGTACACAAGTGCACTCTCTATTCCTTCATTCTCATAGTCCGATGTGACAGCAACCCGACACGACCGGAGAGAGATCAGGCGCAGGACTGACGGCTTAACGTGCACTCCGAGGCACGGGGGTGGATCACACCCCCAACTTCCCAACTTCGGGCTTATATTAAGAAAATGTTAATAGAAAACTCAATATCTATTTTTGGCTTGGCCCGACCCAGGTCTCGAACCCAGGACCTAATGTCTGTAGTCGAACATGCTAACCACTAGACCAATGAGGCAGCATTAGAACTTATTTTCTTTAATTTATTTTATTAAGTTTCGTAGATTTTGATTGCATATTTAAACTTATTTTTACGCTATAATAAAGTTTGTAGTTACATAGACGAAGCATTCGAGCTATTGATTCAATATCTAACTTTATTTCATATTATATTTTCATCGTACTTTCGATCCCGGTATGAATAAAAATTGTTTACGAACCACAGGACAAAAGTGTGGCATTGCCACGATTTTATACTTTCGGCCCTAGGTACATACATACATACATAGCGTCCCGCCTCATGCCCATAGGGGTAGGCAGAGACAACGTCCTTCCACTTGCAACGATCCTTGCATATCTCCTTCGCTTCTTTCATTCTCATTAAACCTTTCATACAGGTTCGTCGGTTTAAAGTACTCTTGACTTGGCTCTTATTTTAAATGTCCTGGATTTGATCCAGGAACGTTCGCCTTGGTTTACCCCTTCCAACTTTTGCATTCACTCTTGACTCAAAAATCCTTTTTGGCAGTCTCCTTTTATTCATTCTCTCTACATGCCCAAACCATCTAAGCATACCTTTCTCAATTTTAGTCACTACGTCTTCTTTTAAACCACAACGTTCTCTTATCACACTATTTCTTACTCTGTCACTCAGTTTTAATACACTCATACTTCTCAACGCGCTCATCTCTACCGCATTTATTTTACTTTTGTGATTCTTCTGCCATAGCCAACATTCACTACCATACATAAGTGTTGGCACCAACACTCCAGCATGCACAGCCAGTCTGGCCCTTTGAGACACCATCTGGTTATTCATAAAGGCGTGCATAGCACCATTTACCATATTCCCTGCATTCACTCTCCTTTCAATATCACTTTCACATGTTCCATCTTTTGTAAATTTAGATCCCAAGTATACAAATTCTTTCACCTCTTCCACTTGTACCCCATCTTTCAAAAAGCGTTACTTTCGTTTTGCTTACATTCACTTTCATTCCTTTCGCTTTCAAAGCTTCATTCATAATATATACCATCTGACGAGTAAACATTTGACGAGTAATTCATTAATTCTTAACCCATACATACTTTCTTTTAAATCTGTCAAACATTTATCCATGAATAGGTTGAACAGCCATGGTGACGCAACACATCCCTGTCGAACACCTCTTTCGACAGGAAACCACTCCGTGTACGCTCCGTTTATTCTGACACAGGCACTAGAACCCTCATAGAGAGACTTCAATGCTTGGATCAGACAACCCCTCACCCCATACGCAGATAACGTTGACCACAGCTCATTCCTCACCACTCGGTCATATGCCTTTTCTAAATCTACGAAAGCGCAATAAACTTTTTGGTTGGCCCTAGGTGCTAATATACTTTTAATATTTTAGCATTAAATAGTATATTTTTTTTACAAATTGATAAAGCCTACACTTTCACCTGCATAAGCCCACGTGACACTGGCGATTTAAGTTGCAAAAAAAAACAATTAGATTTAACTGTTTTATTTTAAGTCACGCTTATCTACAAGATAAAAAAATAATACTGATGCTGAGAAATACATTAAATAAAACGGTTATAAAAGCGTTTTATGTCTCTATCCATTTAGAACAACAGCTAAATGTACCTAACAGCGAGTTGCTAAAATTATAGATGAATGCGCTGATTGAACGCATTGCGTCAGTGGCAGCGAAACGAGGTTATGATTTATGCTGAATTATCTAATGTATCCACACAGACATTACATTACATACCTATTCATGCAAGACGTGCCATAAATCTATATATACTAATAGATAAAATAGGGTTGTCTGTTTGTAATTTCAAATTAACAGCTATTCCCTAAATGCATATGAATGTACATACGTTAATTATGTCAGAAAAGATTTGTTCCGTTTATACTGTAAAACGGCTGGACTAATTTTGATGAGAGTTACACTGGTAGATAGCTGATTTTATTAGGAATATAATAACTTTACTCTTTTTTGAACCGATTGGGGAGGGAAGGGGAATTTGTGTCAGATTGGCCACATTGTAATTTGATAGTTACGATGGTCTTTGAATTCGTTTTCCTCGTTTCACTAGTAGAAGTTTGGGTTCAATTTCCTCCAGCGTAGATTTAGGATATTGTATTGTCTATTTAGGCCTAGTCTGGACTGGTGAAACGCTTTGGACGAGGCTAATTACCACCCTACCAGCAAAGAACATTTCACAATAAAATTGCGTTAAAGTACGGGCCCGCTGAAGCAGTGAATACACTTTAACCCCTGTAATTTAGTCTCCCCTAAATGCACTCAAATATCCATTCCAGAAGGCTGAGAATAGGCTTTAGGTTGGAGCCGTTAAAGCCATCTGGTTGCGGATAGGCCACTCCCAGTAGACTCATTCGTATCCTGGCTAAGCCATTGCATTTGCATAGTAGGTGCCTTATTGTTTCTTCTTCCTCATTGCAGGCTCTGCAATTGGAGTCTTCCGCAATGCCCATGGTTTTTAACATAACCTTTGGCCCGTTGCGATTGCCACTGCATACACTGTCGTCTACTTAAGTTTTTAAAGCCTGGTTTTACTGCATCCAAGAACTTTTTGGAATGCCTTAGACCCCTAAAATTGTTATTGCTATACAGGGTTCAGGACCTATAAACCCTCTGCTCGATCCTGCTCGAGCCAGCTCATCCGCTTGCTCGTTGCCCTTTATACATTCATGACCCGGGACCCATGCAAGCCTTACCATATTGTTCTGTCCAAAACTTTTAAGGCTTCTCACGCATTCTAGCACTAGGCAAGATCTGACTTTGCTTGTGTCTACTGCTTTCAGGTCCGCCTGCTATCGCTGAGGATTATTATTTTCCTACTAACGACTTTGCGGTTCAGCATTTCTTTGATATAAACATTTATGGCCAACATTTCAGCTTAAAAAACCGTAGTTTATTGCCCAGATATTATCATAGTATTATCATTAACCATAAGTTTAGACGTATATATCATAAGTCGCAACTTGGGAAGAAATTGTGGAAATAGCCATTTTTTGGTGATTAAAAAATGCTGTAAAAGCCTATTTGACTGAAGAACTTTTATCACCCTTCCATTTTAGATCGCATAATTAACTTTTAATAAAGATTAAAAGTAAAAACGTGTGCGAACCCCCGATAAAATTGATAACAAACTAACCTAAGTTTGAAATTGTTTAACTTGAGAAAATCTTAGGTTAATATTTAAATTATATGATAATGTAAGAAAACGTTATTAATTAATAATTTTTTTTATTGATTAGGTTTTAGATTATGTGCTCATTCTCAATGGTATATGTCTAATGCACTCTAAACGGCAATACGGCTAGCGCTGTTAGCGATGGGTTAGAGTGAGAGAGGACTAGCTTACCTACGTATGCGTGAGAGAGAGGAAAGCAAAACAGACTGAACGCCGTAACGAGTTACTTAACGAAACAATTTCATCTCGACTAAAGAAGAAGAGTAACATCAGATAAGATATTATGTGATAGTTATAGACATTTCACGCCTTGTAACGACAAAGCTTGCAAAAATTAAAATAAAAAGCAGTTAAATGGGCATAACGAAAATTTCACTTCAAAATTCTTAGCTAGTCCATTTTTTTAATTCCTCTGTCAGTTGTGTATTAAATAAACGATCTAAAACACGTAACAGAACACTGTATTTTTATTAAATGTTATTTCAAGAATCGTTTAACAATATCGTGATGAAATTGTTGCTATCATAACATTATCCAGGTCGTTTGCGTAACAAGCACGTGGCAGATGGATGCAGACTGCAATCTCTTTAAGTGACCAGCCGCTCGTAATTCCTTGGATCGCCCTAAAAATCGCTATAATATTTTTTTATAGCACCCACGAATTTAATTTTAAAGTCTTATTAAATGTTATCCCTCACATCGGACTATGAGAGTGAAGGAATAGAAAGTGCACTTATCTACTATGCCTGCCAGTCTGCAATGGAGCAGCGTGATAGATCTATGCTATAAAAAGCCTCTCTCCTATGAGGAGGCTTGTGTCCAGCAGTGTGAAGTTAATGGGCTGCTACTTACCTTTTATTTTATTAAATTAAAATTATAACTTTGTGTTTATTACATTATCAATAAATAAAAATTTTGATAAAAAAAGACAAAGACACCGACTCCAAATATAAGAATACGAAGAACACTATAAAAGAATATGCAATTATTTCTTACTTTTTAGAGCATATTAATATATTTGTAAGTTTGTTTTGAAGGCGGTTCTTTTTTTGTTAAAATTTTTATTTATTTATTAATTTTTAGTGAATCTGAAGTAAACCAACAAATTTGTCTCAATATGTGTACACCTAAAAACGTGTTGCAATGCAGCAGCAAACGCAACCTCATTGCTATTTGATTTCAGACACTTATATTTTCTAACATAAACCGCACCCTTACTGTAAGCCGTTGAGGAGATCCATTGATCTTCATATTTAACTAGAACTAGCACTTGACCATACCGAAGTTACGGTAGGCAACTCAAATATCTGGATAGCCTATAGAAGATTCTGCCGGGTATCGTTCATTTGCTCGTAAGAATTGAAGAGTTCCGTCACTTTGTCATGAATCCCATCATCAGAACCTAACGAAACTATCATAAAGCAACCTTTAAAGCCTTCCGTTTCAATAAAAAAAGAATCATGAAAATCGGTTGGCGTGATCTTGAGTTATTCGTCCATATGTCGCGCATGCTTAATGCAAATTTAACTCCTATCCGGTTTTCTCATGGATGCCATCATCAGAACTGGATTAAAAAAAATTGGGACCCTATGACGAGCATCACCATTCATTTAAAAGAAAAAATCATCAAGATCGGTCCACCCAGTCGGGAGATATGAGGTAACAAACTTAAAAAAAAATACAGACGAATTGATTACCTCCTCCTTTTTTGAAGTCGGTTAAAAATGTTGCCAATCCATGTTTTAAAGTATCAAAATTTTATACATTAAAATGAAATTTTGGGTTGACCACTGTTATATGAATTTATGTGTAGAAATCAACGGATATTGAAGCAAATTAATCACGGTCAGATTTCTTAAAGGTCATTGAACTTAAATTATTAACAGACTCAACAGTTTTATATTACACTTCCGCAAGACAAAAACTGCCTCCGCAATGCGTATTACACAGGGATGGCCGTTTACTTATCGATATTTAAGATATTTTATAATTGCATCTACTTTTAAAGTAATATTTAATCACTTATACCAAAATCTAATTCTTTTTTAGACTTATATCTGTTCTTCTAATAATATTGTGTCTTAACATGAAATAATTAATAAATATAACAGCGCACAGATTGTTAATCCATTTGCAATCGAATCGGATTTGACATTTTTGTGGTTGACAGTTGACATAACCGAGCGCTCGGTTGGTGGCCATTATTGGTTCGGGTTTCACATAGTGCGCACGTGCCCACGTGTTCTGGTGGAATATTTTAAATCTAATTATACTCTGTTCATGATCTAAAATTAAAGTGTTGATTTATTATAGTGAAATTAATAAAGAAGGGACTAAATGTATCGTGGAATATTTTATTAAAATACCCGACGTTGATCTCGACTACCCACGTTATGGCAGACAAAGCCCAAGATTGTAACGCCAAAACCAGAGTGTGCGCCTTCAAATATATAAAACCGACCATATTTATTAATAAAGACTAGTAATAACTGGATATACATTGTTGTTATTACAAATAATTGGATTAATTTGAAACTTCGACGCTTGCGCGTAATAGTATATATAAAATAATATATGTCGGAGAATAAGAGAGCAACGGAGAAGCATAAAGCACAGGGACGTTAGTTCTCCGCAGACATCGTTATTAATTGGATCCATTATTTAATTTCTTATTCCGTGGGCGTTCATGAGTATTGTTGGTGCAATCAAACACTTAATTAACTCTGTTTATACTGTTCAATCACTTAATGTTCCCGACATCAATTTACACAAACTCATTAACACTAATAGCTAGGAACGCGACAGTTTCAACAGTCGACCTTTCCGGCCGACCGCCGCTCGAGAACTGCCGAGAGACGGGCCGGACTGCCACTTATTGACTCTGCCCCCACGCCGACACAAAGATGGCGCCAGCGTTCCACAGACTCTTGCACTCCGACACACACACACACACACACACACACACATATATATATATGTCGGAGAATAAGAGAGAACGGAGAAACATAAAACACGGGGGCGTAGGGTTCTCCGCCGACATCGTTATTAATTAGATCCAATATTTAATTTCTTATTCTGTGGGCGTTCATGGGTATTGTTGGTGCAATCAAACACTGTATTAATTAACTCGGTTTATAATGTTCAATCACTTAATGTTCCCGATATCAATTTACACAAACTCATTAACACTAATAGCTAGGAACGCGACAGTTTCAACAGTTGACTGTTCCGATCGAGCGCTACTCGACAACTGTCGAGTGACTCCCACCGGACCGCCACCATTGACTCCGTCGACGCCGATAGATGGCGCCAGCGTTCCACAGATATCTGCCCTCCGACATATATATATATATATATATATAATAATTTATGACATATTTGAAATAGAATAACATTTTATATAAAGGATACGGTTCGTCATTTGACTAAATCGTATTCTTAGAAAGAATGGCCTTCACAATATCGTTCCCATTGGTGAATTTGTAAACATTGTAAATGATGCCAATTTAGGATATTATTACTATAATGATTCATAAAGGATTAGAATTACTTAAATTATATTAATTGGAACTATTAAATACTAACGGGGACTGGTAGTTTCTTAATTATCATTATATTTGCCGCCAAACGCTGCCATTGGTGGTTTATGCTCAAGGCATCATTAACGACAAATGTATAAATAGTCCTAAAAGTTAGTCGAGAGGGCAGGTTTTTAATCAACGTTAGCTACGAATTATTGTTTTTTAAGTTAGTTGTGTCATAAAAAGAGCTGCTCTGCGATACAAAGCTAAGTGTATTTCTTTATAATATGTAATAATGATAATTGTGTGATATTTGTTTTTATATTTAATGATAATGGATGTTGATGATGTATTTTACTGTAATTTATATAGACTATGGAGTTTCTTGCCGGAGTCTTCTCCATCTAGTCTAAGGTTGTGAACCGGTGGTAGAGTCATTGACAAAAAGAGTTTACTGGAAGTAAAGAATATTTTAGTTTGTATATCGACCTTTTATTATGAAAATCCTATTTTTTTTTAATAATTAAAAAAAAATAGATAAAATAATAATTATTAGTACCCTTTATCGTGTTATTCCTGACACGTGCTTGTTTTAAATGTCAAAATCTTTGGCAATTTGATTTGCTGCATCATTAAAATATGTAATTTTGATTCACTTAATTCTTTTTAGGATCCTTTAGAAGTTCTTAAATTAATTTAAAATATTTTGTGTGTAAATTAGTATACAACTTGTTGCTTAGTTACGTAGCCAAAGCATGCGAGCTATTGATTCAAAATCTACCTATTTTTCATATTATATTTTTATTACAATTTGATGAAAAATTGTATACGCACCACGGGACGAAAGAATGTCATTGCCACCCGCGTTTATATCACAGGGAAACTCTCGCTTGAGAGCATTGTAGGCGCTATGCAGTCGACTGAGAGGTATTGAGGGGAAGATGCCTTCTTCTGCGTGACTTTAATCTCGCTAAAAGAGGACCACCAGCGAGATAGGGAGAATGCAGTAGATGTTCCCTTTCACCGCCAAATGAGGCGGCATACTAGGCTGCGTTTGTTTGCGCACCTGCTGCTACCTTCATGAATCTTCAGTCGGACTTTTGTGGAACACCAGGGAAGAATGCGCAAGCTGAACCTCTTGTGTCTCACTTACGGATGAAGAGGGTTCCGCTGGGTTTTAGAGGGTATTGCGAACTCCACTCTCGCCGAGTCCCACACTCCTGACCCATACAGGTCGGGGTAAAAGCATTTCCCAGCGCAAAAAACCGATGTTATACTTTCGGCTCTACGTACGTAATAAACTGTTTAAAAAATGTTACCTCGTATACCTCTCAGTAATAAGAATTGATATATCTTATCAAAAACATATTTCTATAGAACTACTTTTGCTCTAAGCCAGTACTGCTCACCATTCCATTATTTACATCACACTTACATAAAACAAGTAGCCGCAGAGAAAAAAAAAATGTGATGCCGAAAAAGGGAACACCGCTCAGCGATTGTTGGGATTTCGTCCCAACGCTGGTTTTCAGCGGAGACCCGTACTAATACTGTAAAAGACTTCGTGTTNGGATAAACTGCCTCATTGGTCTAAACTGCCTCATTGGTCTAGTGGTTAGCATGTTCGACTACAGTCATGAGGTCCTGGGCTCGAGTCCCGCGTCGGGCCAATTCAAAAATCAATATTGAGTTTTCTATTAAGATTTTCTCAATGTTTGCCCGAAGTTGGGAAGTTGGCGGTGTGATCCACCCCCGTGCCTCGGAGAGCACGTTAAGCCGTCGGTCCTGCGCCTGATCTCTCTTTGTGTTTAGTTCTTCATTGTGTTATTTTCTTTTCCTTGTTGTTATTCTTTATTGCCTTTGTTTATTTTTGCAATTGTTTTTCTTATTGTTAAGGAAGAACCTTTTTATATGTTAAAGTGCTGAAGTTAACGAAATAAACTATTATCATTTTTTTTTATTTTTCTTTTAATTACACCTAAGTAATTTATTATTGATATACCTCTATTAATATAGAATCTATTTCTTTAAATAAATATTTGTACAGCTTTAATAGCTAGTCGATAAAAAACACGAATGGCCATCCTTATTGCAGTTAGAGAATTCAAAGCAGGTTTAATGGTGCATACAATTCGATACCGTATTTCATGTGTTATAATTGTGAAATTTGTCTGTCCGTTGTTTTATGACTTTGAGTCCGGTCTATGACAAAACAGAATAAATTTTTGCATGTTTATAGAGGGGAGAAGGGGTTGATAGACGCCTCCTGCAAGCAACATTCCACTGACTGCACCTGTAACATACAATTACATATTTATTTTGTCTTATTATTCAATGTAGTCATTCTAGTCTAAGATCCCGCTGCAAAATTGGTAAGGTAAGATAAGTAACAGCCATTTGACGTCCGGAGTGCTAGAGTAGATTGTGTAGGCGAACCTCTGGCCCTCCACCCATGGATGTTGACGGTCTTCCGTTGGGTTTTAGTGGGTATTATGAATTGTCAGTGAGTCCCACACTCCCGTCCAGGGGTGCGTAAAGGCATGTCCCAGCTGCGAAGAAAAAAAAAGCCATTTGACGTCCCACTGCGTGACCAGGCCTCCCAATTGGGGAGATGAATGATGAAAGAAGAATAGGTTTTAGGGCGTAGACCCACCACGCTGGTCCACTGCAGGTTGGCAAACGTTCATAGTATCTTTAATCTTCATTGAAAAAGGCTGCGTGTATCAGGTTGTACACGATGAAAATGTGAAACTTCTTTGACTTAAAGTATCATAACTTATTTTAAAGTTCATTTTACGTAATAGAAAACATTTATATTGTTATACTATTGCTGCAGCACTTATACATACTCACACATACTCGTACGTACTTTGCGTAACGCGTATCCCCTACCTATCTTTTTTTCGCTGGGAAATGCCTTTATTCATGCAGGTTGAAGTATAAACTTCCATCAGGGGGTGTGAGACTCGCTGGCTGTACCAGGATACTCATTAAAACCTAGCGGAACCCTCTTCATCCAGGTGTTGTAGTTCAGATGTTGTTGACACAATCAGCTCTGGCGTTCCAGATATATCCACTACACTGCTGTAAGAAGTCGTTTGGTTTAATTGTCAACTTGTTCATCTACAGATTAGTTGTTATTTGGTTGAGGTCCAGTTAGGGCCAACTTTAAATTGTTGGGGTGTTCTGTAAAACCTTTTACAGTTTTTGGTCTGAAGTTGGAAAGTCGGTAATATACTATAACCTCGTGTCTTGGAGAGCACGTTAAGCCTGAATCTTGACTATCTGTATGGTGATGCCTGACTAACCATCCTATCGGACTTCCAGAGTGATGAAACAGCAAAAACACTTTTCTTTGTTATAAAATATAAAATATTATGTGCAATAGGCTAATTTCTACATGTGAATAGAATTCGAAGTAGCAGTAGTAGTAAGTAGTGTTTGAAATTCGGTTGGGGTTATTATTAATTATAATTGTATTTTTATGTTTAAATATAATACGGGCAATATGTTTTCCTGGGTTGTAAATCAACCAAGTTGAATAGTTGTAACAATTAAAATGAAATCAAAATATTCTTTTTTCAAGCAGGCGTAGTAAGAAGACTCAGAGTCACTTAGCGGGCAATGGAGAGGGCTATGCTCGGGGTTTCCTTACGTGATCAAATAAGAAATGAGAAGATCAGTAGGAGAACTAAAGTCACCGACCTAGCCTATCGAATTGCAAAGCTGGAGTGGCAATGGGCAGGGCACACAGGTGGACCGATGACATCAGGCGGGTCGCTGGCAGCCGTTGGATACAAGCGGCGCAAAATCGGGCCCATTGGATTTAATTAAGAGAGACCTTTGTCCAGCAGTGGACGTCCGTCGGTTGAGACAACGATTACGAAATATAGTGTACTATGAACGTAACAATTTTGTTGCGGGATCTTCGCCTATATAGCGAATGTCGATCACCTGTCTATCATTTTGTATAACGTGAGAAGCATCAGTTTATATTTCTATGTTTAGAAGGATCGGTATGTAGTTTCTTATTATACGATGTACTTAAATAGGATACAGGTCCGATACATGCTTAAATACACTTAAAGCGTAATTTCAAAGTGTTTAAGTAACAGGAAGCTTTTACCCATTGTTAAAGGAACACTCGAGAAAGTTTGCCCTGTCATAATGAAACTAAAATGTCCTCTCAATAGATTGTTCACGGTTACTTGTCAAGTTATAACTTGAAATAACGTAGTTAGCGAGTGCATTAGGGGTCAAGTTGAATGTCGCGATGTTCGTCTAACCTCGTTACCGGAGAAAGGGGAAGATAATGGCAGGGCAAAGTTTCTCTTAAATTATTGTGAAATGTCTTTAAAAATCCTACAGGGTTTTTTGATGTTATATTAAAATCGAGTAAATTACAGCGTTTCTTATCAAACTCTTATACGGCTTTATCCATTTTGTCTCTCTCCTTTGTAAGATATTAAGCAACGATGACTCCAACTATGTTATTACCAGTTCACTAAATAAAAGCCTTGCTGACTTCTTACGCCAATGCTTACTTCCTGAATCCCTAGAAACCATTCTAAGCAAAAAGCTAGCACGGAATGATTTGGCGCCAAAATAACTGCATTCAGCAAATGCGGCTGACAAACGTTAGTGTTTTATTTAGCAAGCGCGTTGCGTAACAAGATGTTTTGTCTCTATCTATTTTATTTGTCTCTATTTATTTATTTTTTGATGCCCTCGCTGGCGCAGTGGTGCGAGTATTCGCTTTACTAGCGAAGGTCCCGGGTTCGATCCCCGGTAGGACGAATTTAGGAAATTGTATTTTCTAATTTGTCTAAATCTGGACTGGTGGGAGGATTCGGCCGAGGCTAGTTACCACCCTACTAGCAAAAACGTACCGCTAAACAAAAAGATTTGTGTTGCGGTACGATGCTGTGTAGAAACCGTAAGGGGTATATCACCTCTTAACAGATTAGCGAGCTTCTATATTAGATTGTATCATTACTTACCATCAGATGAGATCACAGTCACGCGCTAATCTGTCAGCAATAAAAAAAACTATCTTCTTTATTTATATAAAGCAAATAATATACAATTCTTATATGAATTTTCTAAACTAATATTATAAAGAGGAAACATTTGTATGTAATTATTGTTGCGTCTTCACACAAAAACTACTGGACTGATTTCAAAAATGTTTTCATCATTAGAAAGCTGCATTTTCACTGAGCAATATAGACTATATTACTTTCTTAAGAAATAGGAATCCCTAATAGAAATGAATTAATATAACCCAAGGTGTGAAAAAATAGCTTACAAAAATTTGTTATCGCGTGCGCTGGGAAAACTATTGGCGATAAAACAAAAAAATATTCTACAATATTACAGAACGTATTAATATCTACAAAAAAGTCCGCAACAACATAAATCCAAAAATTGTAGTAATGCCATTATATATACTTTTTTACATTTAAAAAGTTAAAAGTGGCGACAATAATCAAACCGTGTTTTTCACACCTCTGTATTATTCCGTATCCTATTAAATGGAATTTTATTAAAGACCGTTTCAATACCTGTAAAATACTTTTAAAGTTATTAATATTGGACATTCCATTCAAGTCGTCCTCGCTGGCGCAGTGGTGCGAGTATTCGGTTTGCTAGTGGAGGTCCCGGGTTCGATCCTCGGTAGGACGAATGTAGCAAATTGTATTTTCTAATTTGTCTGAGTCTGGACTGGTACCGCCAAACAAAGAGATTTGTGTTCCGGTACGATGCTGTGTAGAAACCGTAAGGGGTATATCGCCTCTTAACAGATTAGCGCGCTTCCATCTTAGACTGTATCATCACTTACCATCAGGTGAGATCACAGTCAAGCGCTAATCTGTCAGCAAAAAAAAAAGTCGTCAGGGTTGGCAGCGGAATCTCTTCAAAAGATTCTTAGCACCTGCCCCGCCGTTACCATGACCGCTGCCAGAGCTAGGAATAGCAGGGCTGCCGGGGACTGGGGGCCGTTGCTCCCTTGTGACTATCATTATAGTGGTTTTGCCGATAATCACCACGCTTGGCAGGCGGGTTTGTGATCGCAGTGCTGACCTTCTCGCACCGATAACGCTGCTGCCCGTTATCGGGTTGTGGCTTTTAGGTCAGCTAGGGAGCAGGGTGCACCGCGTGCAGGTGAGGTTGGCGTTTGGAGAATCGGACTGAGACGCGTTTCCCCCTTACAGCCCAGATATTTTCGTCCGATATTCCTCAGTGCCTGCAGACCAAAGTCTTCGAACAGTGCGTGTTGCCTACGGTTCTGAGACGTGGTCGCTGACTATGGGCCTCAGGCAGAAGCTCAGAGGCACTCAGCGTGTGATGGAGATGGTTTTGCTCGGAGTTTCTCTACGTGATCGAATCAGAAATGAAGATATCTGTAGTAGAACCAGAGTCACCGACATAGTCCTACGAATCGCGAACCTGAAGTGGCAATGGGTGGGTCACATAGTCCAAAGGACCGATGGACGTTAGGGGTCGAAGGTGTAGGCAGACCCCCCACAAGGTGGATTGATGATATAAAGAGGGTCGCCGGTAGCCGCTGGAGCCAGGCGGCGCAAGATCGGGCCTTGTCGACATCATTACGTGAGACCTATCTCCAGCAGTGGACGTCCATCGGTTAAAGTGACGACGACAACGACCGACGATTCCATTCAAATTATATCAAGAATTGAAAAATATCAATCTAAAGAAGATTGTAGCGACCCTTATAACTGTGCCAGCGACTGGTGAGTTAGCTCATATTCCAAGGATACCAGTGATACCCAACGATATACCTTTGCTGTCTTTATTTTTATCAAGCTAACAATTACTTGCAGGACAGGACACATAGCTAGAACAAACGATGGTCGCTGGGCGGAAAAAAATTTACACTGGTATCCCCGTGACGGACGACGGCCGAGAGGGCGGCCCCGACACCGTTGGCGGGATGACATTGTGGATATGGCAGGCCTGGCTTGGACGAGGTTAGCCTGGAACAGACAAGGGTGGAAAAGGATGGAGGAGGCCTTTGCCCAAAAATGGGCGTTCCAATATTGACTCGTCTTAAATGAAGAAGCATACCATTGACATTGACATATAATAATTTAATTAAACAGACATTACATAAATCTTAATTTGACTATTATATTAAAAGTAACTGCAATGACATATGTACACGAAACTTTAATTGGAAAATAAAGGCTTTATTATTATTATTATTAACAATTACTGGAGCGAATTAAACAAAGGTATATAAAAAAGAATTAGCGAAATCGGTCCAGCCGTTCACGCGTGATGCTGGGAAACAGGGACTCAAATATATGTATATGAAGATAAATATTGTGTTAACAAAGTTCTTAAGTGCCTGGCATTTCATGAAGCTTTTAGCTAACAGCGTCATGTCTATTAATCACTATTTACGATTTGTTTATACCATTCAAATGACTCTCTACCGACACGAGCTTTTCTTTGTATACACATATAACATTTACGTTCAGATTTGTTTATAGTTCCCTTACTTTTTAATGTAGTCTTCGTTACTGATAATATGTAATCTATAAGATCGTAATAGTGCCATTGCTTTTTGGCTTTGGTTTTATAATCCGATTTCAACAATTATTTTTGCTATTATAAAAAAGAGAAAACAATAAATAGAAATTTTAACAAAAAAAGAACAGCCTTCTAAACAAAATAACAAATACATTAATATGCTCTAAAAAGTAAGAAATAATTGCGTATTCTTTTATAGTGTTCTTCGTATTGCTATATTCGGAGTCGGTGTCAGCCAAGGCGGTTCTTTTTTTGTTAAAATTTATATTTATTTTTTAGTGAATCTGAAGTAAACTAACAAATTTGTCTCAATATCTGTACACCTAAAAACGTGTTGCTCATATGAGATAACGCCGTTTAAATTAAACAATTTTACAAAGTTAAATTTTTGATTAATATCGCCACACCCGGGATCGAACCCGAAACCCTTATACCACCGCTTCACATATAATTCACCTTGCCAAAAATCACACTCTTACTGTAAGCCGTTGAGGAGTTCCATTGATCTTCATATTAAACTACGACTAGCACTTGACCATACCGAAGTTACGGTGGGCGACTCAAATATCTGGATAGCTTATAGAAGATTCTGACGAGTATCGTTGATTTCCTCCTAGGAATTAAAGAGTTCCGTCACTTTGTCATGGATTCAATCATCAAAACCTAACCAAACTATCACAAAACAACCTTTGAAGTATATCCTTTCTAATAAAAAAGGAATCATCGAAATTGGTTGGCGTGAACTTGAGTTATTCATCCATTTGTCGGGCACATGCTTACGCAAATTTAAGACTTATCCGGTTTTGTCATGGATGCCATCATCAGAACTGGTTTAAAAAAAAATGGGACCCTATGCCGAGTACCACCTTTCATTGAAAAAAAATCATCAAGATCGGTCCTCCCAGTCGGCAGATATGAGGTAACAAACATAAAAAAATACAGACGAATTGATAACCTCCTCCTTTTTGAAGTCGGTTAAAGATGTGTTTCTCTTCACTTGATATCTCGCAACAATTGCGCGCCATTTCCTATTGGATAGATAAAACAAACCTTGGCAATCTTCATCTACAATCGAAGTCGTTTTAACGACCCTGGACGCTATAATAGTTAAATAAAGAGTAAACGCAACGAGTATAATGCATGGCAGAAGAAGCACAAAAGTAAAATAAATGCGGTAGAGATGAGAGCGTTGAGAAGTATGAGTGGATTGAAACTGAGTGACAGAGTAAGAAATAGTGTGATAAGAGAAAGTTGTGGTATAAAAGAAGATGTAGTGACTGAAGTTGAGAAAGGTATGCTTAGTTGGTTTGGACACGTAGAGAGAATGAAGGAAAGGAGATTGACAAAAAGGATTTATAACTCAAGAGTGAATGCGAAAGTTGGAAGGGGAAGACCAAGGCGGACGTTCCAGTATTAAATCCAGGACATTTTAAAAAAGGGCCAGGTCAAGAGTACTCTAAACCGACGAACTTATATGAAAGGTTAAAACTGAGTGACAAGAAATGGTGTGATAAGAGAACGTTGTGGTATAAAGGAAGATGTATTGACTAAAATTGAGAAAGGTATGCTTAGATGGTTTAGGCATGTAAAGAGAATGAATGAAAGGAGACTGACAAAAATGAGAGTGAATTCGAAAGTTGGAAGGGGAAGACCAAGATGAACGTTCCTGGATAATATCCAGGACATTTTAAATAAGGGTCAAGTCAAGAGTAAAGAGTACAAGAAGCGAAGGAGATATGCAGGGATCGTGGCAAGTGGAAGGACTTGGTCTCTGCTCACTCTTATGGGAAAGAGGCGTGATGCTATGCATGTATGTAAAGAGTATAAGTTCTACTGCTATCAATTTATAAAGCGTCAAATAGATGGTGACATACATATATACCTCGAGTAAAGCGTAACGCAATTTTTTCTTTTCCTATACCGTCATAAGAAGTTTCACTTCAAAAACGCAACAGGGAATTTCTTCGAACTTTATTAACGCTTTGTCTGTAACCGTATCATTATATACCGTAAAACAACAAGGAAAGATCGTCATTCGTCGTCAGTTCCATTGACAAAAGCCGACGTTGTCATATACTTTTTAAGGACCGGTTGTTCCCGGAATGAGGTAATTGGTACTTATGACAGGTTTTTAGTTACATTGAGCTATATGTCTCTAGGGAAACATCGATACATTAAATCGATTAACAATTATTAGATTCGAATTCGTTTTCTTATTACGGAGCGTCCTTTTGATGCTATCTGTGAGAAAGAGTGAGCGGGAGTGCTCTTTTCTGCGACAACGTAGTCGCCGTTAAGGAAGCCCATGAGAGAGAGAGAAAATGCAGTAGATGCTTCTCCTCATTGTCTAAGGAGGTGGGATACTAGGCGGCATCTGTTTGCGCACACCGGGGATGAATACGATTTTCATGGACGAAGATGCTTCCGCTGGATTTTAGTGGGCATTGCAAGGTCTCTTCTCTCGCTGAGTTGAACACTTCTGACCCATAAGTTGGGGTTTGTGCCTAAAAGCATTCCCAGTGCATTTCCCAGCGTAAATAAAAAACTCGAGTGTCCGCCTTGGGGACCTTACATTTGTGGCCGTCCTTGGGTTTAGGGGACTATTTGCTGGAGGGCATAGATGGCGCGATACTCATAAATGAAAGGGAATAGAGATTAGTGGCCTGTGAGAATTTTAAGTTACGTCCTTGTGAAAGAGAGAGAAAAAGAAAATACACGAAATAGATACAATAACTTAATCATAGGGAACAAAATGGCAGCGTTATCGCTATGTAGCAATTTTTGCCAAGCAACCTTAGGGTTAGAGAAATTTTGTTACTAAATTGGGTAGGTAGTGCCCAAAAACTTGGAGGGCGTTGGTCTCCTTTTGTGAAACCGTCTTGGTTAAAAAGAAGACCGCCGAGAGCGCGAGAGTGGGCCGATCTGGCACGGAGACGGAGACGCAGGGGTGACACAGCCGCCTAGTAGTCGTGGAATGTTCCAGCCTTCAGTCAGAGGAATAGCGAGCGGTGAGAGAGGGAGTTCCCATCGTTCTTTAGTATACAACCCCGAGAAGAATTTAGCTTAACGTGGTCTTAGGCTTCATTGTAGTAAAAATGATCATGGGATGCGTAAAACACCCCACAAGGGAGAGTATGGTGTCGCCTTACGGGTTTTAATGGATATAATCCTACATAATCTGGCCTATCTTCGAAAAAGGCCGGGTATCTAGGTGATGTCTAAAAAGTGTATAAGTACATAGACTATTATCATATCTAAGATTATTATTTCGCTGGAGTAGGCACCTAAGCAGTAGTAGGAGGATGATGTGGACGCTCCCTTTCTCCAGCGCAAGAGGTTGGATTTGCGCTTCTCTTGCCTACTCCCTTACCTTCCCAGTTGGAATCATTGAGAAAATCTCATCACATCGACGGCCTACGTAATTGGGATAAAATAATGACAAATCATCTAAAAACACGTATAATCGTTGTAGGTACCCGTAAAAAATATATTTTTTAATTTATTTTTACTGATGATACAATCTAAGATGGAGGTGCGCTAATTAGAGGGTTGAGTGGCAATTTACCTCTTATGGTGATTACACAGCGTCGTAACAGAACACCTGTTTGCTAAGCATTACGTCTTTGCTGATCAACTGCCCCATTGGACATGAGGTCCTGGGTTCAAACCCTGGTTTCCATTAAGATTAGGAAGTTGGCGGTGTGTCCATCCTCGTGCCTCAGAGATTACGTTAAGCCATTGGTCCTGCGCCTGACCTCTCTCAAGTTGTGTCGGATTTCCGTCACATGGGACTATGAGAGTGAAGGAATAGATAATGCACTTGTGTACTATGCCTTCCAATACGATTGAGGAGGCCTGTGCCAAGCAGTGTGACGTTAATATTCTGTTACTTACCTGTGGTAACCGATCCTCTAGTGGTCCATTAAAGGGTTAGGAGGATATCGTTTGATTTTGATACACTGGATCCAATCCCGAAGTCACAGGCAGAAACTAGCAACATATAATCTTGACGCATAAGTTATTAAGTCTACAATATAAATAAGTAAGTGACCCTTGGTCTGAACGAATAAATCACAGCTGCTGATGACACTTGAGAGACGCGATGTGTGAGGCATCGAGGAGCTGGCGCCGCTCGACCATCTGCATACACTTACGAGTGTGAACACACCGGACATGTATGTATACACCGATTTCGTGGCAGTGGTAAATTACTTAGTTTTATGTCACTTAGTTTTTAATTACTTTGAGACAGACACACAAATATGAGTACTGGATATTCCAGAGGAACTCTGCTAACGAATAAAAATAGTTATTCTCGAATACATAAAGTTTTTTCTGTCAATATGTGTCATTGAAGTCATGTGAATAAACTGCGATTTGAAATTCGTTATATCTCTTGAATGGGATATCCGATTTTAATGATTTAAAAAGTATTTTAAAGATATTATATCGATCTTTAATAAAATCATTTTATAGGATAAGGATTAATACAGAGGTATAAATAATACGGTTAGATTAACGTCGGCACTCTTATTAACTTTTAAAATGTAAAAACGTAGTTATAGTGGCATAAGTACAGTAGTTGGACATATGGCATCTGGGACTTTTTTGTAGATATTAATACCTTCTATAATATACATACATACATAGCATCACGCCTCATTCCCATAGGGGTAGGCAGAGACAACATCCTTCCACTTGCCACGATCCTTGCATATCTCCTTNAATATTGTAGAACATTTTTTTGTTATATTATCAATAGTTTCCGCTGCGCACGCGATGACAGATTTTTGTGACCTATTCACATCTTGGGTTAAATTAATGCATTTATATTAGGGTTCCCTATTTTTTAAAAAAGTAAAGCCTAATTAGTTCAGTGGAAATACAGCTTTCTAATGGTCAAAAAATTTTTGGAATCGGACCAGTAGTTATTGCGTGAAAACGTTACAAACATACATGTAGTTTCCTCTTTATAATATTAATATAAATTAGTAATGGACCTAATTAAGATAGACATATAGTCATTTACATAATACTTTAGTGTACACGGCAAAAGAAAATAATATGAAAAACAAGGTAAAACGAAAAAACATATATAAAACCTTATCGCTACACAGCGATTTCTACCAGGCAATCTTTGGGTTACAGATATTGCTTAAATGTTATCACAGATATCTCAGTGAAATTAGAAACAATTCCTTGTCGGAAATCATACTCAGGACCTCCGGAAGCAAAGCGAGCATTCTCACCACTGCGTTATTGAGACTGTTAAAGCTAAACAACTATTTGTCAATGTTAAATTGCAATTAATAGCTTTCAGAGAACAAACTCCTTTAATATTACAACTTTTATTATATATTTACAAAATAACTACTTTTACAATATTCAGAGCACAACTTATCACGATTGCTGTTGTAACTAGAATGCCTGGGAAGGCGATAACGCAAACGTATGTCAACTCGGAGTAGATCGGAGTTGACATTCGTATGCGGTCGGCTTGAAGTCAAACAATTACAATCCTCTTATTACATTTTCAATTATTAGTCTACTGTAAACTAAAGAGGTATACATATATTTATTACATTAATCATAACACATTATTATCATATAGTAATTATAATACCAGAATCTAACACAATAAATGTCAAAATAGTTATTACATGTTTTAAAAACTCGTCACTAGATTTATACCTAGTATCTTCTCAGTAGAAATAGACTACCGATTGAGTAGTAGATACATTACTAAAAGACGAGTTTTGACGAAACAAAACGAGCTTGTTAAATCTACTTGAATAATTAATACTTGGGTTAAAACAAATAGATTTTTTTGTAATAATAATGATCGAATTATATCATTGAATAGTCACAATGTATTATATCACTAAATATGTTTTATAATATTAAACTATTACGTGTAAAACTGGAGTCGAATATAAATATTTTCATCTCAAAGTGTCGAAGGCAGCAAATTTCTGTAACAAAAGCGTGATATTATTAACAAGTCCGTGACAATATAGTGACGCATTAAATCTATCCCCTTGTTTTAATCTTCTGTTACGAAAGGGTTTCGGAGGGCCCGATGGGACTTTATTACGTTTTAAATCATTTGACTGCACTTTATATGCAAATGCGCAACTCCTCCAGTACAATGACCTGGTACATTCCATACAGTACCCAAATAATTCACATTTAATGCTACAGTACGATTTTTAATGTACGCTTGACTTGATGAATAAGATAGAGAATGGTAGCAAGTGTTACACAAGTGTGATGGGGAAGACAAACGTACGGATATTTTATTTCACTCATCTCTAGAGCACACATTATGATGGGCAGAGTGAGGTCATTCCCAATCAGCTACAATAAGTTGTGGCGCTGTTTTTATATCAGATGTCTCAAAAGAAATTTAATATTATTTAGCTTACTGCGTGAACGCAACGTATGTGAGGGGCGCGGGGGTTATATCAATCGGTAGCCTGGCTCTTGGGAATTCAATCGCTATGAAGCTGCAACCCTATGGGCTGCGATTTCGGTGCGAGCAATTATCGGCCCTTATTTTTTTGAAGACGAAAAGGGGTGTGCAGTTACAGTGAAAACAGAGCGTTATGATCGTGAAATTTTTAAGGCAAATAGATCACCCGGAGACAAATTGGCCTCCACACAGTCCAGATTTAACCCCTATGGACTTTTTCCTATGGGGATATGTTAAATCAAAAGTCCACCTGCGAGCCCCCATAAGTTCTATTTTACTGTTCGATTAAATGACTGCCGAGAACTCCAGGGTCTACATTTGGACGATATCATTTTTAAGAAATAAATCATTAAAAAGCGTTTATTAATAATTAATAAACATTTTCTTAAAGTGGCCCATATACAGGAAAAAATGTGCGAAAGAAGATTGCGTTGGTTTGGACATGTAATGAGAAGGGATGAAGGCCATGTTACGAAGTCTGCATTAAATGCAATTGAAGGAAAGAAAAGCCGTGGTCGCCCCCCCCCCCCCCCCCAACTTGTATGAGCACTATTAAAACAGACATGAACTTAATGGGTGTTTGGCACTCGATAGAGGCAAATGGCGTTTACATACTCGGAGAGCTGACCCCAACTGACATGGGACAAAAGCAAGGGTATGGATAGATTTCTCTTTATACGGCTTAATTTTTTTTAATCGATCAACTATATATAAAATTTATTTTGAGACACCCTTGATTACATTCTTTTTTATTTTTCGTTTCATAGAGAACACGGAATTACTCGAACCTCGATTTCGCTTAAAATAATACAATATTGCTAGCAGACGTCTCGGGTTTAATCCTCGGCAGCGCGAATTTAAGAAATTGCATTTTCTAATGTGTACGAGTATATATTTTTTTTTGACGCTGGGAAATGCATTTACGCACCCCAACCGAACAGTCATCGGTTGGGAGTGTGGGACTCACTAGACAAAACCAGAATACCCACTAAAACCCAGCGGAACCCTCTTGATCCTTTAGTGAGGGGCCAGAGGCTCAGAGAAAACATTCTACTCTAGCATGTGTATGAGTATATGCAAAGACGTATCGACAAGCAAAGAGATTTATGTTCCGGTATGCTGTATAGAAACCATAAGAGGTAAATTGCCTCTTAACAGATTAGCTTCTATCTTAGACTGCTTCATCATTTACCATCAGGTGAGATGACAGTCAAGCGCTAAACTGAGAATAATGAAACAAAGGTCAGTGCAGCGTAATTACACGAAATAATTGTCATATTTCAATGAAATATTTATTGGCACAGTGGTAATATTGAATGTTGAAAGTGCAGTATAGAACGTAGCTTTTTAGCGAAACTGCCGTAACATATGAATTCTGGATGAAGTCCATTGCCAGTTCTAATATACTTAGATTGATAGATATTGATAAATTTAAAACATTTATTAAAAGAAAACCAATATAAACAATCATATTAGACTATGAAGGATTACTTAGACGATAAAAAAGCCTGGGATAATCTAAGTTATATATAATATTTTGAATCATATTGTAAAATTTACATTTAAACAAAAAAGATGCCCCCCTGAGTTGGTGTGGGTGTGTTCTCTCCATCTCACACACGTCCTCTCAAGGCACGGTTGCTTCCGGAGGTACCTGTGTCGAGTGGCAAGGATAGAACCGACGGAGGAATGTCATGTGTGTGGCGCAGTAGAGGACATTGCTCACCACATACTCGCTGCGTGTCCATGGTGGGCTGACCAACGAGCAGCACTCGTGGCAGTAGTCGCAAACGACCTTTCTCTACTCGCTGTGGTTAACGACATAGTAGCTAGGAAAGTCTGTTAGGAGGCGATGGTCTCCTTCTGTGAAAATGTCAGACGCTTCCGCCATGCGCAGGAGGAGGCCGGGGCGTAGACGGGCGGCCCATTATTGACGTCTATCCCTAAGGGGATATCTATCCCTTAGGCTTAGCTTGTGGCAACAGGTCCGAGGCCTGTTGCCCGAAGCGAGGAAAGATAGGTGACATGTCGAGTGCTGCCGACATGCCATCCGAGCGGAGGAATTCAATCGGGGGGAGCCTTGTAAGGCACACATAGGTGGGAGTGCGGACGAATTCCGATCCCGTACTTTCGCCAGGGAACGTAGGGAGGAGTACCGTTAGGTTTTAGCCGGTAAAAGTCCGGCATAACTTGCAACGCCTCGCCTTGGTGTTGGAGGTATCCACGAGGATATCCTGACGTAAAAAAAAAGGATTCTTATCAAACCAAGTGGTGAACTAATCTTTAAAATTCGATGAAATATAAAATATTATGTTATGTGTTAAGATGTTAGGAGATCCCTTCTGAAAATGAAACACACGATAGCACTAATGACACGTTTGATGATGCGACGGGAAAAATCAATCCTGATTAAAAAAGATCGTACCAGCTGATGCTTGAACCCGCGGGTCGATCGAGCATCAGCTGTTTTTGACTTTGTGTTTCATTGCTGGATTTGGAAATGAAACTTCTTTTGGCGCATCAGGGTAACTTTTTTACGGATGAAACGCGTGATTAGTGTCACGAAGATGTGCAGCGTTTTTTATGCTAATTCCTTTGTTAGGTAGTTTTAATATTTTCAAATAACATGTTGCATTTTAATTTGTCACTCGTCATATAATAATTTCATATAGATACTATTTTTCATAATATATAATACAAAAGATTTCATAAATTCTATTCTGTAATTTATAAATAAAAAAAAAAAATAATTCCATTATAATTTCTAATATTGACCAAAATCTCGTGGCATTTTTATTTACGATTCGCCATTTGAGATTACAATAAATTATTTTGTTTAATATAAATAAATTATAAAATATTTTAATGATTAATTTACAACGATTTTGTGCAAATTTAAATTAAAGTTAGATATTTTTAGTATCGACATAAAAACACGAGAATCACATAACATTCATGATCTGTGAGATTTTACTATTAAATTTTAAACAATATAAACTAAATGTATTTTAATTAATTCGCTTTAATTATTTTTATTCATTATTAAATTCAATGGATTAAGAATGAATTAATGTTTACTCTACGCTGATGATCAAGTAATACTTGCGTCATCCGCTAATGAGCTTCAGGAGATGCTAAATATTATGAATGAAGCTTTGAAAGGGAAAGGAATGAAAGTGAATGTAAACAAAACGAAAGTTATGCTTTTTGAACGAGATGAATCTATGATGAATGGCAATATTTTGATAGATGGGGAACAAGTGGAAGAGGTGAAAGAATTTGTATACTTGGGATCTAAATTTACAAAAGATGGAACATGTGAAAGTGATATCGAAAGGAGAGTGAATGCAGGGAATATGGTAAATGGTGCTCTGCACGCTTTTATGAATAGCCAGATGGTGTCTCAAAGGGCTAGACTGGCAGTGCATGCAGGAGTGTTGGTGCCAACACTTATGTATGGTAGTGAAAGTATGGCAGAAGAATCACATAAGTAAAATAAATGCGGTAGAGATTACAGCGTTGAGAAGCATAAGTGGATTAAAACTGAGTGACAGAGTAAGAAATGGTGTAATAAGATAACCTTATGGTATAAAAGAAGATGTAGTGACTAAAATGGAGAAAGATGGTTAGATGGTTTGGGCATGTAGAGAGAATGAATGAAAGGAGGCTGACAAAAAGGATTTATGAGTCAAGAGTGAATGCGAATGTTGGAATGGGAAGACCAAGGCAAACGTTCCAGGACCAAATCCAGGACATTTTAAATAAGGGCCAAGTCAAGAGTACTCTAAAGTTGTATGAAAGGTTTAATGAAAATGAAGGAAGCGTAGGAGATATGCAAGGATCGTGGCAAGTGGAAGGATGTTGTCTCTGCCTACCCCTAAGGGAATGAGGCGTGAGGCTATGTATGTATGTATTAAATTCAAATATATTGTTGTCATTTTCAGATCGCATTGCCAAAAATGGGAGAACACAGAGATTGCAGAAACACTTTAATGTAAATATCGAAAAAATAAATTTATAATTTGTATTAATGTTCGACACTTTTAATATTTTAAGTGCAATTAAATTCCTAACGTACCTTCTTTTTTCCCTTCCTCCAAGTCTCGGAAATCTAAAGTTTTACATTTGTATAAACATAAACAAGACTTAAAAATTACTTTGCCATAGAAGTTTAATTCCTGACAGGTGTACTTTGTACGTTATTTGTACTTTAACTTACTTTTTAGTATAGTAATGTATTATTTATGAAACAAACATGATGGAGCGTAAGTTATACTTATAAAATAGGTTTTTCAATCAAAGGTGTCCTCAGTACCATCGTCTGTCTTTGTTTTCGGAAGCGGTCTCATAACATCTTGTGCAAAGGTGTAGAAGTGTCATTGAAGCTCAAAAAATTAGAGTTTTCATTATTATCAACACACGTTTTAATTATTTACCAACACATAAATTTTAACTATATCAATTTCTAGCCCAAATCTACTATTACAAAAGTTCTTCAATTTCTCTGTAATGTATTTCATAATTAACTCCTCTACCACCGCCCTAATAACCGCAGACACAAATAGGATTTATATTATTAAAATTTGAATGCGAAGGGTGTATTTACCCAAACATCAAAATAGTAAGCCAAAACTCCAGAAATCAATGAGGAGTTTATTTGTTATTAATGTTGAGCAATCGATATAAAAAGATAAGTAGCAGCCCATTAAGATTCCAGTGCTGGGCACAGGCCTCCTCACTGTAGTAGAGAAGGTTTTTAGAACATAGAACTACCACGCTGCTCAACTGCGGGTTGGCAGGCGTAGTAGACAAGTGCACTCTCTATTCCTCCACTCTCTTAGTCCGATGTGACGGGAATCCGACAAGCCGACTTCCCAACTTCGGGCAAATATTGAGAAAATCTTAATAGAAAACTCAATAGCAGTTTTTTAATTAACTCGAACCCACGACTTCATGTCTGTGGCTGAACATGCTATCCACTACACCAATGAGGCAGGCAATATTTCTACCACCTCGCTGACACAGTGGCTAAAGTAACCGCTTTGTTAACAGAGGTCCCGAGTTCAGTCTCCGGTAGGACGAATTTAGGAAATTGCATCTTCTAATTTATCTAAGTCTTGGTTGGTGGGAGGGTTCGGCCGTGGTTAGTTACCACCCTACCAGCAAAGTTATATCGCCATGCTGTCTAGAAACTATAAGAGGTAAATTGAATCTTACCAGATTAGCACGGACGTTTTTCAGTCCATTGCTCCGCGAAATAAAGTCACTTCCACTCATCTCTCACTGGAGAGCATTACGCAATGCTTCCCAACGAGAGGTCGACTCGGTCGGTCGAGAGGCTGCCGGTTGACGCCACCAGGAGGTGATGCTGAGGTCCCCAGGTGGCAGAATCTGCCACAGTGTCATGCGCCGAATCGATGGCTGTGCCACACTGATGACAAACGGGTGACTCCTCCCGGCCAATTTGGTGAAATAACTTTCCGAAGCACCCATGTCCGGTCAGAACCTGCACTACTCTATAGGAAAGCGTCCCGTGCTCCCTGGAAAGCTACTGTTCCAGGTGAGGACGGATGCCACCAAAGTGGCCATGCCCGCGACTGTGGACCCGACATTTTTGCTCATTTTTGGACCACAGCCTGATCGGCCAGGGCTTTGACCCTTCGGACCTCATCAGCATGCAGACCATTCGCCCTTGCAGCTGCTCTGTGCCGATATATGACCCGGGACTTAAATGTTCCTGAAAGACTACCAAATGTTATGATTTTTATGTCTACTAATAGTTGAACTATATAATGTTATCTATTGTTTATTAAATTAAGACTCTGGTGTAGCATCATGTTGCGCTAAACTTTGAAATTGTGAAAAAAGTCTTACTTGTATTTATAGGCTCATATCTTAAAAATTACAACTTACCTCAAGGGTTTTTATTATTATTCACATCACTTATATATTAAAAACATAAATAATCACCAATAAACACTCACAGTTCGTAAAATACTACAAAAAACCGTAACAATCTTCGAAGCGACACACGCCGATAGTAACGGTCACTTTGTAACTGATTTATATTTTGTTTTTCTATTGTTTGATGTTATCTCTACCTATTTTGTTTTATATTATGACTTAAAATGAAAGAGATGCTACTATTTAATTTATTTGCGTTAATATATATCTATACAAGTCTGCCAACCCACAGTGGAATAGCGTGGTGGATTCATGCTCTAAAAAGCTACTAAGAATGAAGAGGCATGCGCCCAGCAGTTAGATAGATAGATAGATGTATACTTTATTGAACACCACAGAAATAGGACAAAAGAAAAATACAACAACTTAAAATTAACTAAATTTAGTGTGCAATTGGGCGGTCTTATCGCTACATAGCGATCTCTTCCAGACAACCCTTGCGGTTAGGGAGAGAGTCAAAGAAAAGAGAGAGAAGGTAGGCGGTGTTACTAAAGAAATAGACATACATATTTTATCTACATGAAGATATTCATAATAATACAAATACTACAGTTGGACGTTAATGAGCTGCTTCTTATTTTACAAGTAGAAATATATTATATCTATGTACATATATAACTCTACACACTTATATACTGTGTACAGTATCTACGTAAATGAAGTTATGTAGGCGTTAATTACGGTACGTGAATTTGGCAAAGCGTTAATACGTCAATTTGGAAGGGCCCCTACTAAATCATTGCCCCTTGAACATTAACTTGGACACGTGTAAAGCTGTGCGGCGCTGATAAACCATGAAACACGATCTTATTCAATAAAGCTTCGCATAAACCACCCCTTAATACCGCTTTGATAAGATAATCTGTTAGTCTTTGAAGTAAAATTTATTTACGTTTACTATAGGCTACTATTAAGAGGGGACAGATATGACTAAAGTATCAGGGCCGGATTTAGAGGCACCGGACCATAAAAAGCGACTAGCCCCCGTTGGCCACAAATTATTTTCGAAAAAAAATTACTATTTATTTATTTGAGATTGTAATTAAAAAACAATAACAATATTTTTAAATAATTAACAAACTTTAAGATTTATCCAAAAAAAAAACCGAGAAAGAGAATGTTCACGCCGTCCGTGACCAGGTCGCGGAGACTACCAANCAAAAAAAAAAAAACCGAGAAACAGAATGTTCACAACGTCCGTGACCAGGTCGTGGAGACTATCAAGGTCACCAGGGCCCATAGTGGTGCCGGCAGCCTCGGTCACCGTAGACGGCGGGAGGAGGAATTATACTGGAGATTCCAGAGCGGTCGGACAGTTAGTGGGGTTTCGCACCTACCTCGTCTCCAGGCGCCGCTCTCCTCGACGGCGTCGACTCCGGCAGATGTGTGTTCACGTGAGATGTGTACTGTAAGTGTTCGCGACTTTTTGTATAATATTATCGAACTTATTTATTCATCTTTGTAAATATAAATAGTTTTACGGTAGTAATTCTCGTAGTAATTGTCGTAATTTAGGCTTAATTTATGTTATAGTTTATCATTGTGTTTAGTCTCCTTGTGTTAGAATCCCTTTGTTAGTAAGTTCATATTGTAATAGGATTATGCTTAATTTAGTTATAGAATTGCAAATAGTTTGGCAATAAAGATAAGAGGGGTACAGAGTGCGGTCCCAGTGAAGTCGTGTGTAACATCTGGCGGCAGCGACCATAGATCTGCGCGGGGCCACCCCACCAGGGATAGAGGTTTGAATAGATAACGGCGCCCGCGCAGTCACCTCGATTCTGCATGGTNCCAGGCGCCGCTCTCTTCGACGGCGTCGACTCCGGAAAATGTGTGTTCACGTGAGATGTGTACTGTAAGTGTTTTATGGAATGTGTAAAGTGTATAACCTGCCAAAGCGTCGCGGAAGGCCGTCGTCGGCGACGATGGTTCACTCTTCCACTCCAAACTCCACAGGAAGGAAGGACTATTGGGGCCAATGCGAGGGCGAGCTAGCCTAGCCGCGTTTTGACTCACCACCTTTCACTAGAGGGCAACGAGAGCCTACAAAACGGGAGGATAGGGTTTCCGCTGGCCCCACGAAACAATTAACGCGTAGGATATGGCACTTCCTTACGAAAATCACTCAAAATTCCCGAGACGGGCCTAGATCGCGCCCGTCTTCTGTCCGGTTCGCGGATGACAGTTTTCTAAAGGATTCTAATAGCACAGAACTATGCTCTTAGAGTATATTCCTCCATGCCCACAGAGCACCGATGCCTAGCGCCATCGGGCGCGAATAGAGAAGTATTGTAAATACACACGGAGAGACAAAGAACAGATCTTTGATGATGATCTCAGAAAGGTAATTCATTGTAATCACGTCCATGAACTTAAGGATGATTTATTTATTTACCAAACACTCAATCTTTAAAAGGAATCTTTTTGACACTCGCACTGGGTTTCCCTGTGTCGCGAATGTGATGACCTTCCTCCGTAAACATAAATAATGACATTCAAAATAATTTTACTAGTAATTAAATCCTATTTAGGGTATGCCTGTGATTGTGTGTGCAGGTAAGTGTATATATGTGTGCATGAGTGTTTAAGTTTGTGTGTAAATGTTTGCAGTTATGCAATGTGGTCGAAATAATTGTTAACGCGGAACCATGGGTAAATTTTCTGTTCNTTATTATCTAAAGATTTATCCTATTATGTGCAGTTATGCAGTGTGGTCGAAATAATCGTTAACGCGGAACCATGGGTAAATTTTCTGTTCTGTTAAATTCAGCAACCATTTATTAATTACTGTTACTGAATTTTTTTTTATAATCGGTTAATTTTATTTATAGATGCAGTCCAATAACATATGTGTCGTTTAGCATACTTGATCTGTACCGCTTGATTTTACATACAGTCCATTTTCTTCTAGTTGCTATTTGTCGGGGTAATTCTTTAGAATTAATAGAACTTATATTGTCTCCTTTGATATTTCAGAATGTATATAATTGCTTATTTTGTTTGAAATTGTAATGATAAGAAATTCTTCATTTAGTTTAGTAAATAAAGATAACGCATAAGACCAATTTCAAGTTTACATTACCATTTTTTAAATAGTTTCAAAGTCTTTATTGTGGGGGGCCTCTCTCTTTGGGATCCTCTCTAAGTCCGGCCCTGTAAAGTATTGTATTACGATCTTACAAAGTGTACCCTTATGAGGATTTTCTGAATATTTAGTATTTGACTGTTATTATTTATGTATTTAAAACTTTTTCGTATACTGTCGTATATTTATAGCCTAAATGGAGTCAATAAATGGAACAAGAGGCTTTCTTATCGCTTTATATCCGTTCTGTCTCCCTTTCGGAGACTGTATCTTAAAATATATTTATGTATGTTTATTACTTAGGTAATTTATGTTTTTATATAAATTTGGAATAGGGAAGAGGCTGAGGAGACGATGTACTGATGACGTTTGTGATGAGTGGGAATGTTTTACAGTTTCTTAATCATTTTTTGAAACGATAGTCTATGAACACATAATTATAGTTGAGTTACCGTAGTAATATATAAAGAAGTACAAGTGGATTGAGACTGAGTGACAATGTAAGAAATAATGTGATAAGAGAACGTTGTGGCATAAAAGATGAAGTGACTAAAATTGAAAAAGGTAGGCTTAGATGGTTTGGCATGTAGAGAGAATGAATGAAAGAAGACTGACAAATAAGGATTTATGAGTCAAGAGTGTATGGGAAAGTTGGAAGGGGAAGACCAAGGAAGACAAAGTTTAATGAAGATGAAAGAAGCGAAGGAGATGTGCAAGGATCGTGGCAAGTGGAAGGAAGAATGAGGCCTCATGCTGTTTATTTATGTATTTTATATGTTCGTTGCACACATACCTGTTTTGTTTAATGTAGATAAAAAACTTAAAGCTGAATAAATATATGAAACGTAGTTCTCTCTTAATTTTCGTCTGATCACACTCTTCCTAAAGCTCTCGTCACCCATTCACCAGATTAATCCCCGAGTAAAGAAGTTTTCCTTTTAAAACTATATTCAAAGGAGTAACTGTTCAAAAGAAGGCTCATATTTTGAACCATCAGTAGTCTGTCCATTGGTAACAAATCTACAACCGGTTTGCATAGTTTTTGTGTTTAGCTTTCAATTGCATCTGGAATTAAGTCGAAACATCTTTGTTACTTAAATAAACTTCAACATTGTAATAGGACGTTTTTGATATATTTCTTAAAACTATCAAATTCTTCCTTCACCCTAAAATAAACCATGACAATTTTGTTGGAATCAACTTAGCATACCTGGTTAATTTGTTACTAACAGATAGTAATGATTTAAAAGAGTTTTTTGACTTTGTTTGAATAAAGTATATATTGATTTTAACATAACTCTATTGCCACTTGATATGTTACTTTATCAAGAATAAATCTGTTTAAACCGAATCCCAATCAGTTAATGCAGGTAGCCGCTCATTGGTATTGACCTTGACTTCTTTTATAACGGTTTGTTGGTGACTCACGCGTCGTGACAATGCAGTGAAATATTTTCGATCATTATTAGTATCGACTCACATATAAAGCCACGTAATATTAAACAAGTTGTGATACGATTTAAACATATACGAAGTTTTATGCCGTTCTGCTATTCTATAAATAATTAAACCGCATTTGGATATTCAAGCTGTTAGCGGTATCGATTATATTGTATTTATTGTTAATACAGATTCAGTTTATAGAATGGTAATATCGTCGTCGTCGTCGCTTCAACCGATGGACGTCCACTGCTGGGCATAGGTCTCACAAAATGCCCACAAGGCCCGATCTTGCGCTGTCTGGCTCCAGCGGCTACCGACGACCCTTCTTATATCGTCGGGCCCCAACGTCCATCCGTTCGTCGGACTATGTGCCCCGCCCATTGTCACGTTAGGCTCACGATTCGTAGGGCTATGTCAGTGACTTTGGTTCTGCTATGGATCTCCTCATTTCTGATTTGATCGCGTAGAGAAACTCCGAGCTTAGCCTTCTCCATCACACGCTGAGTGACTCTGAGCTTTCGAATGAGGTCCATTGTCAGCGACCACGTTTCCGATCCGTAGGTAGGCACCACCAACATGCATTGTTTAAAGATATGGGACGAAAATGAGTTGGATACGGCGGTTGACCTCCTTGTCGAAATTAGACCTACCTAGCTGGACTATGTGGGACAGGTATGTGTCCTTGTTAACAATTTCGAGTGTCGAATTCTCAACGATGACTGGGTGGAGCGAAATATGGATATTGGACATAACTTTCGTCTTATCCATGTTCATTTTTAGGCCCACCTGTCGAGAAGATTCACTGAGGACATCGAGCATTGAATTGAGATCTTCCAGAGTCTCTGCCATAATAACCATTTCGTCGGCAAACAGTAGATGAGTGATGTACTCGCCGTTGATGTTCATGCCCAGTCCGTTCCACTCCAAAAGCTTAGAAAGGTCTTCCAGCGCCGCAGTGATGAGCTTCGAGGAGATAACATCTCCCTATCGCACTTCACGTTGCTGTTGGATAGACGCTGTGCTTTGGTACTGTATACGGACTGACCGTATGTACCGCTGGTTAATTTAGCATCTCTGTAAAGATCTTAACAGGGCCCATTTTTCCACCGAATCGAAGGCTTTCTCATGGTCAACGAACGCTAAGTAAAGTGGCCGATTATACTCTTCGGTTTTCTGTATAATCTGCCGCAGCGTAAAGATGTAGTCTATGGTACTGAAGCCTTTTCGGAATCCGGCTTGTTTGGGGGGCTGGAAGTCGTCAAACTTGCGAGCGAGACGATTCGTCATGGCCCTCGAGGACAGTTTATAGACATGACTTAGCAGCGCAATAGGTCTATAGTTCTTCAATAAAATGTCGTCACCTTTGAAGAACAGAACTACTACGCTCCTTTCCCATTGCCTTTGGCACCGTGCCTTCCAGGCTGACGGAATTGAACATTCTCTGAAGGACTTTAAGTATGGTAATATATTCCAGTTGATTTAGGATTTTACATTGCAAGTTTTACAACAGTTTTTCTTCCGATAATAGCGAACTTTCAGTTTTCAAGATCCTCAGCTGGGTCACTCTTTGTTTATTTTTAACGTTACGCGAAATGTCTTTATAAACAAAGCTGGTCAGAATTAAATTTCCTACACTTTTAATATATTATAGAACTAAATTCAGTGACAGAACCAAATATTTGTAACTAAAATTGATGATCAATATTAGAGTTATGTGTCTGAAGACTAACATTACGTTTTTACGGTTTATTCACTGTTGCTGTAATAAAGAATGCGAATGGAAGAGATTAATGCATGAAAAGCCAAACGCTTAGGATGATCACGCCTCTCTATCGCTGGTTCCGCTCTCCTGCTTGGACATTAGACTTAGGCGAAACGTGACAATAATTTATGCCTTTATAATCAAAATAAAAAAACCTTTCTCTATAAACATTAAAATCCACAGCTTAACAATCCTAAATGTCAAGTTACAAGAAAGTGATTTATCAACTTTTGTTCCTTGAAAACGAGTAAGTAATTAAATTTAATGGGATCTCATTTTGGTTTTATTTCGCAAACTCGAGAAATGCGAGTAACCGGATATACAGTTACTCGTTTTAAATAGACGTAAAATAACACTTGTTCGTGCTTTTTTAACAGTTTCTTGTACGTACGATCAGGATTACTTGCTGCTTTAATAAAAAATAATATAAATTAGTTAATTTCGTCAAGCACAACACTTTAATATATAAATAGATTGGAGCTTTCTTTTAAGGGTTGAAGGATCTTTCTTTATTAACAAAATGAACTTAACACAAAACTTATACAGTATATTAATTCGATTGTGCACTGTCAATACATAAAATGAAATATGGAATTGCTGTTTGGAAAATTTAGAAAGATTTAAGCTTTCTTTATATATATTAACGATAACTAAGTCCAAATTTTATAACATTGGGGTAACTTTTTAATATCTAAATTCAGTTAACATTTTGTGCAGATAAATCTGTACTTATTGATTATCTAAATTGTAAAAGAAGTCACCTTATATTTATAAACATCTCGGTAGAAGTAAGTTTAGTTGTCTAATAACATTGCCGCAATAATACCTTTCTAATGGAACTAGTTTGGATACATAATGACGCTAACAGAGTTAACAAGGATAATATTTTTTAATTAGGCACAAAAAATACATTAAACCAATTTAAACTACCATGTATTTATATACATAAGCACTATATGCTTCTATCAATCGTTCATAATAATGTCAAAAAAGTTTATATTTTTAAAACCACAAAGAAGGTAACATTAGAAAAGATTATATTGTTGAAAAGACAAAGAAGGTTACATTAGAAAATTTTAAATTGTCAAAACCACAAAGAAGGTTTCATTAGAAAATATTATATTGTCAAATGCACTAAGAAGGTAACATTAGAAAAAGTATAGTGTCAAAAGTACTAAGTAGATTACATTAGAAAAGTTTATATTGTCAAAAGAACAAAGCTTTCATTAGAAAATATTATATTGTCAAATGCACTAAGAAGGTTACATTAGAAAAAGTATATTGTCAAAAGTACTAAGTAGATTACATTAGAAAAGATTTTATAGTCATAAGCACTAAGGAGGTTACATTAGAAAAGTTTATATTGTCAAAAGAACAAACAAGGTTACAATAGATTTTTTTAATTAAAAACATAAATAAGGTTAAATTAGAAAAGATTGTCTTGTCAAAATCACAAAGAATGTTACATTAAAAAAGTTTACATTGTCAAAAGTACTAAGAAGGTTACATTAGAAAAGAATATCTAGTCAAAAGCAGAATGAAGGTTACATTATAAAAGTTCTTATGGTAGTTAAGTTTACATAAAAGTGATGTTCTACGTTACATTGACAATTTTTTGGATATAGGGAAATAGGAACTATGTTGAGTTTAGACTTTGATAAACCAGTAGTCGCTGGAGCTATAATGTTATATTTCTTTCACAATATAACCTTAATAATGTTCATACTTATAATTTAAATCAATTATGCTCGTATTTCGAATATAAAGTGACCACTAGTATAAATTAATAGACAGGAAATCAAACATACCAAATATGTAGAATCGAAATGCGTACGAGGACACTTGAGATAGATGTTCCACTTTAACGATGAATCAAACACATGTAACGAAATCTTTAACACAGTTAATACCCCGTGGGTTCATTGCAAATAGATTTCTAATAGCACTTTAATGAGTCATTCGATATAAAATTCAGCGATGCTCTTGAGATCACGACCTGAAAAATTATTCAACCACATGGCTGACCGTAAATTAATTCCTAAAACTGTTTACATTATAAAGTCTGGCTAGTTTATTCTGATGGAACTTCCAAACGTTTACCTGGCACCTACTTAGGGGAATGTTTAGAGCTGTCTAGTGGTTGGGAGATAAAATACAAGATAGAGACGTGCTACAGAGACGGTTGCATGATATACACTTTGTATACACTAAATAGGAAATCTTTGGGAGTTAAATAATTATTGGTAATAAAAAAAATGAGACGTTTAAACATTCGCGTCAAAGTCCGCAAAATATTCTTCTTCTTTTCACACACACAATTTCGGCAGTGCCACGTTTATTGGAGAAGGCACGTAGGTGATTGTAGGGTTTTTGTGATGGTAAACCAAAATTTTGATAATTTACAAGTAGTTGACACCTTATAAACCACCACCACTAAAAAATAAAAAGGGTTAGGGACAACACAATACAACACATGATGAATACTTTACAAAACATTCACAACTTAATACTATTCATTTGATAAATTTATAATGATATTTACAATAGGGCCTATATACTGGGGTGCCTCCCACAAGGTGGACCGATGATATCTAGAGACGGTCGCCGGTAGCCGCTGGAGCCAGGAGGCGCAAGATCGGGCCTTGTTTACGTCATTACGTGAGACCTATGTCCAGCAGTGGACGTCCATCGGTTGAAGCAACGATGACGACGACGACTTGGGTTAACAAATACTCAACATTTAAAGGAAAAGGAACAGTGGAACGAATAATGTCATATATGGGATGGGAAATTTTAGAACAGTTGAATACGATATGGGATAAAGTGCCTTCGTCCAGGTCACATTCACAAATTGAATTGTACCTGATCCGGAGTTTCACTAGATGGACAGGGGAACACAAGTGACCATGACGCATTTGTGAAATAGTAGATGATACAGAGCGATTTGACATGTATGAACTAAAAACAAGGGTCCCCTGGGATATTTGGCTAGGTGGCAGCATAATATTTACCTTTAACCAATTTTGATAAAATCCAGTACGAGCTCCAAGATTTTTCCATGTAACACTTAGAAAGTGATAGTTGCGTTCAGAATTACTTGATTATCAATTTCAAATGTCAAAAACCACTTAAAAAGGAAACAAAAGTATTCTTTTCAATTGAATTTGATTTCTAAACAACCATAAACTAAAGAAGAAGACTTATATTTAATTGTTTTCTAAACGACATCAAATATCTGACAGGTAGGATAATTTCTAAGTGAAAGCGAAATTGTTGTTTTTACTAACACAATAACACTAATACGTAATAAAAAAAAATTTTAACAAAAAAAGAACCACCTTCAAAACAAACCGCGGCAGCCAAGGTAGATGTTCCCCCCGTGTCCACTTGGCAGCTCTCGCGTCCCTCCCACCTATAGCTATATATGTAGGTGCCTCGGCTGACACCGACTCCGAATATAACAATACAAAGAACACTATAAAAGAATACGCAATTATTTCTTACTTTTTAGAGCATATTAATGTATTTATAAGTTCGTTTTGAAGGCGGTTCTTTTTTTGTTAAAATTTATATTTATTTTTTTATTTTTAGTGAATCTGAAGTAAACTAACAAATTTGTCTCAATATATGTACACCTAAAACGCGTTTCTCATGTGATAACACCGTTTAAATGAAACAACTTTACAAAGTTAAATTTACATTAATATCGCCACACCCGGGATCGAACCCGAAGCCCTTATACCATCGCTTCACACATAATTCACCTTTCAAATATTGCAACGCAGCAACAAACGTAAGGTCATTGGCATTTGATTACAGACAGTTATAGATTTTGCCAAAAATCACACGCTTACTGTTGAAGAGTTGAGGAGTTCCATTGATCTTCATATTTAACTACGACTAGCACTTGACCATACCGAAGTTACGGTAGGCAACTCAAATATCTGGATAGCTTATAGGAGATTCCGCCGAGTATTGTTGACTTGCTCCCAAGAATTGAAGAGTTCCGTCAATTTGTCACACCAAACTATCACAAAACAACGCTTGAAGTATATCCTTTCTAATAAAAAAAGAATCATCGAAGTCGGTTAGCGTAATCTTGAGTTATTCGTCAATTTGTCGCGCACATGCTTATGCAAATTTAAGACTTATCCGGTTTTCTCATGGATGCCATCATCAGAACTGGATTTAAAAAAATGGCACCCTATGAAAACACCACCCTTCATTTAAAAAAAATATCAAGATCGGTCCATCCAGTCGGGAGTTATGAGGTAACAAACATAAAAAAAATACAGACGAATTGATAACCTACTCCTTTTTTTGAAGTCGGTTAAATTGCTCCAAAACAACGCACTTATTAGATACTTATTCAGGATGACACGATATTAATCATTGGTAGTTGCTCTAAGTATTTCACTTCAGTGAAAGTTGGGTATGGCAGAAGAATCACAAAAGTAAAATAAATGCGGTAGAGATGAGAGCGTTGAGAAGCATGAGAGGATTAAAACTGAGTGACAGAGTAAGAAATAGTGTGATAAGAGAACGTTGTGGTATAAAAGAAGACGTAGTGACTAAAATTGAGAAAGGTATGCTTAGATGGTTTGGGCATGTAGAGAGAATGAATGAAAGGAGACTGACAAAAAGGATTTATGAGTCAAGAGTGAATGCGAAAGTTGGAAGGGGAAGA
>JACTOM010000931.1:5811113-5860414 GCA_015832385.1 Elymnias hypermnestra
AATCCGACACGACCGGAGAGAGATCAGGCGCAGGACCGACGGCTTAACGTGCTCTCCGAGGCACGGGGGTGGATCACACCGCCAACTTCCCAACTTCGGGTAAATATTGAGAAAATCCTAATAGAAAACTCAATATTGGTTTCTGAATTGGCCCGACCCGGGACTCGAACCCAGGACCTCATGTCTGTAGTCAAACATGCTAACCACTAGACCAATGAGGCAACCGAGCACATGCTTAATGTAAATTTAAGAATCACCAAAACCATCACCAGAACTGGATAAAACAAATGGAACCTTGCGACAAGCACCACCTTTCATATAAAAACAATCACCAAGATCGGTTCACCCAGTCAAAAATTATGAGGTAACAACCATGAAAAAAAAAACAGACAAATTGATAACCTCCTCCTTTTTTTGAAGTCGGTTAAAAATAGAAACAAATATATTTTAATGCTTTATTGTCTTAGAACTTCCCTATACACATTCGACACTATAGATCGACTCGGAATACATTATTTTCTTTAGATTGAGACTTTTTAAATTCGTTATATCTTTTGAATGAAACGTCGGATTTTAATAATTAAAATAGTATTTTACAGGTATTGAAACGGTCTTTAATATATTATTAATGAGATAAGGATTAATACAGAGGTATGAATAATATGGTTTAATTATTGTCGGCACTTTTATTAACTTTTAAAATGTAAAAAAGTAGATATAGTGGCATAATTGCAGTAGTTGTACATATGGTATCATAGACTTTTTTGTAGATATTAATACGTTCTATAATATTGTAGAACATTTTTTTGTTTTATCTTCAATAGTTTCCGCAGCCCAAGCGATAGCAGATTTTTTGTGACTAATTTTTTCACACCTTTGGTTACATTAATGCAATTTTATCATAGATCCCTATTTTTTGTGAATAAGTAAAATAGCTTATGTTATTCAGTGATAATGCAGCTTTCTCATAGCGAAAAAATTTTTGAAATTGGTCCAGTAGTTTTTGTGTGAAAACGTTACAAAAACACAAATGTTTTCTCGGCATAATATTAGTTTAGATATATGTTACGACTAGCGGCCCGTCCCGGTTTCGCACGGGTAGACATAAATAGGTACAGATATTTAAGTTATAAGCATGATAATTAAAACGACCATGAATTGACAAATATTTTGAAAAAGTGTGATACCTAATACTAAAACTAAGTGGCTCTGAAAATAATTTTTTAAGTGAAGCATAAAAACGTGTTAAAAGAACTCGAAATATTCAATGTCGTTGCGTTCACTGCGTAAGGAGCCGATCGACTACCTAGTTCATAATGGTGGACCTATTATTTTAATTTCATGATATCTTTTGAATGGAATATCCGAATTCAATAATTCAAAGAGTTATCATCAGGTATTGAGACAGTCTTGAATATTAAATTATTTATTTGGATAAAAGTTTATAAATGGTATGGATAACACGGTCTGATTTTGATCGGCATTTCTATCAATTTGATAAATGTAAAAAGTAGTTATAGTGACGTAACTACAATAGTTAGATATATGGTCTCGTGAAGTTTTTTGTAGATATTGATATATTCTATAATATTGTTGAACATTTTTTTGTCCTATCATTAATACTCTTCACAGCGTATACGATGAAAGACATTTTATGGCTAATTTTTGTACACCTTCGGTTGGTTATAATAGGAATTTCTAAAGATTTCTATAGCAATCTAGTACTAAATATAGCCTATGTTACTCAGTGATAATGTAGCTTTCTAATGTAAAAAGAATTATTAAAATCGGTCCAGTACTTTTTAGTTTATTCGTTACATACAAAAATACAAATCTTTCCTCTTTACAATATTACTGTAGATATTAGAAGTGTAAACAATCCGTATCAATATCATTTCCGTTGCTATACATTGTTTAGTGTCATTGTTAAAAGGTGACTCGTTAAGGCCTCAGTTGCGCATAGATAATTGTCTATTAATATAATTTTATTACACAGGTCAAGATCGGAGCAGATTCATTATATTTTGACTAGGTTTACTCGCGACTATGCCTTTGTTTACTTTAGAAAGTAAACAAAGGCATAGTCTAAAACTAGATTTTTAAACGGGCTTAAACTAGATTTTTAACTATTTATCCGAACTTTTACTTCTTTTGAATATAATCCGCCGACAACATCATTAATGGCATCAATAATTCAATTTCCATACCGTGGGCGTTGGAGGGTAATGTTGGTGCAGTCAAAAACTTTATTAATTAACTCAGATTATAATGTTCAATCACTTAATGTTCCCGATATCAATTTACACAAACTCATTAATAATAATAGGTAGGAACGCGACAGTTTCAATAGTCGACCGCTCTGGCGGACCGTTACCCGAGAACTAGCGAGTCCGCCGCCAGCACACTGGTCCTGGGTTCTTCTCTACTTTAGTTGAGGGTTGCAGGCCTCGAGGCAGTGCCTCCTTACCCGGGCGTCTTCCTCAGACATCAATTTGATGCCTGGTATTTTGTTTTACCAGCAATCATACGGGCTGGGTCCCGCTGGCTACGCTGGCGGGTCCATCCAGCTCAATTAATTCAATGGTCAAGTCCGGGTATTGCCACTGACATTGCGTCGTCTTCGCCGTCATCATCGCCTATATCAGGAGTCGGTGACAGCAGAAGCTCACGAGGCAGGGGACGTCCAGTGTTTGCTGCTCTTGGGTACTGGCTGGCAATGCCGTGGAGGTGTATGTATGGGAAGTTGTCCGCGTGGCGGAATATACTCCTCGCCAAGTTCCGGACGAACACCTCCAAGGTGGGCGCCCTGGTGTCACACTGGATGACGTCATTTCTGACGTACCTCGGAGTTCCTACTATCATACGTAGGCACTTGTTCTGCTGGATCTGGCCGCCGCAGCCTGGCCCACGGCGTGAGTCACCGTGTCCGCCAGGCGCAGCCCGCGATCAATGCGGCACCTCCAGTAGCGTATTAATGTCTGCCACTTTAAATCCTGCCCCCGATATTCAACTGACGATGCGGCTCATGATGGCCGAACATAATGGCCGACGTCTTTTCAACGAACGCCAGCTTACGACACATCACTCTGTCCCACGCTGATAGATAGATGGCGCCAGCGTTACATAGACTACTGCACTCCGTCATATATATAGGGTAAAAATTAAAGGATCAATAAAAATATCTAAACATTAAACGATTTTTCAAATGGTTTTATGTTTATAAATATGGTCGCATCGGAGTAAAGTAAAAAGCAATTTGAAGCTCGAAGTTTCTAATGTTTTGGATCTTGCGAAAAAAATTTTCCGATTAAGACTTAATGAATATGATGAGAAAAATAAATTTTCCGATCTTAATTTTGGTGTCAGACTCATACTTCAGATTGAACGTTTTCTTATGGAGTTTTTTAAAAATTTACGTGAATAAGTCCCCAACGACATTATTCGTCACGAAATTGAAGAAATTGCCTGCCGTTAATATAATTTTTATTTGCATCATATAATATTACAATCGTAACGAAAAAATTTCCTATCATTTGCTTCCATCTTAGACTGTATTATAAGGTGGGATGACAGTTATACGCTAAAAAAGGTAAGGTAAGTAGCCCTTTGACATCCCACAGCTGGGCACGGGTCTCCTCACTCATATGAGAAGGGGTTTTTAGACCATAGACCGACCACGCTGCTCCACTGCGGATTGGCAGGCATAGTACACAAGTGCACTCTCTATCCCTTCACGCCCATAAGCTGATGTAAGGGAAATCGGCGCAGGACCGATAGCTTAACGTGCTCTCCGAGGCACGGCGGTGGATCCCACCGCCAACTTCCCAACTTCGGGCAAATATTGAGAAAATCTTAATAGAAAACTCAATATCCATTATTGAATTAACTCGAGCCCAGGACTTCATGTCTGTGGCCGAACATGCTATCCACTACACCAATGAGGCAGGCATTAATATATTTTTTATATTCAAATATATCTAATTATATTTTGATAGTGGCTGGCACAGTGGGTAAAGTAACCACTTAGTTATCTTCTAATTTATCTAAATCTTGGTTGGTGGGAGGTTTCGTCCGTGGCTAGTTACCACCCTACCAGAAAAGTCATACCGCCAACCAAAGATTCTATTGCTTCACTCTCAAATTGCGATGTGACAGGAATTATACACGACCGGAGAGAGATCAGCAATTATTAAGAAAACTCAACATTGATTCTTGAATTGACTCGGTCCGGAACTCGATTTCAGGACCTCATGTCTGTAGTCGAACACGCTAACCACTAGACCAATGAGGCAGTTATGTGTTAAACTCGTCGCCGTCGCTTCAAGCGATGGACGTCCACTGCTGGACATAGGTCTCACGTAATGACGTCCATAAGGCCTGATCTTGCGCCGCCTGGCTTCACTGGGGGGGTCTGCCTACACTGCACCATCCGGTACGGAGTCGCCACCTTCGGACCTTCGGACTATGTGCCCCGTCCATTGCCACTTCAGGTCCGCGATTCGTAGGACTATGTCGGTGACTATGTTTCTACTACGGATCTCTTCATTTTTGAGTCGATTACGTAGAGAAACTCCGAGCACAGCCCTCTCTATCGCACGCTGAGTGACTCTGAGCTTTGGTCAGGCACTGAGGAATATCAGCGCTACCCGCAGTAAAATAATTACACTTCAAATACGTCCCATCAGAATCCCCTCAAGGTTATAGCCAAATCGTAACTCCCACTTCGTATGCACAACACGTCGCTAAGCATTAAGTAATGTAAACCCAGTCGGGACACACGAAAGCACTAATATTTCAGATTATACCTTACATAACACTAAATATTCATGATACACATGTTAAAAACCTTTCAAAATGTATTATTTTTATAATGCTCACCTTAGAATTAGTATATAATACCTGGACCCCTAAAAAAAGTAATTTTCTAAAAACACTAACGTTTAAAAAATGTATGAGAATGACGTTGACACATAAAGAAACATAAAACGTCATTCTCATACATGTTTAAGTCTTAAAGTACGGCGACATCTTGATATAACTTTTTAAATCTCTGATATCTTCTAAAATATCCATTTAATTGAAATGCTTTTAAGGACACTTTTGATCTACATGAAATATACAACGTATGTAATGCATTTAATTAAATAACGAATTATACTGTATTGTATAAAACGGCATCGTAAATAACACATATTTTTTCTAATATGTAAACGATAAAAATGGTTACTGTGGGTTATCCTTTAGAGATAAATATATATCATTCTAGAATTTTTTATCTATTTTATTAAGGTATATAATTCCGTAGAATATTAATTTGATGTATCTCGTAAGGTTTAGTCAGTATTTGCGATTAAAGTGAACAAACTATGTTTGTTACTACATCTCATTATAAATCCTCAAATTTTTAGACTTTACTGTACTATAACATGTATGAGTTATACATATAAATTTTCCTATTGAGTCACTCTATATATTGCTGAAAACTGCATTAAAATCAGTTGAGTACTTTTAAAGATAGACAGATGATAGACTCAATCATAACCTTACACTCGAAATTCCTGAATAACATTGTATATATATATATATATATATATATAACAGAATAACATTGTATATGCGGTATATAAATATCACAAAATAAAAACCAAACAGTGATTTTCCTTGCATTTCTAATATGTCTGGTTTGTATTAGATTGTTTTAAAGTCTGTAACGGACATAGGTAGAAACAATTTTAGTGTTTTATATATCGTTTATATATTTTAAATACTACCCCGATTATTTATTGTGTATATACTTTACAGAATACAAAAATAAAACTATTTAACCTGTGTTATGTCTGAAGAGTGTTTGGGTTAACATATCCTCTGAATTACTTTAACCTGCCGATTGAAAAATACCAGCTAATTGGGTGTAACCTTGATACTATTTGCGGAGGCCCAAGGCAGCCTCTGTTACTGAATGATTCCACTTTAAAAGCGTTATCCAAACAACGTTGCTATAATAGCATGTTTAAATATCTTTATTTAATCTAAATAAACATATTTGACTGATTTAAAAGAAAGTATGTATGGGGTGAAAGGTAATCTGGTTCAAGCATTGAAGTCTCTCTATGAGGGTTCTAGTGCTTGTGTCAGAATAAACGGGACGTACACGGAGTGGTTTCCTGTCGAAAGAGGTGTTCGACAGGGAGGTGTTGCGTTACCATGGCTGTTCAACCTATTCATGAATAACAGTTTGACAGATTTAAAAGAAAGTATGTATGGGTTAAGAATGGATGAATTACTAATCAAATGTTTACTCTACGCTGATGATCAAGTAATACTTGCGTCATCCGCTAATGAGCTACAGGAGTTGGTAAATATTATGAATGAAGCTTTGAAAGGAAAGGAATGAAAGTGAATGTAAACAAACGAAAGTTTTGAAAGAGATGAATCTATGATGACTGGCAATATTTTGTTAGATGGGGAACAAGTGGAAGAGGTGAATGAATTTATATACTTGGGATCTAAATTTCCTAAAGATGGAACATGTGAAAGTATATTGAAAGGAGAGTGAATGCAATGAATATGGTAAATGGTGCCCTGTGCGCCTTTATGAATAGCTAGATGATGTCTTAAGGGGCCAGACTGGCTGTGCATGCAGGAATGTTGGTGCTAACAGTTATGTATGGCAGTGAAACTTGAGTATGGCAGAAGAAGCATAAAAGTAAAATAATGTGATGACAGAGCGTTGTGGTATAAAAGAAGATGTAGTGACTAAAATTGAGAAAGGTTTGCTTAGATGATTGGGGCATGTAGAGAAAAGGAATGAAAGGAGACTGACAAAAAGGATTTATGTGTCAAAAGTGAATGTTGGAAGGGGAAGACCAAGGCGAACGCTCCTGGACCAAATCCAGACATTTAAAATAAGGGCCAGGGCAAGAGTACTCTAAACTGACGAACTTGTATGAAAGGTTTAATGAGAATGAAAGAAGCCAAGGAGATATGCAAGGATCGGGGCTAGTGGAAGGAAGGGATGACTCTGCCTACTTATGTATGTATGTATTATAATGAACTATTTTAGCTACCTGCCCCAGCTTTGTACTTTCAGAAACTAAATGATCTAACTGTAATTTTGTTATATATATTTGAGCTAGCATCGTTTATACAAAATAATGAAAATCATTTCGAAAGACATAAAGAAATACGCTGTAAAGATTCCGATATCCTGATCATAAAAGTTCTTTTTTTAATAAAAGTGTATCTGTATGGCAAATTTTTTTTTAAATAAATTACCAAGAGAGATAAGTGAATATACCTTACAATATTTTTAAACTAATATTTGAGTAAAATTTAAAATTCTGTTAAATCAGTTCTTATCCCTTAGATTGTCCGGCCGCCTTTTATTGGCTCCCGTAATTTTCCCGCGCGAACTAAGCTCGCCTGCCCCGCACCGCACGCACGTTTTTGCTTCGTTTGTCCCCGCCGGGTCGACTGACGCTAAAGTGGCTCTTGGGGCTTAATATTTCATGAAAAACTACGAAATGGTATGATTTTTATGTTTGATAATAGTTATACTATGCAATGTTATCTTGTTTATTAAATTAAGACTCTGGTGTAGCGTGATGTTGCGCTAAACTTTAAGACAGTGAAAAAAGTCCGTCTTGTATTTATAGCCTATAAATACAGGACGGATTTTTTTATAACATATAATAAAAATTAAAACTTATCTCAAGGATTTTCATTGTTATTCATGTTACTTATATAATCAAAAACACATATAATTACTAATAAATACTGATAATTTATAAAATACCACAAAAAAGCTTAAAGACCTTCGACGCGATACAGGCACCGTTAGTAGCGGTCACTTTGTAAATGATTTATTTTTTGTTTTTTTATGGTCAGGAGTTATCTCTACGCATATTTTGATATGACAGCTACCGAGAAGCGAAATAGATAATACACATTATGACTTAAAAGAATGAGATGCCTATATTTCTGATAGCACGAGTTGAGACAGAACTATAGTATGTTGTCATTTGACACGGGCAATCTACTTCAAATCAGCCAGCCTGTCAACCGGTATTTGAAAGCGGCAATTTAAGGGTTATCGACAAAACTTTCTACTCCGTTGCAGACTATTTAAACGGATTCTAGTAATAGTTAATAATAAATGTTATCCAACTTACTGAGCCACTGATACAACTCGTGATTTTACACGAAGACTTTTTCCTGCGAAAACGTCTCACCGGCGCTCATTTCATAATCAATGCTGCCACCCGTTTCCGCCGGAAAGCATGCGACAACATAAATAACTATATCTAATAAGAGGTAATATTATATAATATATAATTTCATTCTATTTCGAATAGAGCAATTCCTTCGCCTACATTGGTCGCATAGATTTCAATATAATTTCTACACTACATGAAGTATTTTTGTAGTGGGCGCATGAGGGATGAAACGCGTGATTAGCGTCACGAAGATGCAGCATTTATGCCAATTCGTTTGAAGGTTAGGTAGTTTTAATATTACAATTAACATGTGGCATTTTAATTTGCCACTCGTCATTTAATAATTTAATATACTATTATTCATATAATATTTCATAAATTCTCTTTTCTAAATTTGAAATTTAATTAGTCATTTCTAATATCGATAAAAAACACGAACGATTTGTATTAATTTTCGACACTTCTAATTAGTACGCCAAAGAAGTTTTACTTCTAACATGTGTATTTTTTATGCACTGTTTTTTTTAATTTACAATATTGATAACTTCTGCGTGATTACTCCTTTAATATTCATTTATATTATAAGGTGTATAAGATTATAATAAAGTAGATGAAATGCTTAAGGTAACTGTTTATTTACATAAGGTTCAATACTGGGCAAGTTACTTATTTACTCAGCGACTTCAATAAAATGGATATAGTCAGTTATCCTTTAAAGATAGATATGTGTGGTCTTAGACTTTTTTGTAAATCTATAAAAGAGAAATTATTCTACCTAACATTCTTTCGTTATATTTTTTAATTAGGCTGAGTATTCGATGAAAGCTTTCAGGTGACGTGATTTTGTTTCGACACTTCGAAGAACTTTCATTATACTTATATTAATTTATAGAAACCTTGTTATATGTATATTTAAATCTTTCTTAGGAATCGCTGTATCTATTGGTGAAAACCATATAAAAATCTGTTCAGCAGTTTTGAGTTTACTTGGCTGGTTGAGTATGTCCAGATCAGCGAAGGACTTTGAGTAAGCTTAGCTCGGCAAATGATTTTTGTAGCATACGAGCGGAGTCACTAGGTTTTTGATTGGTTCTTGAATATCTCTTTAGTCTTTCTACGTAACTGATCTAAAATTTAAACGATATAACGTCTGAAAATAGGTAATATTGTTCTACCGGTTCCGATATGCACAATGCACATTCTCATGGCGTGTATAATAAAAGCAGTTATCGTCTGTGTCATACAATAACAGACAAACGTAATGATGTCATCAGTTAACCGTGCACTTAAGTTTACCTTATATATTGATTGATTAACTTGTAATTCGGCATTTATATATCCCCCACGTAAATGTTCACAGTGAACGGTTTTCCACGAGATATAAACGAAAAAAGACCGATTGACTTGAATTTTGCAATATATATTTCTTTCGCGATGTAAATGCTTGATAAGTACAGATTTTTTTAATTTTCAGGTGTAGGAGGTCCATTAGAGGTAGAAGGAGGATGCTGTAGATTTGCACTCCTCCTGTCGCCTTCCAAAGTTTCCCACCGATCCTCTGGGATTCCACTAAACCATAGGAAGATCATTTTTCGATTTAAATGGGTATTCTGAAATGCCAGCGAGTTCCAGAGATTAGATTGTAGTCTCGGGTATAAAGTGAAAGAGTTTTTATTAGATTTTATTAATCAAGATGGATAAAGGCGACAATTCCCAGCGACAAGATGACATTCTAAGTACGTTCTAATACCAGCTTAAAAAATGTATGAAATTGACAGAATGTCACGTGATAACATGATCAAATAGTAGTGTTTTAGTCGTTCGACGTAACGTTAGCGTAGTTAGAATGTCATCTTGACTAGGGGGGCTTATTTGTTTAATGCTTATTTGTAGACAATTTATCCACCATAAGTCTGTACACCAAAAATAAGATTTTTTTTCTCATCATAATGCAAATAATATTGCAAGATCCTATAATTAAAGTTCTTAAACTTAAACAAGCTGTAAATTGCTTTTACGACAGATACGACCACTTTTATTAAAGACCGATGTCATGGAAGTGGAAAGAGTAATTTTATTTTTGTTACCATAAAAGTTTTATTTCACTTAGTTTTTAATTACTTCCTTTTAGTACTTTCCTTAATTATTATATGCACACTTACATTCGCAATCTAATCAATATACAGGTTTTACTTTACAACGAATATATAAGTTACTGATACTTTTTAAATTCGTAACATCATTTCAGTAGAATATCCATTATGTTATCCTACTGCAAAGAATATATAAATTAAACGCGTACACACACTATATACTTTATTATTAAACTACCTCATTGGTCTAGTGGTTAGCATGTTCGACTACAGACATAAGGTCCTGGGTTCGAGTCCCGGGTCGGGCAAATTTGAAAATCGATATTGAGTTTTCTATTAAGATTTTCTCAATATTTGCCCGAAGTTGGGAAGTTAACAGTGTGATCCACCCCCGTGCCTCGGAGAGTACGTTAAGCCTTCGGTCCTGCGCCTGATCTCTCTCCAGTCGTGTCGGATTGCCGTCACGTCCGATTATGTGAAGGTATACAGAGTACACTTGTGTACTATGCCTGCCAATCCGCAGTGGAGCACCGTGGTGGGTCTATGCTCTACAAACCCTCTCACAAATAGTATATGAGTGAGGAGGCCTGTGCCCAGCAGTGGGACTATAATGGGCTGCTACTTACTTTATATAATTTACTATATAAATAATTCACTGATTTACGAAACACAATAAACACTTTACTGATCCACTGATGTCACTTGAATGTATCGGCAGTGACGCGATTTGACATGAAGACTTTTTCTCACGGAAACGTCTCACCGGCGCTCATTTCATGATCAATGCTGCCACCCGTTTCCGCCGGAAAGAATGCGACAAGAATTAGTCAATTTAAAAATACTTTACAGGTATTGATAGAATTTTTAAATCGGTCCAGTAATTTTTAGCACGATTATTATAAAAATAGTTTTATTCGTCATAGTTTATTGTCTCAGAACTTCCCTAAACCCAACATTTGACACTTGCGTACGACACGGGATACATTATTTTCTTTAGATTGACATTTTAAAATTCGTTATACCTTTTGAATGGAATGTCCAGTTTTAATAATTTTTTACAGATATTCAAAGTATTTTTAATAAACATAAATACATACATAACATCACGCCTCATTCCCATAGGGGTAGGCAGAGACAACATCCTTCCACTTGCCACGACCCTTGCATATCTCCTTCGCTTCTTTCATTCTCATTAAACCTTTCATACAAGTTCGTCGGTTTAGAGTACTCTTGACCTGGCCGTTATTTAAAATGTCCTGGATTTGGTCCAGGAACGTTCGCCTTGGTCTTCCCCTTCCAACTTTCGCATTCACTCTTGACTCATAAATCCTTTTTGTCAGTCTCCTTTCATTCATTCTCTCTACATGCCCAAACCATCTAAGCATACCTTTCTCAATTTTAGTCACTACGTCTTCTTTTATACCACAACGTTCTCTTATCACACTATTTCTTACTCTGTCACTCAGTTTTAATCCACTCATGCTTCTCAACGCTCTCATCTCTACCGCATTTATTTTACTTTTGTGATTCTTCTGCCATACCCAACTTTCACTACCATACATAAGTGTTGGCACCAACACTCCAGCATGCACTGCCAGTCTAGCCCTTTGAGACACCATCTGGCTATTCATAAAAGCATGCAGAGCACCATTTACCATATTCCCTGCATTCACTCTCCTTTCGATATCACTTTCACATGTTCCATCTTTTGTAAATTTAGATCCCAAGTATACAAATTCTTTCACCTCTTCCACTTGTTCCCCATCTATCAAAATATTGCCATTCATCATAGATTCATCTCGTTCAAAAAGCATAACTTTCGTTTTGTTTACATTCACTTTCATTCCTTTCCCTTTCAAAGCTTCATTCATAATATTTAGCATCTCCTGTAGCTCGTTAGCGGATGACGCAAGTATTACTTGATCATCAGCGTAGAGTAAACATTTGATGAGTAATTCATTCATTCTTAACCCATACATACTTTCTTTTAAATCTGTCAAACATTTATCCATGAAAAGGTTGAACAGCCATGGTGACGCAACACATCCCTGTCGAACACCTCTTTCGACAGGAAACCACTCCGTGTACGCTCCGTTTATTCTGACACAGGCACTAGAACCCTCATAGAGAGACTTCAATGCTTGAATCAGACTACCGCTCACACCATACGTAGATAACGTTGACCACAACTCATTCCTTTTTAATAAAATTCATTTTTAATAATACATCACTTAATATAATAAGGATTAATACAGAGGTATGAATATTATGGTTTGATAATTGTCGGTACTTTTAAAACGTAAGAAAGTAGTTATATTGTCATAACTACAGTAGTTGGAAATATAGTATGTAAGAGTTTATTGTAGATATTAAAACTTTCTATAATATTGTATAACATTTTTTTGTTCTATCAATAGTTTTCGCAGCGCACGCGGTAACAGAGTTTTTGTTTTACACCTTGGGTTACACTAATGCATTTTTCTTAGGGATTCCTATTTTTTTTGAGAAAGTAATATAGCCTATGGCACTCAGTGAAAATGCAGCTTTCTAATGGTGAAATTTTTTTAACAAAGGTGTATACAAGAACACAAATGTTTCCTCTTTATAAGAGGATTATCAGGGTTATATTTTTGCATAGTAATATGTCTGTGCATGGATCGTGGTCACGACGTTACTGCTGTGGTCGGTTGTGTCAAGCTGTCATGGGCAGAATCTATCTACCCTACGTCTGATCCTTTTATTTTTCACGGCACCCACATCTATTTTTCGGCATACTACATGGTAAGATCTCCGAAGGATCTACGATCAAAATTGACTGCAGCTGTGGAAGCTCTTATATTGGGCAAGCGATGCGTTCCATAGCAACTCGTGTGTCAGAACACATAAATGCCGTCAAGCACAAAAACATACAAAAATCTGCGATCGTGGAGCACATTTTGCACCAGGGAACTCAACACTGGATAGAACTTCATAGCCCCAAAGTTCTTTCCACGGTCCGCCATTATATACCGAGATTAGTTCGCGAGGCCATTGAAATTAAAAAAATATCCTAATTTCAATCGCGAAGATGGTTTTAAGCTGGCTGATACGAATCCAGTGGTGAAGCTATGTCAAATGAACAAACGACGCAATTTTTCAAAATTAAAAGGTGACGTTATGAGTGTAGTATGCCGGAAAATGGATGTGGGTGCCGTGAAAAATAAGAGGATCAGACGTAGGGTAGATAGATTCTGCCCTTGACAGCTTGACACAACCGACCACAGCAGTAACGTCGTGACCACGATCCATGCAACTGGGTCAAAATATCGGCAAAATTTAAAAACGCTATCGTGGTATGTACCCGTTCAAATAGTCAATATGTAGCTACAAAATCTATACAGACAAAGTCGTAGGTTTCCCCTAGTAATTAAATAAAACACCATTTACGTCTGTTGCTCTTGAGATTCATTTGATATTCCTCAAGCAGTTAATTTATCACCGCGATTAATTTGCATCTACTGTAGCTGCATTGTCCGAGCTTTTATTGTTTTTGTTTAGTTAATGTTTATTAATGTAAAGGATTTTATGCCAAGAACGTTTGAATGATTGCAATTAGTTTTATTTTCTCTATAAATAACATTATTTAATATATCCAATGGCCTTGCGGGTCTTTTATTATTGCGGTGAAGGAATTCAAATGAAGTAAAGTGTCTGATTCCTATTGTTAGCAGCGAAAGAAATATATAAGTTAAGTAACTGAACTTTGTCATTTATACCGGTTAATTAATTTACTTAGAGCTCATCAGCTACTTCACTTGTAAATCTACAGTTTGGTCGCCTTAAAAATACAGTGAGTCATCATTATAGCCCCGCCCCCTAATCAATCAAATCTTTTCAAATTACAAGGTCAAGTATACAGTGAAAGTTTAAGCGGGGCTGGAATGATTCACTACATTGTTAACGCGAACAAACTGTAGCTATGTTCTGTAATAAAGATAATATATGTCGGAGAATAAGAGAAAGGGAGCATAAAGCATAGGGGCGTAGGGTTTTCCGCCGACATCGTCATTAGTGGCATCCATAATTCAACCTCCATACTGTGGGCATTGGTTCATTACTGTGCAATGTTGGTGCAATGAAACCCTTTGTTAATAACCTCAGATTATAATCTCCAATCACTTAATGTTGCCGATAACAGTTTACACAAATACAAGCAATAATAGCTGGCAACGTGACAGTTTAAATAGTCGACCGATCGCGCTCTGGCCGACCGTCACTCGAGAACTAGAGAGATGCGCGCCGGCTTGTCACCATTGACTCTTTTCCAAGCCGATGGATAGATGGCGCAAGCGTTCCACAGACTACTGCACTCCGACATATAACAAAGAAACAACAAAAAAAACCTTTAAATATCTCATAGAATTAATAAAAAAGAGAACGTGTTTTATTAGAGGTACACACACACAAATGTAAGCCATATTTTAATCTTTATTTAAGTTAGTTTACTTTATTTTTTTTTATTTATAAACATAATCTGACGTTGCTTTATTTTAAGCATGAAATGAAATAAAACATCATGCCTCTGTAGAAGAGATCTTCAAAACTATTAGGCCTATTGACTTGATTATGAGAATATATATTCCTTTTGTGACGTAGATGTTAATAAGTACGGATATTTTTAGATTTTCAGGTGAAGGAGGAACATTAGAGACAGAGAGAAGACGCTGTAGACGCTCTTCTCCGTCGCAGGAGTTCCAGAGGTGGAAGGCGTAAATCTGCGCCCCTACTGTCTCCTTCCAAAGTTTCCCAATGAGAACCATCCAGAATAGTAGCGTAAATTACATCCACCGATCCTCTGGTATTCGTTTTCTTTTCAGTGGATTCAACTTTCCGAACTGATGGTAGATTTGTTACCAACGGACAGATTACTGACGATTCAAAAGTGCTTTTTTGTGCCTAATTGATTAAAGACTGTTTTGATATTGATTTTATAAATATAGTTTTAATTATGGATTTCATTAACACTCCATTGAACGCATCTTCATAAACAGTGACGTCACAATACTGTCTAGTTGTTTACGTAATGAAGATGTGTCCATATTTTGAATTTAACTTTCAGGACGAAGAAGATCCTTTATTTAAAAGTACGTAAGCTATTTGTATGTATATCTAGGGGAATAAATCACCTACTATTCTTTTCTACAGCACCCCTTTTCAGAAGATTGGTGTAGGTTGTCTTTTAACGTAAATACGTCTGTAATATCCATTAGGGGGGATATAAAAAAAAACAAATGATAACAAAATCGGGGGATACAGTTTGGTGTTGTAGCTACATAACTATCACCTCCATCCGGAATTCAATTACACCACTGGATAGCTAAAGGATCAAAGAATTTATAAGGAATGTAACATATCGCGGTGGAAGGGGAAGTCCCGCCATTTTGAATGAGATTCTACGTATCGATATTCCACAGTATAACTTTTGATTCAAGTTTCATTCGTCAACTCTCATCAAAATCTATACTATATCTAAAATATTAGTGTAAAATTGTGAAGGATTTCTTATGATTGTGATATATGTCACAATCCTATCCTAAGTAACTAGCTAAACCCGCGACTTTGTTTGCGTGGAACAGCTTTTGGTAGCATTTTCATTAATTTAGGCAAATTGTTTTACAAATAAGAAATACGAGTATACCCCCACTGCCCCTTGAGGGTGGAATTTCCTAAATTTTATTTTTGATAGTTAGAAAAAAAATCTGTTCAAGTTTTACATACCATAAAAGATATAGTTTATAAATGTGAAGTTTGAATTATTTTTTAATGTGAAAATTTGATTTTTTTATTTACACCCCCGCAACCTCGCTTGCGGGTGAAATTTCGTAAAATCGTTCTTAGCTGACCTCTACTCGGCAAAAGGAATATTCCTATCAAATTTCAAGTCCCTAATCCTTATGGTTCCAGAGATATCGTGATGAGTTAATAGATACCTGGATATCTCTTATATATATAGACTAGTTGAACCTACAACGTTTGCGTGGAATGTTTTTTGGGTAGCAATTACATTAAAAAAGTAAGTAGCAGCCCAATAACGTCCCACTGCTGGGCACAGGCCTCCTCACTCCGAGCAGCGAGGGATTCCATCACTCTCATAATCCGATGTGACGGGAATCCGATTCGACCGGATAGAGATCAGGCGCAGGACCGACGGCTTAACGTGCTCTCCGAGGCACGGGGGTGGATAACAATGCCAACTTTCCAACTTCGGGCAAATATTGAGAAAATCTTAATAGAAAACTCAATATTCATTTTGAATTGGCCCGACCCGGGACTCGAATCCAGGACCTCATGTCTGTAGTCGAACATGATAACCACTAGACCAATGAGTCAGCATTTACATTAATTTAAGCAAATTGTTTTACAAATAAGAAACATGGCCTCTACTCGGCAAAAGGAATATTTCTACCAAATTTCAAGTCTCTACGCCTTACAGTTCCAGAGACATCATGATGAGTCAATAGTTAACACCCTCGCAATCCCCTTTGCGGGTGGAATTTCGGTGATATATATGTATATATATATGTCGGAGAATAATAGAGAACGGAGAAGCATAAAGCACAGGGGCGTAGGGTTCTCCGCCGACATCGTTATTAATTGGATCCATTATTTAATTTCTTATTCTGTGGGCGTTCGTGGGTAATGTTGGTGCAATCAAACACTTTATTAATTAACTCGAGTTATAATGTTCAGTAACTTAATGTTCCCGATATCAATTTACGCAAACTTATTAAGAATAATGCTAGGAACGCGACAGTTTTAATAGTCGACCACTCCGGCCGAACGCCGCTCGAGAACTGCCGAGAGACGTATTCACGTACAACAAACGACCCTTTATAACAGAGACATACCCAAGTTTTTGTATTAGCTTTACATTAGTGCAGGAGGCGGTATTATCCTTTGGAAGCGATGTCTGCCAATTCTTGGTAAAGGGGAGTTTTAGCAGAGAATAATAGGTGGTTAATTTTTCTAGTTATACATACAATAGCTGAGCGGTATTGCCACTTTCGGCATTACATTTTTCTGCTAAGTGTGGAAGTAGAAAATACAAGTTTTTTTATTTAAATAGATAAAAACTTTGGGGACTATTCTCTGAATATTACGAAGTTTGGCCACCTTGCGTAAATATCGGACTATGTAGGTTATAATGAAAACTCCATTAATATGCAGTGTGTTATTATTAGAAAGTTTATTGTTTCACTGATTACACTTTTATAATTGACATCATAATGGATGTGCAGAGATTGTGAAATCACTCCAATGATAAATGCGTCAGTTTCACAACACAACTGACAAACGATAAGCGGTTAATATATTAACAGTGAAATATGCTTTTATGCTTTATCTTTAACTCTAACTTTTATACAATATATTACCAATATATATATACTAGCAGACCCGACAGACTTCGTTCAGTCAAAAAGATTTGGCAGATTTTACATTTTCGAAATGAAAGCAGTTCAGCAGTACTAAATATCTATGGCTCTTTCATTTTGCGACTACTCAATTTGGTCGGGTTGTGACTATTCAATTGATTTTGAACTTTGTCCAGCGGTAATTAAGTGCAAATTGACTCTTTGACTTTAGGAACACACCTACATTGCTTAGAAAACAGTGATTTATTATGAACTTTATATAATAGCAATAAAGGTCAAATTGACTCTACATTTTAGTTATAAAACGTTTGGAAGGAAAACATAAAAGAGCTGTTTTTAAGATTAATAACCATCCTTAGACTTCAAGGAACATTTAAAAAAAAGAATTGTCAAAATTGACCCAGGCGTTGTCGAGTTATACGTTTACCAACACATTTTGCGATTCATTTTTATATTATAGATGACATCTTTACATAATGAAATGAATATTTTTATATGAAAGATGAATAATATTTTTTAAAAAGATAGTAGCATAAATGAATGCCATATTTACATAACCTAGAAATGAATTAACAAAACCGTTGCTATAGACAACGGTCTAATAATTCATGTCACAACCTTGTGAATGTGTGGATAGATGCGTAGGAGTGTGTGGGTGGATGCGTCGGAGCGCGTGGGTGGATGCGTGGGAGTGCGTGGGTGGATGCGTGGTCTGATGTGTGGGAGTGCTTGAGTGAATGCGTGGGAGGGTGTGTGGAGACGCGTTTATAAGCATTGAAGTGACGTTAGACATTTTGCCGGTCGTTGTGCGCTCGAATATGAAGAAGAAGTGATGTTATTTGTTTTCGTAGCAGAAACAATTGACTGTCCACATAAATTTGATAAAAAAATAGTAAAGGGTTGATGGAATTAAAAAAATGAACAGCCTAAAACCTTCTACAATTAATTCCGCGTCGAATGGTCATGGTCTCTTGCCGATCGGTCTAGTAGTTTTCAAGTTTATCGATAACAAATTTATATATATATATAGAAATAAAATAGATATACCTTGCCTCATTGGTCTAGTGGTTAGCAAGTTCGACTACAGACATGAGGTCCTGGGTTCGAGTCCCGGGTCAGGCCAATTCGAAATTGGTATTGAGTTTTCTATAAAGATTTTCTCAATATTTTCCCGAAGTTGGGAAAAATTTGGCAGTATGATCCACCCTCGTGCCTCGGACAGCACGTTAAACTGTTGGTCCTGCGCCTGATTTCTCTCCGGTCGTGTCGGATTGCCGTCACGTCGGACTATGAGAGTGAAGGTATAGAGAGTACACTTGTGGTACTATTCCTGCCAATCCACAGTGGAGCAACGTGGTGGGTTTATGCTCTTAAAATCCTCTCTCATATGAGTGGCCTGTGCCCAGCAGTGGGACGTCAATGGGCTGCTACGTACTTACTTTTATATATACTCGTATGCAGCTATATGTATTATTAGACGGCCTTGCTGGCCTAAAAAAATCTAAATTGACTAAATCTGGAGCGATAGGCTATAGAACGTATTAATGTCTACAAAAGTCACTCATTTTGAAACTTAATAAAATTGCCGACACATCTATATTATTCATACCTCTGTATTAATCCTTATCCTATTAAAAATGAAAGACCTGTTCACGCCGGTTGTGACCTGCAATGGACGCGACCCTGAGACTCGGGCCCTTGAGAAGTCTAGGGTTCGGTTCTGTCACGGGACGGTGGGGGAAGAAAATATAAAGGGGAGAAATCTCGAGTCTCGTTCGCCGATCTCCTCGGGCGGCGACTGCCTTGGCAGGTGTCTGGTGAGATACTTGGCTAAAACCGACTCCAAATATAAGAATACGAAGAACTCTTAAAAAGAATACGCATATTATTCACTACTTTATAGAGCACTTTAATATATTTGTTACAGTTTTTTTTAACTTTTATTTATTTTATGATTTTTAGTGAATCTGGAGTACACTAACAAATTTGTCTGAACATTTGTACACCTAACAAACGTGTTGCTTATATGACACAGCACCGTTTAAATGAAACAACTTTACAAAGTGAAATTTACAATGGTACCGCCACACCCGGGATCGAACCCGCAACCTTATGCGTTACTAACTCTTTTATATGGTAATCGAGCAGAACACTAATACGCAAAAGTCCCCCCCCCCTCCCCAGACTCTGCTACCACCGCCTCACACATAATTCACCTTTCAAATATTGCAATGCAGCAACAAACGTAAGGTCATTGCCATTTGATTACAGACAGTTATATATTTTGCCATAAATCGCACCCTTACTGTAAGCCGTTGAGAAGTTCCATTGATCTTCATATTTAACTACGAGTAGCACTTGACCATACCGAAGTTACGGTGGACAACTCAAATATCTGGATAGCTTATAGAAGATTCTGCCGAGTATCGTTGATTTGCTCATAAGAATTGAAGAGTTCCGTCACTTTGCCATGGATTCCATGATCAGAATCTAACCAAACTATCGTAAAACAACCCTTGAAGTATATCCTTTCCAATAAAAAAGAATCATCGAAATCGGTTGGCGTGATCTTGAGTTACTCATCCATTTGTCGCGCACATGCTTATGCAAATTTAAGACTTATCCGGTTTTCTCATGGATGCCATCATCAGAACTGGATTTAAAAAAAAATGGGACCCTTTGACTAGCACCACCTTTCATATAAAAAAAAGTCATCCAGATCGGTCCACCCACTCGGAAGATATGAGGTAACAAACACAAAAAAATACAGATGAATTGATAACCTCCTCCTTTTTTGAAGTCGGTTAAAAATAGAGAATTTTTAGAGAAACAAGAGGTTATTAATATAAATAGAAGTGTTAAACCAACATCCCCAAAGTTTTTTAATTGCATACTCTAAGAGAAATTTAGACAAATAAAATGGACTAGGTATGGTGTTAAAATTAACGAGGATTAATTTGAAAAGTTAAGGTTAAAAGATATTATTTTAATTGGAGCTTCCGAAACTCAGTTATGACAAATGGTCATAGATTTAAATCACAAATGCTAAAGGCTTTAAGGGTCTGACTGTAATAATTAGGTATGATAGCCTAGTGACTAGACAAGTGGAATTTAACCACTACGAGGAAGTGAAGTAGATTATTTCTGTCATTCCTGAAGAAGACCATATGTAATGAATTCTCAATCGGAACCAAGTCAAATCAAAATATTCCTTAAGCAAGATGGTTAAAAATCACTTTTGAATCGTCAGTAGTCTGTCCGTTGGTAACCAATCTACCAACGTCACGGAAAGGTGATTTCGCTGAGAAGAAACTGACAAGAAACTCAGCGGTTACTTCTTTAAATATAGTTTTTGAAGGTACTACGTCTTTAGCTGAAGTGATTAGAAAAGTGGAATCTAACCACTACGAGAATGAAGTAGTAGTAGTAGATTATTTCTGTCATCACCGAAATAGATGGGGCCTAATGAATCCTCAGTCAAATTCATCAAGGACATTACAGGACAGGTAGGAAGGCGCAAGTTCAAATCAAATCAAATCGAAATTTTCTTTATTCAAATTGGTTCAAAAAGTGAAATGGGTCATCAAATTCGGTATAAATTTTAATTATTGTATAAACTGTTTCCGAAACGTCAGCGCCATCTATCGGACAGAGTCAATGAGACACAGGCCGGCGGCGTTCTCGACAATTCTCTTGTTCCTAACTATTACTGTTAATGTATTTGTGTAATTTGATATCAGGAACATTAACTGATTGGACATTATAATCCGAGTTAATGAATAAAGTGTTTGATTGCACCAATATTCCCCACAGACGCCCATAGTTTGGGGGTTGAGTTATGGACCCCACTAATGACGATGTCAGCGGGGAACCTATTCTCTTTCTCCAAATATATTTACACCAATTTTGTATTAGAAAGACTATAACCTGCAATAAAAAATATATAACAATAGAACGTTTGTGAAAGAAAAAGGACCCTAGATTATGTTAAAAATGTACAACATATTGCTCACAAACGACAAACTCGTAACAAAGGAATCTGCTTTTAGATTCAAAGTTACACAAAGGAAAATGGAGCGAGAAATAGTGAATAGAAGGCTAGTAGGAAACTAAAGTAAACAGCAAATGAAACAAAAAAACTTGGTACAAAAAACGCAATTAGCATCGCCATGAGAAAAAAAGGTTATTTTAGTTAAGGCCTCGTCTAGAATATTATTAAAACAGTATATTAAGCACCTAGGATCGAAAGTATACTATCGCATGATAAAAACGCGGGTGGCAATGGCATACTTTCGCTATACAATTTTTATCATACTTGTATCCCATGTTCGTACTTTCGATGCTATTTTGGGTGACGAAACTGATACATCGTCTTCCGACTAAATAAATGTATAGTTTAGAACGCAAACTCCAAGGTGAAGATCAGGAGGAAACTTCGTGCAATCCAAAAACATTGAAATTAAATGATTTTTTGGTTGAATATTCGTGAAACGTTGTTCAATAATTGGCTTATCAAATTCTAAATTTTAATTAAATATTGATTATGTAAATAATGGAGTATATGTGACTGCCTCATTGGTCTAGGGGTTAGCATGTTCGACTACAGACATGAGTTCCTGGGTTCGAGTCCCGGATCGGGCCAATTCAGAAACCAATATTGAGTTTTCTATTAGGATTTTCTCAATATTTGCCCGAAGTTGGGAAGTTGGCGGTGTGATCCACCCCCGTGCCTCGGAGAGCACGTTAAGCCGTCGGTCCTGCGCCTGATCTCTCTCCGGTCGTGTCGGATTCCCGTCACATCGGACTATGAGAGTGAAGGAATAGAGAGTGCACTTGTGTACTATGCCTGCCAATCCGCAGTGGAGCAGCGTGGTGGGTCTATGCTCTAAAAACCCTCTCTCATATGAGTGAGGAGGCCTGTGCCCAGCAGTGGGACGTTAATGGGCTGTTCCTTACTTTTACTTACTTATGTGTACGCCGATGCACATACTTCGAATTTTCGACGAGTCAATAACCAAACTAAAATATTCTTTAATTCCTGTAAACTTTAAACTTTTTTGTCAAAGGCAATTTCGATTCCGAACTTAACGACTACAGAAAAAAATCCGGCAAGAAACTATAGTCTTTTACTCTTTTCTTGTCCGTGTTATATTTAATATAAATTACAATAAAGTACATTATAAACACCCATTATCGTTATCATTATGACATAATAAAAAGACATCAGTTTTAATTTAAAGAAATACACTTTTGTATCGCAGAGCAACCCTTTTTACCGACACGATTAACTTAAAACACAATTACTGGTAGCTAACGTTAATTAAAAATTGACACCAATGACAGTGTTTGGCGCCAAATACATTTCTTAATTGTCTTATTTATTAAGAAACTACCAGTCCCACCCAGACCCACTGCTCTACTGCGGATTAGCAAGCATAGTACACAAGTGCACTCTATTCCTTCACTCTCATAGTCCGATGTGACGGGAATCCGACACAACCGGAGAGAGATCAGGCGCAGGACCGACGGCTTAACGTGCTCTCCGAGGCACGGGGGTGGATCACACCGCCAACTTCCCAACTTCGGGCAAATATTGAGAAAATCTTAATAGAAAACTCAATATTGATTTTTGAATTGGCCCGACCCGGGACTCGAACCCAGGACCTCATGTCTGTAGTCGAACATGCTAACCACTAGACCAATGAGGCAGATGGCAGGCAGAAAAACTGTATACGCTCCCATGAAATGTAGGAGCGTAATATACTATTATACAATTTTCAAGGATTTGTTTAATATTTACATCGATTCCTATTAAAAACATGATATACACCGGATATTTTATAATGTGTATTATTAAAAAATAATAATTTTGTAACAACAAATAGTGAACGAAATTGCACAGTAAAAGTTTAACGACAAGATATTCTTTTGATTCTGCACTGTAATCATCGCAGCTGCTGTAAGTAGGCTAAAATTACCTTTTGTTTTTACGACCAGTGCAAAAATATAAGCTGAAAAGCAATATTTTATTCATGTGTGATGACTGTGTCATCAGACAAACACAACAGAATACTGAGTAGTAATTATTCGCACGAGCCTTTTAAATAGAACATATTTTCTTATTGACAGTCGATTCTATAAAAAATAACATAGACTCTATTTTTTTTTTAATCTTAATTTAAAGGAGCTTGGTCCCAGAAGGACTAAGTCGCTCCGTACAATCCTCTATTCAAAATACACTACGAGTAAATTAAAAACTACTGACGATACACACTACGAAGTCCTTTTTTATACAGCCGCAACAGGACCCTGACCTCCTCTGTTAAAGGATGCCCTAGGGCACTGTTACAGCCGCCAACCTCTCAGAGTGCAGGAAACCGGCACATAATCTCCTGTCGTTGCGACTCGTTTCGAAGACATTCCATCAAAATGTGGTAAAGACATAACATAGACTCTATTTATAAATGTAGTATAAAATGTTAAATATGTGGTTAATAGATCAACCTGATGTGGTTTATGTTCTAAAAATACTCTCTCCTATGAGGGAGGAGGCCAGTAGCCAGCATTGGGATGTTAATGGACTGCTTACCTTTATACCCTTAATATACATAGAGATTTACTTCATTTAGTTTACCAAATTCAATTAGGAATACTTAAATATCTTTTTAGCACCTGCATTTAGAACATTATTAAGCCGCCAATCTCCGGTTACTCGTCTCTAAAACTAACCGTGGCCTGCCCCATCCCGCACGGACGTTTTGGTGTCGATTGTCCCGTGGGCAATGACGCTAAAGTGGCTCTTGGGACTAAAGTGTTGATGAAAGACTACTAAATGTTATAATTTTTATGTTTGCTAATAGTTAAACTATACAATGTTATATTTTGTTTATTAAATTAAGACTAGTGTAGCATCATGTTGCGCTAAACTTTGTGATAGTGAAAAAAAGTCCGTCTTGTATTTATCATATCTTAAAAAGTAAAACTAACCTCAAGGGTTTCATTGTCACATCACTTATATAATCAAAAAACGAATAATTACTAATAAACACAGTTTATAAAATACCACAAGAAAACTTAACAATCCTCGACGCGATACTTTTTTTTTTATTGCTGTCAGATTAGCGCTTGACTGTGATCTCATCTGATGGTAAGTGATGATACAATCTAAGATGGAAGCGCGCCAATCTGTTAGGTAAATCTGATAGGCCAATCTGTAAAGAGGCGATATGCCCCATACGGTTTCTACACAGCATCGTACCGGAACACAAATCTCTTTGTTTGGCGGTACGTTTTTGCTGGTAGGGTGGTAACTAGCCACGGCCGAAGCCTCCCACCAGTCCAGACTCAGACAAATTAGAAAATACAATTTCCTAAATTCGTCCTACCGGGGATCGAACCCGGAACCTCCGCTAGCAAAGCGAATACCCGCACCACTGCGCCAGCGAGGCTGTCAAAACACAGGCCGTTAGTAACGGTCACTGTGTGCCGAGAATCTAAATATATAAGACACATTATAACTTAACAAGGAAGAGATGCTTATATTTCTGATTGCCGGATATGAGACAGAACTATTGTTTCATGTCAAGTATTAATTGATACGGGTAATCTAACAGAAATAGATTTAGCGCTTGACTGTGATCACACCTGATGAATTTAGCTCTCACGGTTTCTACACAGATCCCCCCACCAGTCCAGAATCAGAATTAAAAAATACAGGTTCCTAAATTTGCCCTACCGGAGCTTGAACCCAGGACCTCTACTAGTAAGGCAAAGTAGCAGCACAGCCAGCGAAGACATTGAAATCTCTCAACTTCTGCTCGCCTTAACCCATTCACCAGTTTTTTTTCCCAGAGAGACAAACAGGAGTATGGGACTCGCCGGTAGTACCAGATTACTCGTCATTTGTGAATGGAAGGACCAGAGGTTCGTTGTTATATTTCACTCTGGCCCCTCCGATGAAGCCGGCTCAAAAGTGCACTACAGAAGTTGGATAAACCTCCGTCTCCTGTTTCCTATTCTCCTCTATCGGGGTACTTTGCATCGGCTCAATTCGCCCTCTCTTTTTGCCGTACCTCCTCTAACGATTATAGCTTCGCAGAAGTTGGCAACGGCATTCTAGGCCCGTTGACAGACAAGCATTGTACCTATAATACTTGCCAGTGAAATGTCTGAACCGCTGGGGTTTCCAAGCGGGACGTTCGGCCACCGTGTGGTGCGCTGAGTCTACGGGAGTGGCAGATGGCCGACGGCTCACAGCCAACGATTTGGTGAGGGTATTTTCCAAGGCAGCCATGAGCGTTTAATATCTACACCAACTGGTTTAAGTGCAGTACGTGCCATCTACCTAGCATTGCTCCAGCTATGGCTACCGACGGACCCGAGATCCTCCTTCCATGTTGGGATCAAGGCTCAGTCAGCAATAATCTTGACCCTCTTGACACGCAGTGACTAGTTTAATCCCCAAGTCATGCGAGCGCAAAGAAGTTTTATTACAAAAACCTAACAAACCTTGTCCCAGACACAATTAAATTACTAAAAATATAAAAATGAGATCCTACTTGAGCCTATCTAGACTAAAAATAGTAAATTCTTCGACAATTTATGTCTGTAGATCAACTTAAAGAAATATACTATCCATGGTCTTATTATTGTCGGAAAGCACTTGGGTGGATATTTAGAGCGAGGGCGTCTGCGTGGCCGAAGGAGTTGAACGTGGGCGTCTCTTTAAATAATGTCGTATTAAAGTTGAAAACATAGACTAAAGATGACGACACTTAAAATATAGACGCACAGACCAAGTTTTCACTTCAAAACCAAGTACTCCCACTAGATGATGATATCATCTGTTTAATGTGAGATTGCGATCAGGTGCTGTTTACTTCCACTGACGTATTTTATCTAATAAAAGCGCAGAAAAGCGTTATGTATGTGGAAGATGTAAAGACGGCGTGTTTATCTTATTGAAAAGAATTACTACATAAAAGATGGCCGTCTGACCTGACCATAGATACAAATATAAGGATAGATAGCCCAAGTGTATGAAGATAAAATCCATCCAGTAGTGTAATTCTCGCCAGAATACCCACTAGAACCTAATGGAACCGTTTTCCTCTTAAGGGTATCTGTCCAGAAGTTTGCTTGCTAATTACACTTTGATGTCACACTAGATGCAATGGACAAATGGTTTAAGCAAGCTGGAGATGGTGTACAAACATTAGTGTGAGACTCGCCAGAATACCCACTAGAACCTAGTGCTACCCTCTTCCTCTTAAGGGTATGGGTCCAGAAGTTTGCTTGCTAATTATACTTTGATGTCACACGAGATGCAATGGACAAATGGTTTAAGCAAGCTGGAGATGGTGTAGAAACTTTAGTGTGAGACTCGCCCGAATACCCACTAGAACCTAGTGGTACGCTCTTCCTCTTAAGGGTATGGGTCCAGAAGTTTGCTAGCTAATTACACTTTGATGTCACACCAGATGCTATGGACAAATGGTTTAAACAAGCTGGAGATGGTGTACAAACTTTAGTGTGAGAATCGCCATAATACCCACTAGAACCCTGTGGCACCCTCTTGCTCTTAAGGGAATGGGTCCAGAAGGTCGCTTGCTAATTACACTTTGATGTCACACCAGATGCAATGGACAAATGGTTTAAGCCAGCTGGAGATGGTGTACAAACTTTAGTGTGAGAATCGCCATAATACCCACTAGAACCCTGTGGTACCCTCTTCCTCTTAAGGGAATGGGTCCAGAAGTTTGCTAGCTAATTACACTTTGATGTCACACCAGATGCTATGGACAAATGGCTTAGGCAAGCTGAAGATGGTGTAGAAACTTTAGTGTGAGACTCGCCCAAATACCCACTAGAACCTAGTGGTACCCTCTTCCTCTTAAGGGTATGGGTCCAGAAGTTTGCTTGCTAATTACACTTTGATGTCACACCAGATGCAATGGACAAATGGTTTAAACAAGCTGGAGATGGTGTACAAACTTTAGTGTGAGACTCGTCATAATACCCACTAGAACCCAGTGGAACCCTCTTCCTCTTAAGGGTATGAGTCCAGAAGTTTGCTTGCTAATTACACTTTGATGTCACACCAGATGCAATGGACAAATGGTTTAAGCAAGGTGGAAATGGTGTACAAACTTACTCCTACCGCTCCTCGACCTCCTCTAACGGGAGAGGCATAAGTCACAGCCTCTTTCTACCTAGAGAGTTCCTTCTAAAAAACGACAGACTAGGCAATTGCCCTTAATGCCATTACTGTAAGGTTTCAATTATTACTGAAAGCCAGCTGTTCGAACTTTTAGTATGCACCACTAAGTTCCTTTTTTGCCTAATAACAGAGTTATTTTCGCATTTACATATAATATTAATAAGAATTGTTATTTTCCACCCTTTAGAGAAAGACTTTGACAGAAATTTAAATGTAATATTTATTTATATTGAATCAAGAGCCTAAAAATAAGTTTCAAACTTATTTTTAGGCTCTTGATCTAAAAATGACGACACTTTCATCAATCACACCCCTTTTTTGCTTTTAAAAAATAGCTTATGTCCTTTCTCAGGCTATATACTATCTGTGTACCAGATTTTCAGTGATTAAATGTAATTAAAACAATTAAAGAATAATATCATATTCAAAAATTTTGGCAAATTAGTTTACAAACAAGACACATACGTATAAATACTTTAATGAGCTCTTTGTATTGTTTCACTGTAAACAGTTTATTGTCCTTACTTTACATTCGCATTTATTTATTAGTGAGGATTGTTATTTTATACCCTTGAGGGTAATATTTACAAAATTTGAATGTAATATTTATTTACATCGAATTAACAGGATAAATAAAAAGTTTTGAAACTTATTACTTATACTTTGCTTTTGGCTCTAAATTTGTCTACAATTCCAGCTCTCTCAACACTTATATTGCATTAAAAGTTAACTTACGTTCTTTCTAAGGCTCTAGACTATCTGTGTACCACATTTTATTTAAATCGGTTCAGTAGTTTTAGCGTGAAAGTGCGACAAACAGACAAAACAACTTGCGCTTTTAAAATATTAGTAAGGATTGTTGTAAAATAACAATCCTTTTACAAACTTTGAATTTTATACCTATTTATATCGATTTAACTACCTAAAAACAAGTTTCTAGTATCTAGCTTTAAAAATGACAATATTTCTACTCCTTAAAAGCCTTTATCTCATAAAAAAGTAGCCTGTAAGAGACATATTTCTTACGGAAAGCCAGCCGTTCAAACCTACAGTATGCGCCATTATGTTCTTTTTATCTTTAAGATTCCTAATTACAGTTACTATCGTATTTACATATAATATTAGCTAAGATTGTTATTTTACATATTTGAGGGTAAAACTTTTACAACATTTATGTAGATGTCATGTTTATTTATATCGAATCAACAGCCTAAAAATAAGTTTCAGTTCCAAGCTCTAAAAATGACGACAATTCCGTCTTTAACAATCCTTTTTTTGTATTAAATAGTAGCCTATGTGCTTTCTCAGGCTCTAGACTATCTGTGTACCAAATTTAATTTAAATTGATTTGGTACTTTTGATGTAAAAGTGCAACAGAAGTATGGAGTCACTTTCGCATTTATAATGTTAGTAAGTATATATTTTACCGATTAAAATGTGTTAAAACTCACTCTAAAACATCTCAGATTTAGACATTTTGCGTCCGGAAAATGACAAGCATGATATTATAATAAAACAGGCATTTCTTCCATCTTTATAGATCTATAGATCTCTTTAAAAAGCGGTTTCACACTTTATGCAAGGCCGGACGCTTCCTGCTTTATGTAAGGACGTCGATCGTCCTGCGATACACATTACGCACGTCCTTTGATTTTTATGCACGCCTCGGTTTTATATTAACATGAATTAAACTTTATTGCGTTTCAATTCATTTATATGGATCAAATGTCACTGTTGTACCATGGAGCTTCCTATGAAAATAAAATGACAAATACAAAACTCTACATAATCTATAATATAAAAATGAATCGCATAATGTGTTGGTAGGCGCATAACTCAACAACGCCGGGGTCAATTTTGACAACTCTTTATTTTAAATGTTTATTGAAGTCCAAGGATGGTTTTTACGGCGAGAATAATTGGAGGAGAAACCCTAAAAACAGTCCTTTTCTGTTTCCCATACAAACGTTTTCTAACTAAAATGTGGAGTCAATTTGTTCTTTATTATTATTCAATAGATTTTATAATAAATTACAAGTACTCACTGTTGTCTAAGCAATGTAGGTGTGTTGCTAACGTCAAAGAGTTATGCACTTTATTACCGCTGCGCAAAGTTCAAAATCAATTGAATGGTCACGAAAATGTAAGAGCTATAGATATTTAGTACTGCTGTAATCTCATTTCGAAAATCAATCGTCATCTTTTTGATAGAAAGAACTCTATCTGGTCTGCTAGTTCTAAGATATATGTCACAAATATTATTTTACAAAAGGCATATTGTAATTTTCAAGAACTGTTAAAAAATTTGGACTTGATTCCAGTTGCACACAGAAGCAAAATGTTACACAATGTAACCTACAAAACTATATTTAAAGGAGTAACCGCTGAGTTTCTTGTCTACTACGTACTAATGAGCCACAGGACATTGCGAATATTATGAATGAAGCTTTGAACTGGAAAGGAATGAAAGTAAATGTAAACAAAACGAAAGTTATGCTTTTTGAAAGAGATGAATTTATGATGAATGGCAATATTTTTATAGATGGGGAACAAGTAGCAGACGTGAAAGAATTTGTATACTTGGGATCTAAACTTACAAAAGTGAAATTGAAAGGAGAGTGAATGCAGGGAATATGGTGAATGGTGCTCTGCGTGCCTTTATGAATGGCCAGAGAATGTTCCAAAGGACCAGACTGGCTTTGCATGGAGGAGTATTGGTGCCAACACTTATATATCGTAGCGAAAGTTGAGTATGGCAAATGAGAGCGTTGAGAAGTACGAGTGGATTGAAACTAAGTGACAAAGTAAGAAATAGTGAGATAAGAGAACATTGTGGTATAATAGAAGATGTAGTGACTAAAATTGAGAGGTATGCTTAGAAGGCTTGGGCCGACAATGAATGAAAGGAGATAGATAAAAAAGATTTATGAGTCAAGATCAAATGGGAAAGTTGGAAGGGGAAGACCAAGGCGAATGTTCCTGGACCAAATCCAGGACATTTTAAATAAGGGCCAGGTCAAGAGCACTCTAAACCGACAATAAATTGCCTTTAAAATCAGTTGTTTTGTTTTTGTATAATGTTAATAAAAATTGTGTGATTGAAATGGATTTACTAAAAAAAAAGCAATGAAACAAAATCGAAAACTACTGATGCTTGAACACACGGGTCAACATTTGATCAATTCGTTGACCCCTGCGTTGATCAATCAGCTACTTTTAGTTTTGTTTCACATTGATGGTTTTTTAATTAATGTAGTTTTTAAAAACAATCGTTTTATTTAGCTTTAATAATTAATGACAGATGACATATGTCTTCGTTTTTGGGAGCGGTCTCCTATTTTGTATATAATTTCAATTATGTCTAGTCGGCTTAGTTTAAATTAATTATTCAAGACTTGATTACGACCAACTATAATATTCCGTGTCTGTTTAAATATTCAAGCGTTTCCTATTCCAGTGAGAAATATAATGTAATATATGCACAAAGGATTTAGTTCGTGGTATTGTTACAAACATTGCCCCTCAAAGGGCTTAGAATACTTGTTAAATTAAAAAAGTTGGAAGGGATTTAAACATACGGACATGAATTTTTCAGCAGTCTTTCTTCTATAGCGAGTTTTGGCTCTTGAAATTGTTTTTGGAGAGCTTTATATTGTATACAACATATACGTATGACTTTCTACATTTCTAGATATAAAAATAGCTAGACGGTTACTATTTTAATAAACGACTTTAAGCTTAGTTTGAATCCGCCTGTTTCTTTTAGGATCAATGTTTTTACTTTATTTTGAAATGAATTAAGCTAAGAAAACTGTAATGTTTTTAAAATAATCTGCAAGCCCAATTCCGTAGTAATTTTTTTTATTTTTAAGGCAATTTATTGGAAAATAAGCACAAGAAAATTGAAATTCTTTCGTTTTTCGTCTCGCATTTTACTTTTGGACCGATCATTGTCGTTTTAATATCGGAAAATAAATAAATGTCTAATCCTTTTTTAAAATCAGAAGATTCAAAGATTCTGTTGATACATAAATTGCTATCAAGTTTTAGGATTACATTCTGTATATAATCGAAACGATAAATTAGTAATGGAGTGTAAAGTAATAAAGTGCAAATTGACTCTTCGACGTTAGGAACACACCTATATTGCTTAGACAACAGTGAGTGTTTGTAATTCATTATGAACTTTATTGCATAGTAATAAAGGTCAAATTGATTCTACATTTTGGTTAGAAAACGTTTGTATGCTAAACAAAAAACGGCTGTTTTAAGGGTTTCCCCTGCAATTATTCGAACTTTTCTCACTGTGAAAACCATCCCTGGACTTCAACGAACATTAAAAAAAAGAACTGTCAAAATTAACCCAGGCGTTGTTGAGTTATGCGCTTACCAACACATTTTGGGATTCATTTTTATATTATAGATTTGCTTTTACAGTTAGTCTGACGGGATTTGGAAATAAATCATTAAACCGGGCAATTTTTTATATAAAACTTAATAACCACACTATATTTGTGTTTTAATTATTTGAAACGGTTTCGATGTTATATAATAAAGCAGCTAAAAGTACCTAGAAATCGCTCAGTTAGTCCACGTGAAGCCAAAAATAGGAGCTCTGATAACGCTTTAATCAAGTTGACGAGACTTTTATAAAGCACGACATTGTTATTAATCGGGATTTGAAATTTACTTATTATAGGACTGCCTTTAATGGTGTTCATGTTTTTAATGTTCATGTTCATCTCTATGGTATAAGGAGTCGAGTAAAAAAAGTAAGTCAGTAGCAGCCCATTAACATTCCTGGCGAAGACCTCTCACCACCAACAGTAATTGCGGCCATGCTAACAAAATAGGATGGTTGGAGGGCGATGGTCTCCTTTTGCGAAACCATCTTGGTTAAAAAGGAGACCGTCGAGCGAGCGCGGGAGTGGGCCGATCCATCGCGGAGACAGTGACGCAGGGGTGACACAGCCGCCTTGCAGTCGTTGATTTGATTTGATATGATTTGAATTCTCCAGCCTTTAGTCTTAGGCTACATTGAAGTAAAAATGATCATGGGATGCGTAAGACATCGCACAAGGGAGGGACCAGATGAAAGTTCCCTGGAGAGCCTGGTGTCGCCTTACATCTGCATAGGAGGGCTACCGAGGGGGTTTTAGTGGGTATAATCCTACATAACCTGGCCTTTCCCCCGAAAAGGCCGGGTATCTTTTGAAGATTTCCCTCCCGTCAAAAAAATAAAAGAAAAAGCCCATTTACATTCCATTGATGGGCACAGGCCTCCTCACTCGTATGAGAATGGGTATTTAGAGCATCGCGTGGTGGGTACCACGCTGCTTCACTACGGATTGGCAGGCGTAACACACAAATATACTCTCTATTCCTGCACTCTCATAGTCCGATGTGACGGAAATCCGATACGACCGCAGAGAGATCAGACGCAGAACCGACGGCTTAACGTGTTCTACGAGACACGAGGTGGATTACACCGTCAACTTCCCAACATCGGGCAAATATTGAGAAAATCTCAATAGAAAACTGAATATCCATATACCAATGAGGCAGGCATGATGATGAAAATTTAAGTAAAGCTTATCTATAATATAAAAATTTTAAATGGTCGTTGAAGTCCAATATAGTTTTTACGGCGAGACAAGTACGAATAATTGAAGGGAAGACCCTAAAAATAGCCCTTTACTGTTTTCCATACAAACGTTTTCTAACTTAAATGTAGAGTCAATTTGACCTTTATTGCTATTCAATAAAACTCATATTAAATTATAAATACTCACTGTTGTCTAAGCAAGCGTCAATTTGCACTTTATTACCGCTGCGCAAAGTTCAAAATCAGTTGAAAAGTCACAAAATGTAAGAGATATAGATCGTTATTACTGCTGTAATTTCATTTTAAAATCATTCGTAAAACTGAAATCTTCCACATTCCAAATCTTTTTGACAGAACTAAGTCTGTCGGGTCTGCCAGTTCACTGTAATTGGTATAGGTATATCGCACACTAAACACTGAGTGAAGAAAGGGAAGCATCTGTTTGAAATAAGGCTAGCGCTGTTAGCGCTGTGTTAGAGTGAGAGAGGAAGTGCCTCCCTACCGCTGCCGTATGCGTGAGAGAAAAGGAAGCCAGATAAACTGGAGCTGTAACGTGTTACGTAACGAATCGGTTTACCATAAGAAGTTTTATCTTCAAAAACTTTATGTCGTACAGTATCCGTGTCGTTTGGTGTAAATAGATTTTGCTGCGTCGGGTCTAGTTAACTGAGATAACCGAGTAAAGCTCAGCGTAATCCCATGAACGTGTTTACGATGTTTTAAACCTCATCCCACTTACCGATCATTACGTGTACTTGTACGTGGGAGAGATTAGATTTGAAGTTGTATTTATACAACGAGAGGATAAAAAATAATAGTTTAATTACTGCGTTGTTATCTACCACATGCTCATTGACTGCCTCATTGGTCTAGTGGTTAGCATGTTCGACTACAGACATGAGGTCCTGGGTTCGAGTCCCAGGTCGGGCCAATTCGAAATCGATATTGAGTTTTCTATTAAGATTTTCTCAATATTTGCCCGAAGTTGGGAAGTTGGCGGTGTGATCCACCCCCGTGCCTCGGAGAGCACGTTAAGCCGTCGGTCCTGCGCCTGATCTCTCTCCGATCGTGTCGGATTCCCGTCACATCGGCCAATGATAGTGAAGGAATAGAGAATGCACTAGTGCGTACTTTGCCTGCCAATCCTCAGTGGAGTAGCGTGGTGGGGTCTATGCTCTAAAAACCCTCGGTCCTCGGAGTGAGGAGGCCTGTGCCCAGCAGTGGGACGTTAATGGGTTGCCACTTACTTTTTAACTTTTTATTACAAATATAAATGCATTAATAGTGAGCGTCTACGATGCGCAGGCAATAACTACGACAAATTTCAGGTCAACCGAACCTTAGCTTCCGGAGATTTAGTGATAAGTGAGTGAGTGACTGACTATGGGCCTCATGCGGAAGCTCAGAGTCACTCAGCGTGCGATGGAGAGGGCTATGCTCGCAGTTTGTCTACGTGATCGAATTANCCAGCAGTGGGACGTTAATGGGCTGCTACTTACTATCTACCACATAGTCCAACTGATATTATAAATTCAAATATGAGCTTTTGTTGTCTTAACTATGAATATTGAAGTGTAATTCAAGGGTAAATATAACAAGCTCCCAGGAGAGAAAAAAAAGTTAATAGAGAAATCATTTTATAATTTGAAGGAATACTTAGAAGACAAAAAAGAGTGGGAATGAATGAATTGCTCTATATGTATCTGGATATAGAATAAATTTAAAATATATATTGTAATGATAAATTACTACACAAAAGTGCTGTCAAAGCCAAATTAGAATTTGAACTAAATATTACAATGTCTACAAACTGCCTCATAGGTCTAGTGGTTAACATGTTTGACTACAGACATGAGGTCCTGGGTTCGAGAGCCGGGTCGGGCCAATTCAAAATCAATATTGAGTTTTCTATTAAGAATTGCTCAATATTTGCCCGAAGTTGGGAAGCTGCCGGTGTGATCCACCCCCATGCCTCGGAGAGCACGTTAAGCCGTCGGTCCTGCGCCTGATCTCTCTCCGGTTGTGTCGGATTCCCGTCACATCGGACTCTGAGAGTGAAGGAATAGAGTGCACTTGTATTCTATGCCTGCCAATCCGCAGTGGAGCAGTGGGTCTATGCTCTAATAACCCTCGCTCCTCGGAGTGAGGAGGCCTGTGCCCAGCAGTGGCACGTTAATGGGCTGCTACTTACTTTTTAACTTTTTATTACAAAGTCAAACGCGGGCTATCTATATAAATGCATTATTAGTGAGCGTCTACGATGCGCAAGCAATAACTACGATAAATTTCAGGTCATCCGAACCTTAGCTTCTGGAGATTTAGTGATAAGTGAGTGAGTGACTGACTATGGGCCTCATGCGGAAGCTCAGAGTCACTCAGCGTGCGATGGAGAGGGCTATGCTCGCAGTTTGTCTACGTGATCGAATTAGAAATGAAGAGATCCGTAGCAGAACCAAAGTCACCGACATAGTTCTACGAATCGCGAACCTGAAGTGGCAGTGGGCGGGGCACATAGTCCGAAGGACCGATGGATGTTGGTGTTCGATGGTGCTGGAGTGGCGACCCCGCACCGGACGTTACAGTGCAGGCAGGCTCCCCACAAGGTGGACCGATGATATAAAGAGGGTCGCCGGTAGCCGCTGGAGCCAGGCGGCGCAAGATAGGGCCTTTTGGACGTCATTACGTGCCTTTCGGACCTTTTGGATCTATGTCCAGATGTGGACATCCATCGATTGAAGCGACGACGATGGGTGAGCGATATTTCGCTTACCTGATATGACTAGTGAATGAGATATATCGTTCTCTCATATAGATGGCCCTCATGTATAAACGGTCAACTTTAATTGTAGATATTTTAAAAAGATGACTAATTTTTTTATAAAACTTGACTCTTTATACGTAGAGGCCGTGTTAAAACGTCCGAGGTTTTCAAATTGATGGAATGTAATCGAGCCAGCATTGAATGCGGTAAATCAGTTACATAAAATACCTACAGATCATAAACTGCATCTATATTTAGCTTTATCGATTGTATTATTCAAATAATTATATTACAATGCAATAATGGCCATTACATCTTCCTGTATACAATCATGGCGGACGCTTTGCATAGCAGAGTAATGGCATGTTCACATAATACCAGTCATTATCGTTACGTTATTAACAACTACGGAAATAGAAATATAAAGACTGACTCTGAGACTGTTGGGAAATGCTTTTACGCATCCCTACTACGAGGACAGGGCTTGTGGGACTCGCTAGCTAAGCCAGAATACCCACTAAAATCCAGCGATACCCTCATCAACCTGAATTGGAGAATTCCGAAGAAAGTGGCTCCCTTGCGTATGCATTCTGGATGCAACCGACAAAGAATGGCTTAAGAAGGAGGCAAGAGTCCTTCAAAAAGACGCCTCCTGCCATCAAACCTCCTTCAAAGGCCCAGGGCATCTGCAGCACTTTCCCCTCTCCAATGCTTCCTTCAACGTGATGACAGCCTCGCAGAAGGAGACAACCGCACTCCATCCTACCTCACTGCCAAGCACTGCGTCTACTATACTTGGCAATGAGAGATTCCCTCTAATCGGTGACACCAGAGGATGTCGTTGCGATCGCCGTATCAACGGACGCACCACACTGATGGCGCTATCTGATGCAAGTACTTACCGGAGTATTAGCGCCGTCAGCACGTGCACCAGGCTGAAAGAAAGCAATCTATGCCGTCTTGATAGCAATTGTTCTAGACTTGAACGTATCGCCTCCACCGTGTATACACCCGCACTTGAAGAAGATCTTCCTTGCACACTTGGATCAGGGCCCTAACCCTTCGGATCCGCCCAAATCTCGTCTCCAGCCCACCCGGCAACCATGCACTGGTAAGTTGCAAAAACTTCTGCTTCCTCTACTACAAGAAGATTTAGGACATTGCATTAATTATCTGAATATGGACTGGGAGTACTACCAGCAAAGACCAATGAAAACAAAGGGAGTATCCACTGCATTCTTCCTACAAAAACGACTTTATGCTATATATAATACGTTTATTTTAATTTTGACGTGATACCGTCTAACTGGTCTAGTGGCTAGAATAATCGGTTACAGATGTGAGATTTTGGGTTCAAGTCCCAGGTCGGGTGAATCTAAAAATCGATATACAGTTTTTTATCAAGGTTTTTTCAATATTTGCCCCATGTTGAGTAGTTGGCTGTGTTCTCCACCAACATGTCTCGCGGAGCACGTTTAGCCGTCACATTGGACTATGAGAGTGAAGAAATAGAGAATGCATTTGTATACTATGCCTGCCAACCTGCAGTGGAACAGCGTGGTGGATCTTTATCGGCTTGTAAATAGATTGTTGTCAGTTGCAACTCCTAGGAAGTCGTCGGTGTCGTTATGGGCCTATTTAGTTAGTCGTTAAGGACCCCGACGACTACATTTACATAGACAACCTTCTATATCAGGTAGTAAATGTCACATAAACAGACACAATATAGCGATTCTGGCGGCGAACTCCTGGTCCTCGATTTCTGACATCACCAGTCTGTAGGCTCCACTTATGTTCCCAGGGGCCCCCTTGGAGCAACGTTTCCAGTAGTGCTAGCCCTTGAATAAATATGTGGCGGGGTTCCTGGAGAGATCACCCCCTCTTCCGGTTACGCTGTAAAAACCACAGCTAAAAGCTAAAGATACTCAACAAGAAAAACCGTCTACAAGCACTGCAAAGCATGTCTCATTGTCACGTTTATGATAGAGAAGCGCGATCGATGTATCCGTAGTTGAAGAGAGACAACGGAACACAACCGAGTGAAAAGTGATATGTTTTTCTTTGGGTTTACTGTAACTGTGTATATAATACTAATAATAATAACTAATCATATGTCGGTAAACGGGGAAAATTGCTCAATCTTTTTCTCAATCACCAATTGAAATTAGTAGGAGTGCAGCTTCATAACGACTGAATTCCTAAAAGCCAGACTACCGATTGACATAACCCCCGCGCCCCTATGTTGCGTTTGCGTAGTAAGCTAAATAAATATAAAATTTCTCTTGAGATATCATTGAATTCAAAACATTGGAGTGTAAACCTGTAATAATTTATTCAAAACGACCAATGACCATGTCGTTACGCTGGATGCACTATTAGATGCATCGGTGTAGAGAATACAAAATGATTATTCCTATTAAAGCATTATTACGTAAAAACTATAATTATTACTTGCAATTGACTGCAACTGTCAGGAATTTACATAATATTAGTTATGTTGATGAGGTAATACGGAAGTTTTCATAAACATACCGTGTTTCGTGGAGTAAGCGATGCATTTAGTACAAGCATGGTAAGAAACTCTTATTCACTTCCAGAAAAACAATCCACGTTTATTTCTTTACGTATCAATAATACAAGTATCTTTTCTTTAAATTACAATCATTATCTAAGCAATATTATTTCTTGTTTCCTAACAAACAACCACAGAATAATTAACCCTTCTTTTTCCACAGAGTAATTAGTTCACCGTTACATAATACGTATACTAAATATCAAATCATAACACTCCTTGTTTTTACACTGTATATTATTGAAGGCTCAATTATCTGGCAACATAAGTAACATTATTAACCGACTTTAAAAAAAAGAGGAGGTTATCAATTGGTCTGTATTTTTTTTTACCTCATATCTCCCGACTGGGTGAACCGATCTTGATGATTTTTTTAAAATGAAAGGTGGTGGTCGTCAAAGGGTCCCATTTTTAAATCCAATTCTGATGATGGCATCCATGACAAAACAGGATAAGTCTTAAATTTGCATTAAGCATGTGTGCGACAAATGGACGAATAACTCAAGATCACGCCAACCGATTTCGATCATTCTTCTTTTATTAGAAAGAATATACTTCAAGGGTTGTTTTGTGATAGTTTGGTTAGGTTCTGATGATGGAATCAATGACAAAGTGACGGAACTCTTCAATTCTTAGGAGCAAATCAACGATACTCAGCAGAATCTTCTATAAGCTATCCAGATATTTGAGTTGCCTACCGTAACTTCAGTATGGTCAAGTGCTAGTCGTAGTTAAATATGAAGATCAATAGAACTCCTCAACGGCTAACAGAAAGAGTGCGATTTGTGGCTGAATATATAACTGCCTGTAATCAAATGGCAATGACCTTACGTTTGTTGCTGCATTGCAATATTTGAAAGGTGAATTATGTGTGAAGAGGTGGTATAAGGTTGCGGGTTCGACCCCGGGTGGGCCGATATTAATGTAAATTTAACTTTGTGAAGTTGTTTCATTTAAACGGTGTTATCTCATATGAGGAACATGTTTGTAAACATATTGAGACAAATTTGTTAGTTTACTTCAGATTCACTACCGCTAATTAACCAAACCGCTAACCGCCTTCAAAACAAACTTACAAATATATTAATATGCTCCAAAAAGTAAGAAATAATTGCGTATTCTATTCGTATTCATATATTTGGAGTTGGTGTCAGCCGAGGTGCCTACATATATAGCTATAGGTGGGGGTGACGCGGGAGCAGCCAAGAGGACACGCGGGGAACATCTACCTCGACACATAACCTTCAAAACCTCTTTTTAAAGGAGTAACTAGAATTTCTCACCGATTTTGTTTCAGAGGACCTAACTTTCCTTACCGAAGGTAGATTTGTTGCCAAAGGATAGATTACTGACGATCTATAAATGGTTTTTGAGCCTACTTGAACGTATAACGATGGGGAACAAGTGGACGAGGTGAAAGAACTTGTATACTTGGGATCTAAATTTACAAAAGATGGAACATGTGAAAGTGATATTGAAAGAAGAGTGTATGCAGGGAATATGGTAAATGATGCTCTGCACGCCTTTATGAATAGCCAGATGGTGTCACAAAAGGCCAGACTGGCAGTGCATGCAGGAGTGTTGGTGCCAACACTTATGTACGGTAGTGAAAGTTGGATATGGCAGAAGAATCACATAAGAAAAATAAATGCGGTAGAGATGAGAGCGTTGAGAAGTATGTGTGGATTAAAACTGAGTGACAGAGTGAGAAATAGTGTGATAAGAGAAAGTTGTGGTATAAAATTGAGAAAGGTATGCTTAGATGGTTTGGGCATGTAGAGAGAATTAATGAAAGGAGACTGACAAAAAGGATTTATGAGTCAAGAGTGAATGCGAAAGTTGGAAGGGGAAGACCAAGGCGAACGTTCCTGGACCAAAACCAGGACATTTTAAATAAGGGCCAGGTCAAGAGTACTCTAAACCGACGAACTTGTATGAAAGGTTTAATGAGAATGAAAGAAGCGAAGGAGATATGCAAGGATCGTGGCAAGTGGAAGGACGTGGTCTCTGGCTACCCCTATGGGAATGAAGCGTGATGCTATGTATGTATGTATAAGCGTATATTTATATACATTACAACAATCTATAGAAAATGAACCGGAAATTTTTTCACTCTTCTACGTGATTCTTTTGGACTCCTATAAGACTTTAATTGGAACAAACAGTCACAGTTTTTTATATGTCACAAAGCGTGCATGCGCAGCAAATGGCGTAGGCAGAGCGTGGAAGGAAACAGGCGTGCAATAACGGTACCTTACATTGTCATTCATAATTATTGACTAATTGCGTTTAAATAGATGACAGTACTGTATCCAATTATTAGAATGATGCAGTGATCAAATGATTAATACAGAATATGAATTGTACTCACTGGAAGTGTAGTGCATGAAACATAATAAAATTAAAAGCATTAACGCATATAATTGTGCATGCCTTTTTGTTCTTTCTTTTTGCTTTCTATTTGTTATTCTTATTTATAGACACAGTAATGCCAATGCTATGTACATCTTTTTGAATTATCTATGTAATTGATGCATGCATCAGGAAAGTGTATAATTTAATATTAACTTTATAGTGTTAAATATACATCTGTGCTGTTGTAAGCGATCATGATTATTGTATGTGTGGTTAACGCAGTCCGGAAATTCTCAAATTTAAGAAGTCGTCGTTTTCACGACGACTGTGATTGGAGGACTTATTATTTTTGAGTGAGGCCATTATTTTGAATGGGGCGTTTGGTATAAAAAGGGGAATTAAGCAATATTCGCCTAGTGACAGTTCTTAGTTTGTATCAACGATACTATTGTGTTTTAAGACATTCAAACTATGTAATATAATAATGAAAAGTAAGGGAATAGTATTACTTAACATGCAAATTAGTGAGCTTCTAAAACTGTTGATGGACCTAAATAAATAAATGTGTCTTTGCCTGTTATAGAACTTTACACAACAATTTTTTAAACACATACAGTTTTTTAAGTTTATGACAATTAAGTAATATCTTGTCATATAAATAAACAATAAACGAATTCCTATTGCCTATTTATGAGCCCTTTCGTAAACTCACAGCCTTACTATTACTGGTTTACTAAATAAAAGACTTGCTGACTTTTTCTTGCAAAGCTTACTTGCTGATTTACAGGAACTATTCAAAAGTGGAAATATGACTAAACTATACGGCGCCAAAATGACCTGTCCGTAAATGCGACTGACAATCGTTAGTGTTTTAACAAGTAAGCGCGTTGGGGGCGTGTCGTTGTCGTTCAATATTTTTTATTATTTTATTTATTTTTATTTATACACTTTATTGCACGTCTACAATAAAAATATACAATGAAATAAACTTAATTATAAGAGAAATAAAATTACAACAGGCGGTCTTATCGCTTAATAGCGATTTCTTCCAGACAACCTTGGGTTATTATTATTATTAAATATTTTATTATTCATTACAAAATTTTTGTCTTTATCTATTTAAATTTCTTCTCGGTTTATATAAAGCAATTCATATACAATTGTTTTATGATTTTTTAGCAAAAACTATCTATAGAATCAATCATCCTTGGGTCCCAAGACACGGGTTTCATCTACGTAGTACGTTCTTCCTCTTCCACGGGGGGCAAGGGCACCTCAGAAGCCATTTAAAGCCGTTCTTCATAAATTTGATAAAGCTCATAGTTGTATCAAGTACTCCAGCTCACTAAACGAAGCATTTCTGTATATGTATACATAGAAATGCGATATATGATCGGTTTAGAGTACCCTCTCTAGTTTCTTGATCTAGCCCTTATTTAAAATATCCTGGATTTGTTCCTGGAACGTTCGCCTTGGTCTTCCCCTTTCAACTTTCCCTTTCACTCTTGACTCATTTATTTTCTCTACGTGCCCAAGCCATCTGAGCATAAATATCTTAATTAAGGCAATAGAAATCGTCTATAGTTTAATTAATTTATGTGATTTTTGTAACAAAATAAACACTTACTAAGCAATTCATTACAATTCCTATATCGATCGGAATACTAGGAGACGGAATCAGGTTATAAATAAGTCGTGGAAATTTTAGCTCAGTCTAAAGAGCAATGCAATCTACAACTAGACTGGGTCAGTCTAATTACTGCTGACGGATTTCGTTTTAGCTCGTTTATCGACCGGAGCTACGGCAAACATACAACTAGACGGGTATTTATTATTAGTCCAATTGATTATGCTCTCTGCCTCATTGGTCTAGTGGTTAGCATGTTCGACTAAAGACGTGAGGTCCTGGGTTCGAGTCCCGGGTCGGGCCAGTTCGAAATCGATATTGAGTTTTCTATTAAGATTTTCTCAATATTTGCCCGAAGTTGGGAAGTTGGCGGTGTGATTCACCCCCGTGCCTCGGAGAGCACGTTAAGCCGTCGGTCCTGCGCCTGATCTCTCTCCGGTCGTGTCGGATTCCCGTCACATCGGACTATGAGAGTGAAGGAATAGAGAGTGCACTTGTGTACTATGCCTGCCAATCCGCAGTGGAGCAGCGTGGTGGGTCTATGCTCTAAAAACCCTCTTTCATGAGCGAGGAGGCCTGTGCCCAGCAGTGGGACGTTAGTGGGCTGCTACTTACAATTGATTATGTATCTGCTAATTTTTTTTATTTTTTTTTATTGCTGACAGATTAACGCTTGACTGTGATCTCACCTGATGGTAAGTGACGATACAGTCTAAGATGAAAGCGCGCTAATTTGTTAAGAGGCGATATACCCCTTACGGTTTCTACACAGCATCGTACCGGAACACAAATCTCTTTGTTTGGCGGTACGTTTTTGCTGGTAGGACTAGCCACGGCCGAAGCCTCCCACCAGTCCAGACTCCAGACAAATTAGAAAATACAATTTCCCAAATTCGTCCTACCGGGGATCGAACCCGGGACCTCAACTAGCAAAGCGAATACTCGCACCACTGTGCCAGCGAGGCCGTCAAATTATGACCTTGTTTTGTTTAAACTAATACTATAAAGAGGAAACATTTGTGTTTTTCTATGTATGAATATTTGTAAAGTTTTCACACAAAAACTAGTGGACCGATTTCAAAAATTTTTTCACCATTAAAAAGCTGCATTTTTACAGAGCGATATAGGCTATATTATTTAAAAAAAAAATAGGAATCGCTAAGAAAAATACATTAATGTAATCCAAGGTGTAAAAAATTTGGTCATGTATAATCTATCATCGCGTGTGCTGGAGAAACTATTAATGATAGAACAAATAATATTCTACAATATTATAGAAGGTACTAATATCTACAGAAAAGTCCGCAATACCATATTTCCAACTACTGTATTTATGCCACTATAACTTTTTTACATTTTAAAAGCTAATAAAAGTGACGACAATAATCAAACCATATTATTCATACCTCTGAATTAAACCTTAGTCAATTAATGTATATATTATTAAAGACCGTCTCAATGCCAGTAAAATACTTTTCGAATTATCAATATCGGATATTCCATTCAAAAGATATAACAAATTGAAAAATGTCAATCTAAAGAAAATTGTAGCGACCCTTATAACTGGGCCTGCAACTGGTTAGTTAGCGTATACTCCAAGGACACCAATGATTTCCACCGATATACCTATTCTGTTTATATTAATATCAAGCTAATAAATACTGGACTGCAACGAGGCCGAATAAGTCTATCTTGGAGCAGCTCCGTATTGACACCAGACTCTCGACTAATTGCTTCCAAAAACTTCTTGGCCACTTTAGTCACATTGCCCGACGCCAGCCCAACTACTTAGACAAGTTAATAGTTACTGGCAAGGTAAATGGCTAAAGACCACACGGCCGATCACCTAGCCGCTGGTCCGATCAAGTAAAAGCATTTACAGGTCTTCCAAATGCTGCGGCCATAAGGAAAGCCGAGGACCGAACAGGGTGAAAAGCACTGGTGAAGAGACTGACACAGGCACCAAAATACAGACACGACCTTCAAACTTGAAGAATACGACCGAGAAGAAGAATAAATACTGGAGCTATTTAAAAATTCTTCCATTACCTCCTTGAAATCAAGAATTGTTCAATATCTGTAGAGGTCTTTTAAATTTCCTAGTGTCGGACATTCTGCGAAAATGATGTTACGAATTAAAAATGTAAAATAAGGAAATTTTTAAGTAAACAAAAATAAATTTACAGTCCTACTTAGTAGACTTTAACAGCCCACCACACTGTGGCAGAATGTCCCGCCTGGGGACCTCAGCGACTCATTAGGACGTCTTTGATTGGCACAGAGCTTTCACTGGCAACTGTTATAGGAGCAATACTTGCCAGTAAGCAGGCCTGGAGAGAGGTTGCCTCCTTTTGCGAGACTGTCATCTCGCTTAAGGAGGCACGGCAAAAGGAGAGGGTGATTGTCGCCGAATCACTCCAGCCCAAATGAAGGCGTGCAGGAAACAGGATGCGAAGATTCGTACAATTCCTCCCCCTGTAGAATATCTGTGAGCTGCATTCGAGGGACCAGAGAGGAATACCTCAACCAACTTCTAGCTCCCTACTCATGATTGATGGCGGTCCCGCTGGGTTTTAGTGGGTATTGCGAGTTTGTACCCTCGTGGAGTCCCAGACTCCCGACCTTAAGTCGGGGTGCGTAAATACATTTTCCAGCGAAAAAAAAATCTCCACTGCCAGTATTACATAAAATACTAGATGTATCCACCTACATTTCCAATCTAGTGGGAATATAGAAACTAAGGCTTTTGTTAAACAATTTCTAGTAATTATTATTAAGTCCTAAGTTTTCTATCCATGCGAAATCGGGGGATTTACATATGTTGTTTTCCTTTTAATTCTCTTATCATAAATAATAATATTATCAGAAAACCCGTGTAAAATTCATACTGTAATACTTATTTCTTATTTGTATCAGACAAAAATGGGGTTAATACGAAATCACAACTGTTCGAAAGTATGTTGTTGTGTTGCTTAACTAATTAACAATAATAAAGGTACTCACTGATATCCCTAACGAACGTTTACTTGTGGCTTTGAAATGCGCAAGCAATATGGAGATGCGCCTGACAAACGTTAGCTACGTAACGAGTAAGCGTTCCGTGGGCTTTTATTTAACAATATCACATTTTTTTAACAATATAGTTATCTTACATACATACATTACGCCTCATTCCCAGAGGGGTAGGCAAAGACCACGTCCTTTCACACATCCTTGCATATCTCCTTCGCTTCTTTCATTCTCATTAAACCTTTCCTACAGGTTCGTCGGTTTAACGTACTTGGCCCTTATTTAAAATGTCCTGAATTTGATCCAGGAACGTTCGCCTTGATCTTCCCCTTCCAACTTTCGCATTCACTCTTGACTCATAAATCCTTTTTGTCAGTCTCCTTTCATTCATTCTCCCTACATGCCCAAACTATCTAAGCATACCTTTCTCAATTTTAGTCACTACGTCTTCTTTTATATCACAACGTTCTCTTATCACACTATTTCTGACTTTGTCAATTCAATTCACTCATACTTCTCAACGCTCACATCTCTAACGCATTTATTTTACTTTTGTGATTCTTCTGCCATACCCAACTTTCACTACCGTACAAAAGTGTTGGCACCAACATTCCTGTATGCACAGCTAGTCTGGCCCTTTGAGACACCATCTGGCTATTCATAAAGGGCTCAGGGCACCATTTATCATATTCCCTGCATTCAATCTCCTTTCAATATCACTTTTACATGTTTCATCTTTTGTAAATTTAGATTCCAAATATACAAATACTTTCACCTCTTCCACTTGCTCCCCATCTATCAAAATATTGCCATTCATCATAGACTCTTACAAAAAGCATAACTTTCGTTTGTTTACATTCACTTTCATTCCTTTCCCTTTCAAAGCTTTATTCATAATATTTACCATCTCCTATAGCACATATTGTTTTACAAATAAGAAACTGCCCTTTGAGGGTGAAATTTCCTTAAATTTACTTTAACATACTTTTATTTATCATAAAAGATATAGTTTGTAAATGTGTAGTTTGAATTTTTTTAACGTGAAAATTTGAATTTCTTTTAATTAACACTCCTGCAACCGTCCTTGCGGGTGGCATTTCTTAGCTGACCTCTACTCCGCAAAAGGAGTATTCCTACCAAATTTCATCTCTACGCCTTATGAATCCAGAGATATCGTGATGAGTCAATATATACCTGGATATCTATATATATAAAAGTAACTCTTTTTTTCTTTGTTATCGATAAATTTAAAAACTACTGGACCGATCGGCATCAGAGCATAACCATTCCACGCGGAATTAATTGTAGAAAGTTTTAGGCTATTCATTTTTTGAATTCCATACACCCTATACCATTTTTTTTCAAATTTATGTGGACAGTCATTTGTTTCTGGTACGAAAACTCGAGCGCACAAATACCGGCAAAATGTCTAACGTCACTTCAATGCTTATAAACGCGTTTCCACACACCCTCCCACGCATCTACCCACGCATTCCCATGCACCCACGCACTCGCACGCATCCACCCACGCACTCTCTCGCATCCACCCATACACTACTACGCATCCACCCACGCACTCCCACGCATCTACCCACGCATCCACAAGGTTGTGACATGGATTATTAGACCATTGTCTATAGCAACGGTTTTGTTAATTCATTACTAGGTTATGTAAATATGGCATTCATTTATGCTACTATCTTTTGTTTAAAAAATATTCATCTTTCATAGGTTATGTAAAAATGGCATTTATTTACGCTATCTTTTGTTTCAAAACAAAGAAGATTCTGTGTGTCATTTAATCGATTGTGTATTGTTTAGTATTTGTAAAACTGAAAGCTGCCACATTCCAAATCGTTTTGACAGAACGAAGTCTGTCGGGTCTGCTAGTCTCTTATATATTAATGATAAAGCATATCTTTATTAAAAGCATTTACTATATTAATATTTAAATCAGATACAACTTGCAACAGTCCCTCGTTACGATGCGCGTATCGTCCACTCGGGCGCCAACGTGACCTCTCATTGCCTGGCAATGAAGCGCCACTTTAATCACGTACGTCTTGGTCTATTACATCTAAAAATAAAACTGTTTACATCTATATAAAGCAGTATTAAATATGTTATTGTATATTGGTCTTCCCCTTCCAACTTTCCCATTCACTCTTGACTCATAAATCCTTTTTTGTCAGTCTCTTTTCATACATTCTCTCTACATGCCCAAGCCATCTAAGCATACCCTTCTCAATTTTAGTCACTACATCTTCTTTTATCACACTCTTCCTTACTTTGTCATTCAGTTTCAATCCACACATACTTCTCAGCGCTCTCATCTCTACCGCATTTATTTTACTTATGTGATTCTTCTGTCATACCCAACTTTCACTACCACACATAATTGTTGGCACCAACACTCCAGCATGCACAGCCAATCTGGCTCTTTAAGATACCATCTGGCTATTCATAAAGGCGTGCAGAGCACCATTTACGATATCCCCTGCTTTCACTCTCCTTTCAATATCACTTTCACATGTTCCATCTTTTGTAAATTTAGATCCCAAGTATACAAATTCTTTCACCTCTTCCACTTGTTCCCCATCTATCAAAATATTGCCATTCATCATAGATTCATCTCGTTCAAAAAGCATAACTTTCGTTTTGTTTACATTCACTTTCATTCCTGTCCCTTTCAAAGCTTTATTTATAATATTTACCAATATACAATATACTATACAACAATCAAATCATATTATTCATACCTCTGCATTAAGCCTTATCCTATTAAGTGATATTCTATTAAAGTCCGTTTCAATACATGTAAAATACTTTTTAAATTATTAAAATAGGACATCCTATTCACAAAATATAACAAATTTACATTCATATGTTCGCGGTATACCATTTTATTCACATGTTTAGACAGAAAAGACTTTATGTATTTCAGAATGAATGTTTTTATTCGTTCTTCTGGAATAATCGGTATACATATTTGTATATCTATCCTAAAGTAATTAAAAACTAAGTGAAATAAAACTTTTATGTTAACAAAAACAAATCTATAATACGACTTTTCACTGCTTCTCATGGAGTTCCAATATTTATAATAGTTTACTAATAGCAGTGACATTGTTATTGTTTTAATAATTTCCACTGTGGTTTTCAATTTGCTGTCATATGCAGATATAACCGAGAAGGGTATTTTCTCTTTAAACGAATCATTAAATGCGTTGGACTTAGTTATTATCAGTAAATAAAACTATTTTCTTTATAGGCACTACTAAAAAGTATAATTTTCATACAATGTATTTATTATATTATTTATATATACATACATAGCATCACGCCTCATTCCCATAGGGGTAGGCAGAGACAACATCCTTCCACTTGCCACGATCCTTGCATATCTCCTTCGCTTCTTTCAATCTCATTAAA
>JACTOM010000931.1:5871612-5912451 GCA_015832385.1 Elymnias hypermnestra
CCCCCCCCCCCCCCCCCTCTGACACGTGAGCCTCTGCCATTTGTTAATCTAGTCGTCGCTTCAACCGATGGACGTCCATTGCTAGACATAGGTTTCACGTAATGACGTCCACAAGGCCCGATCTTGCGCCGCCTGGCTCGAGTGGCTACCGGCGACCCTCTTTATATCATCGGTCCACCTTGTGGGGGGACTGCCTACACTGCGGCTTCCGGTGCGGGATCGCCAATCCAGCACCTTCGGCCCCCAACGTTCACCGGTTCTTCGGACTGTGTGCCCCGCCCATTGCCACTTCAGGTTCGCGATTCGTAGAACTATGTCGGTGACTTTGGTTCTACTACGGATCTTTTCATTTCTAATTCGATCACGTAGAGGAATTCGAGAAGGAGGTCGACCATGGAGGCCAATTTCAACTCGGCTGGGCAGCGTTCGGGAAACTACGCCAGATATTTTCGTCCGATATTCCTCAGTGCCTGAAGACCAAAGTCTTCGAATAGTGCGTGTTGCCAGTGATGACCTACGGTTCTGAGACGTGGTTGCTGACTATGGGCCTCGTGCGGAAGTCACTCATGGTTAATTTAGTGGAAGACGATTTTTTTTTCGCTGGGAAATGCTTAATGCACGCCGGATGAAGTCAAAACTTACTTGTACTTACTTAACGGGAGTGTGGGACTCGTTGGTCATACCAGGATATCCACTATAGCCTAGCGGAACCATCTTCATCCAGGTGTTGGGGTCCAGATGTCCGCTGACGCATTCAGCTATGGCGCCCCGGAAGAATCCGACTTAAGGGTTTAGTTTAGTTGAGGGAGAGCAGGCGAGCAAAATTGCGCCTTCTGGCGCCCCCGTCCTCCGGCGAGAGAGAGCAGCGTCTGTTATAACCTTCCTTTGCCTGATTAGTGCCTCTTTTCGTAGGATGGCAGCCTCGCAGAAGGACGTCACTGCTCTCCGACCCGGCTTATCGCCAATCATAGCGCCCACAATTAGATGAAGACGGTGCGGAGGCATATTCATCACCGGGACTGGACTAAGCATGGGAGTTATTGTGATTTTTCAAAAATTATAACTCTGATGTTATTATAGAATAATAGATATTTTATTTAGTTATTTAAGAGTACTTATTTTCTTAGACCACATATTAGATACGAGCTATTTAAATCACTAATTTAATATATTATATCGAGACACACTAAATATATGATAGATATCATATAAAGAAAATAGTATTTCATTAATAGATTAGAATCTCAAACTGAAGACGAGGCCTAATGGTGGATGGATGGATCCATAAAATAAACAAAAATAGTCCAAATCTAAATAATAAGTATAAAAATTTACATTAGGTTTTGCCACAATGCCACAGAGGAAAGGCGCTACGGGTTATGCCGGAATATTACCGGCTAAGACATGACGGTGCTCCTCCATATATTCTTTGGCGAAAGCACGGGATCGGAATACATCCGCACTCTCGTCAACGATATACCAACAGGGCTCCTCTCTTCGTATTCCTCCTTTTCTGGTGGCATGCCACCTGCCCTCCCTCGGAAACCCTCTAAAGGGGCAATAGCTGCCGCACCCATTGCCCAGAAGCTACCGTCTGCGCCTAACCCTCCGTTGTTATTATTATGGCTGGAACATCTCCGTCCATCTCTCTGACACGCACTGCCGCCTCCTTTTGCGACATCACGTCCTCACAAAACGAGACCACGACATTCCAGCTGGCTTCTCTGCCCATCATGGTTTATTACTAGTTATTTTATCAGGAGATATACGTTGGAGAGGACCAGTACGGTTTAGTACGGGCATAATAGGTTTTCAGGCTTCACTGATTTGTAAGGAAATACCCGGGCAAGGAGGTTAAGCCTCGAGGCCCGTACTCCTCGACATTATTGAGAAGAACACCATGAAATTATCTATATCCTCTTTTATTTATTTCGTCTATTTAAGGCGTCAGTCTTAAAGGATTGCAAGTATTTAAAATAATCGTCTCGACTTATACCAAATTGATTTTTCGAATACTGATGGAGATTGTGGTCTCGCTTCAGAAACATTTGACGTTTTTCTGACAGATTCTGATTAAAGAACGTCATTAAGGGAGGCATCTGCCGTCGGCGAGATCATTATTATCAATTACCACGCGACGACATCTTCACGACGACAAGTAACGATGTCACGTAAATACATTTTAAAAGTCAGTGTTAATAGCGCTTTTTAATCGCGTCTCTGTTGAGTTTTTATTATTTTTCAAACTCGCATTAGATTATTAGACAGATTTATGTAAGAGTAACCAAAGTTGACCAGGTTATCGGTATTTAGATTAATAAAAAGTTCATAAATTAGATGACCTTGCTTGCGGAGTGGTGTGAGTAATTGCTTTGCTAGCAGAAGTCCTGGTAAATTTAGGTGACTTCATTTACTAATATGTCTGAGTCAGGACTGGTCTGAGGCTAGATATCCACCTTATTACCAAACTCTTATCGCCAAACAAAGAGATTTGTGCTCCAGTAGGATGCTGAGTAGATATCATAAGGTATTAGCCAGCCAGACAATAGGTCTTTCCAGATTAACCTGCTTCCATCTTAGACTGCATCATCATGAACCCAGGGCCTCTGCTACGAAAGCTAATTCACGCACTGCACCAGTAAGACCGGCAAATGATATATTATACATACCTACTATCATCACGCTTTATTCCTATAGGGGTAGGCAGAGATCACGTCCTTCCACATGCCACGATTGCTTATCTCCTTCGCTTCTTTCATTCTCATTAAACCTTACATAGGAGTTCGTCGGTTTCTTGACCTGGCCCTTATTTAAAATACCGAACATGTCATTCAAAAACCCAACCAACGTACATATCATCACGCCTCATTCCCATAGGGGTAGGCAGAGATCACGTTCTTCCATTTCCTACGATTCTTGCATATCTCCTTCGCTTCTATCATTCTCTTTAAACCTTTCATAAAACATTGTCGGTTTAGAGTACTCTTGACCTGGCCCTTATTAAAAATGTCCTGGATTTGGTCCAAGAACGATCGCCTTGGTCTTTCCCTTCCAACTTTCGCATTTACTCTTGACTCATATATCCTTTTTGTCAGTCTCCTATCATCCATTCTCTCTACATACCCAAACTATCTAAGCATACGTTTCTCAATTTTAGTCACTACATCTTCTTTTATACCACAACGTTCTCTTATCACACTTTCTTACTTTGTCACTCTGTTTCAATCCAACGCTCTCATTTATTTTCATAAGAAGCAAATAATGTATTCTATAAATTAATTTGTTTGTAAGATACCTAAATATAATGAATGTAGGTAGGCGTAATTATTTTTTTGGCTGTTCTTATGACCTTGTTTGTTCACTCAACCATCGCGCCTTGAGGTAAGAAAGAAATAGGAGTGGGCTTTGTTTACGCTTTACAAAAATAGTACAAGAATACTGAACATTAAGAAAACATGTTTTTTATGTTTTACTTGCTGTTCCCCGCGTAATTCCGAATGCTTTATTTTCTGAGTAGTATTTTCCAGTAGAACTCCCATCAGAATTAATCCAGTCGTTTCAGAGATCACCGATAACAAACATACAGAGCGATAAAATCATTGTTAATTGATTTCTTTGTGTATGTATCGTAAATAGTTTGATATTATGCATTTAATGATTTAGTGTGATAAGAGAACGTTGTGGTATAAAAGAAGACGTAGTGACTAAAATTGAGAAAGATATGCTTAGATGGTCCGAGCATGTAGAGAGAATGAATGAAAGGAGACTGACAAAAAGGATTTATGAGTCAAGAGTGAATGCGAAAGTTGGAAGGGGAAGACCAAGGCGAACGTTCCTGGAACAAATCCAGGACATTTTAAATAACGGCCAGGTCAAGAGTACTCTAAACCGACGAACTTGTATGAAAGGTTTAATGAGAATGAAAGAAGCGAAGGAGATATGCAAGGATCGTGGCAAGTGGAAGGATGTTGTCTCTGCCTACCCCTATGGGAATGAGGCGTGATGCTATGTATGTATGTATTTAATGATAAGCTGTTAATTTGGAATTATAGACATATACTTCAATTTTATTTGTTTGTATAGATATAATTTCAACAGACACATAAAAAGGTTCAATTAATGTTTTCTATATAATATATAATCAGTTATACTATAAAATAATGACCTCCGGCGCCTCTGTCTGTTTGTTCGCAATAAACTCAAAAACTACAAAATTTATTTCCATGAGATTACTACCAATAGATAGAGTGGATCATGAGGAAGATTTATGTATATTACTTGCCAAGCTTGTTTTGGAAATTCTTTGAAATACAACGATAACTGTTGGAAGTGTCAGAAAAAATCAAGCGTCTAGGAGCTTTAATAAAAAATGCTGTTGAATCCATTGAAGATATAAGAAAACAATCTATAGCGAAATATTACTTTTTTAAAGGTATACAAAAAAGGTTTAGGTGGTATATATCTATCTATTAATGATAACTCGCTGTATCCATTTTATCTTCTAAACATATGGTCACATAAAATGAAAAGCGCTAAATAATAAACAGAAGACATATTGATAAACGTGTTATGTAAAAAATTGAGATAAGTCTTTATAATTGTAATATTTCACTGTCAAATGTGTAATTAATTTAGAATTGCGTGTCGTATGTTGCTTTTAACGACGTTTTAGTCTTTCGTGAGGAGGTCGAGGACGTTTCTTTACAAAATTGTAATTATTTTAACATGATTCAACATTAATACCTATAATTTTCACCACGCTACCTTCCTTTAGTTAATTTTTGTTGTGTAATGCCATTTGTTATACCAAAAGTGTACACATTCACTGACGCCGAGATAATAATAAAAAACTTTATTCGCATAATCCTTAAATTGTCAACTACTAGTTGGCATAATTCGATAGTTCTATCTCGACCCGGGCAATCAGAAATATAAGCATCTAAACTTAAATTTTCGTGGTTTATTAACATATTGACTATTTGAACGGGTACATACCACGATAGCGTTTTTTTTTAATTTTGCCGATATTTCGACCCAGTTGCATGGATCCACATTCATTTTTCGGCATACTATACTCGTAATTAAAGCGTGACGTTGTGGCCGAAAAATGAATGTGGGTGCCATGAAAAATAAAAGGATCAGAGGTAGGGTAGACAGATTCTGCCCTTGACAGCTTGCCACAACCGCCCACAGCAGTAACGTCGTGACCACGATCCATGCAAGTGGGTCGAAATATCGGCAAAATTAAAAAAAACGCTATCGTGGTATGTACCCGTTCAAATTGTCAATATATAAGCATCGCTTTCTTTTTAAGTCATAATGTGTATTATCTATTTCTCCTCTCGGTAACTGACGTAACTGTCGTAAAATATTTGTAGAGAGAAACACCACACAATAGAAAAAACAAAAAAATTAATCTGTTTCAAAGTGACCGTTACAGTGTGCGTGTCGCGTCGAAGGTCGTTAATAATAATAATAATAATAATAATAATAATAATAATCTTAGCCGTGTGGTCCCGGCAGAGTAGAATAGGACCACCCCCTCTCATCCCGTGGGTGTCGTAAAAGCCGACTAAGGGAAACTATGCTCCACACCACCAATGGAGCCCGCCCAAGGAAGATAAGCGGCCCCTGGGTGAGTAAATTACAAGCTTAATTAAAAATTGATGATGGATTTGGCAAAGAAAAGTAAACGCATAGGGCCGCTGCCTGGGGGCCGCCAGGGCACGTCTGGAGCTGGCGCTGGACGTGGCAGCATGCGAGCCGCCAGCTCATCGAGCAGCACCCGTCGGCCGGCACAACCACCTAGCCGGCCGACAAATCCATCATCCCCACCAGAGGGCTTGGCTTCGGCTGGGGCCGCAAGGACCCAAATTCCGGAGCCCGCCACTGGTGGCGTACGCCGCATGCGATGGACATCCCAGATGAACGAAAATGTCATGCGCGCGTACTTCAGGGCTACAGGGGGGGAAACCGGACGGACTGGCTACCGGACAGCAATGTACCGCGAGTTCTTGCTGCTAGAGCCGAATCTAACTGTCACGGAACAGAACCTTGCAGATCGGGCTCGGTATATCCAGCGCTCTAACATCTTTGACGCTACCGAGCTCGAACGATTGAGACGTGAGGCTGTTCCCGAAGTGACTCCTCCAGCCACAGAGCAAATCGCAGCTACGGCGATTGTTCACCAGGAGCTGGAGAACAATCAAGATTTGCTTGTGGATGGAGACGCCGAAGGAACAGCCTCCCTAGACATAGAGAAAATGAGGGGAATTCTTGAAGAGGCGATTTCCGAATCCCGAAGCGCTCCTCTTGAGGGTCGGCCTCGGCTCTCCCGCCTTACACTGAGCGCAGCAACGCGGGATGTCATTGAGGCTATTAACAAATTGCTGCCCCAATATTTCGAGGGCAGCACTGGCTTGAGTGAGACGGCGTCTATTCTCTATGGCGCCGCTTTGGCGGTCCATCGCTTTATCGGCGTCAAAATCCGGGAACCGGGGCGCACTGCTAATACGAGTAGTGCCGTGCCGGCCTGGAAAAGGAGAATAGAACGTCGCATCACTCACGCCAGGCGCCTCATTGGCAGACTGCAGAGCTTCAGGTCGGGCAACACAAGGCCAAGGATTGTGCGCTCTGTTAGAATAGCCTTTAACGGGTTAGATGTCAGGCTGGACCAGCCTGACATTGCCCAAAAACTAACAGAGCGCATCGACGACCTGAAGCAAAAAATCGCTGCGTGGGGGAACCGCATCCGACGATACTCGGAAAGAGTCGAGCGCTTCCATCAAAATCGTCTCTTCGTGAGTGATCAAAAAAGGTTCTACGAAAGGTTGCAACGACCAGCTTCTTGCTCTAGCTCCCAGCGGCCAGCTTCGGCTGACTTAGTCGCCTACTGGCGGAGCATATGGTCGCTGGAGGTAGAGCACGAAGAAGGCTCCTGGACTGCGGCGGTAGAGGAGGCATGTGCTGTAATTCAACCGATGAATCCGGTCGCCATCACTCCGGAAGATGTAGTTGGGGCAGTAAGACGGGCTCCGAACTGGAAAAGTCCGGGGCCCGACGGACTGCACCACTACTGGCTGAAAGGATTCTCGGCTTGCCATGCCACCTTGGCTCGACAGTTTCAGGAAGCAATGGCGCAGAAAGCGCTCCCGAACCTTTTTACCACCGGGATCACTCACCTAGCTCCTAAAACGAGCAATGCCGCTGACCCAACTAAGTACCGCCCGATAACGTGTCTTTCCGCCATCTATAAGACACTGACATCCATTCTGAGCCACAAGATCTCTTGTCACATTGACGAGAACAACATCATGTCTGTGGCTCAGAATGGATGTCGGGGCGGTAGTCGCGGCACAAAGGAGCTCCTCCTCATTGACAGCGTCGCGGGCCAACTGGTTAAGCGCAACCGTCGCAACTTCTCCGCCGCATGGATCGATTACAAAAAGGCATTCGACTCGGTGCCTCATTCATGGCTCCTGAGGGTCCTCGAATTGTACAAAATCGACGGTACACTTCGAGACTTCCTCGGAGAATGTATGAGGCAATGGAGTACGATCCTCTATCTCCATGGCGAGCGACTGACGGCTGCCGATGACCGAATCAGGATACGGAGAGGTATTTTCCAAGGCGACTGTCTGAGTCCTCTTTGGTTCTGCTTGTCCCTAAACCCCCTCAGCTTTCTGCTGGAGAGGTCTGGGACGGGCTTTCAGTTTCGGAGGGGAGGGGCTAGAGTACCTCATCTTCTTTATATGGATGACCTCAAGCTGCTGGCACCCAACGCTCCACGTCTGCAGGAATTGCTAAAGATCACCACTGACTTTAGCAATTCCATCAGGATGGAGATGGGAGTGGATAAGTGTGCGGTCCTTCATGTGGAGAGGGGACAGGTATCTCATTCGGCCGAGATCAACCTCGAGCCGACTCAGCTCAAGACTCTCTCCGAGGCTGAAACATACCGGTATCTGGGCATGTCCCAATGTATAGGGTTGAAAGAAGCAGACATGAAGCAGTCAGTTTGTGAGGTATTTTATGGGCGCCTGACAAAAATTCTTAAGAGTTATTTGTCGGGAGCTAATAAAATCCGAGCATATAACGGCTGGGTCATGCCTGTTCTCTTATATACCTTTGGCATACTCAGATGGACTCAGACCGAGCTTGACGCCTTGGACAGACGAGTCCGCACGACTATGACTTTCCATCGCATGCATCACCCGAAGTCCTCCGTTATGAGGTTGTATATACCCCGGAAATGTGGTGGTCGAGGCCTACTTAGTGCTAAGACCATGCATAACCGGGAGATATCCAACCTCAGAACCTATTTTGAGACGAAGAGGGAGAGCCCGATGCATCTGGAAGTCATAGAATGTGATAAAGGGCTCACTCCCCTATCCTTGGCTAACGAGAATTGGCAGAGACCGGCGGTGCTAAGCACCTCTGACAGGGAGGCCGTATGGAAGGGGAAGGAAATGCATGGACGGTTTTTCAAGGCTCTACACGAGCCTCACGTAAACCGAAAAGCCTCCGTGCAATGGCTGCGCTTCGGGGACCTCTTTGGGGAAACCGAAGGATTTGTCTGTGCGATACAGGATCAGGTGGTCAAGACGAGGAACTATCGAAAGTACATTCTGAAGGATGGCACTCACGACATATGTCGAGCTTGTCGCCATCCCGGCGAGTCACTCAGACATGTGCTTTCGGGATGTTCCGCGCTTGCCAACACTGAGTATCTCCACAGACATAATCAAGCGGCCAAAATCCTTCATCAAGAGCTCGCCCTGATGTACGGTCTTCTTGATGAGAGACTGCCGTATTATAGGTACCAGCCGGTGCCAGTACTCGAACGCGACGGTGTCCGACTCTATTGGGACCGGTCCATTATCACGGACAGGACCATACTGGCCAACAAGCCTGATATCGTGATAATGGACCGGGCACAGTCTCGGGTGTTTTTAGTGGATATCACGATCCCGTATGACGAGAATCTCGTGCGAGCTGAGACAGAGAAAAAACGTAAATATCTGGATCTGGCGCACGAGATTACCGCCATGTGGGGAGTGGGATCCACTGAAACCATCCCAATCGTAATATCTGCGAATGGTCTGATCCCAGTCAGTCTCGCTCACCATCTGAGACGACTGGGGTTCCGTGGCAGTTCGCTCGCAGCAAGGATGCAAAAGGCGGTGTTGCTGGACTCGGCTAGGATAGTCCGGCGGTTTCTCAGCCTGTAGCCCTGACCCCCGGCCGTTTGGTCTCCCTGCCGGGGTGTATCCTCCGCCCGTTATATGTATTTATGTAATTGTTTATGTAGATATATGTATTATTTCATATTTATGTATACAAGTAATTATTATAAATTTATTTATATATAATAATAAATATATATATTCTTTTGTAAACGGGCGTGAGTGTTAAAGTGGAATAATAATCTTTATTTCTCAGGTAAATACCCATTACAGTCACAAACGATACAGTCACAGTTAAATGAAATAAATTATTACAAGAAATTTAAGTAATTTAAATAACTAAAATATTAATAAAACTAAAATAAATACAAAGTAAAATAAAATAAAGTTTTTTGTGGTTTCATTTTATAATATCTGAGTATTATTAGTGATAATTTGTATTTTTGATAATATAAGTGACGTGAATAACAATGTAAACCCTAGAGATAAGTTTTAATTTTTAAGATATTAGCCTATAAATACAAGACGGACTTTTTTCACTCTCTCAAAGTTTAACGCAACGCAACGCAACGAAAGTTTTAATTTAATACACAAAAGGTAACATTGTATAGTTTAACTATTAGCAAACATAAAAATCATAACATTTGGTAGTTTTAAATGAACCAACATGAAGTCCCAAGAGCACTTTAGCGTCATTCGACCCGCGGGACCATCGACACAAAAATGTCCGTGCGGGTCGGGGCAGGCGACGGTTATTTCCGTTATAAAGCGCGAGCAAAATACGGAGGAGAATAAAATGTGACCGGACAATGTATGAGTTATAAAACAATTCTCATGTTTCTATAAAAGCATCAGGTCTTCGTTGAGGACTCAACATTTGAAGTTGTAGATAGGTAGGTCCAATTTTAAAAAAGAGGTCAACCGCCGAATCCAACTCGGACGACCAGCATTCGGTAACTACGGGATATCTTTTCGTCCACAATTCCTCTGTTCCTGAAGAACAAGGGCTTCGAACAATGCGTGTTACCAGCGATTACATATGGTTCCGAGACATGGCCGCTGACTATGGGCTTAGTAAGAAGACTCAGAATCACTCAGCGGGCAACGGAGAGGGCTATGCTCGGGGTTTCTCAACGTGATCAAATCAGAAATGAGGAGATCCGTAGGAGTTTTACAGTCATCGACGTAGCCTACCAAATTGCAAAGCTGAAGTGGCAATGGGCAGGGCACATAGTTCGCAGAACCGATGGACCTGAAGATGGCGGCCTCCCACCGGAAAAGCAGCGTAGGCAGAGCCCTCGCCAGGTGGACCGATGACATTAGGTGGGTCGCCGGCAGGCACTGGATACAGGCGGCGCCAGAGAGACCAGCAGTGGACGTCCATTGGTTGAGACGACGATAAAAACATTAGAGAGTACAACTCTCGCGTTTTGATTGCTATTCACCAAATACACGTTTTGGTAACGCACATTAAGTTATAGGGAATAAAGTAAATTGTTTTCTATATTATAAGCCTCAAGGTTGAAAATGGAAAGTACTCTATAATCGAGATGAATGCAAGCAGCGTGTCGTGAAGGCCGAGGTCGAGCGTGTACTGAGTTCCGCTTTCCCATATATTGTGTTCAGTACGACCTTAATTTGGATGAAAAAGACATAAATTGGTTTAAAAAAACGTTCATGTGGGTTTAAGCGTTAAAAGATTAGACCAGTTACGATGAATTACTATATACCATTCGTGACTACTGATAAGATGGAAATACCTTATCAGTAAGACTTTCTGGTATGATGTCGTTCAAAAAACCATAAAATTAATATCTGATAAGGTCAGAACGCTAACTGATTAGACTGTTTTTCTTTTCTGGGCATGTAGAGAATGAATGAAAGGAGACTGACAAAAAGGTTTATGAGTGAATGGGAAAGTTTTGAAGACAATGGCGATCGTTCGTGGACCAAATCCAGGACATTTTAAATAAAGGCCAGGTCAAGAGTACTCTAAACCGACGAACTTTTAAGAAAGGTTTAATGAGAATGAAAGAAGCGAAGGAGATATGCAAGGATCGTACGAAGTGGAAGGACGTGAACTCTGCCTACCCCTATGGGAATGAGGCGTGATGCTATGTATGTTGCTTAGGGTTTTGAATGGCATGCATTAATTGCTGATATGAAGTGTGTCTTGGGGGCATCTTTCGTTTTAATCTGCGATTGATATTGCAGTCTTCCATCAAGACATTGACCAAGCTGTTCGGATGGTCTTTAATTCTTTCCTTGTAGGTGTTTCTATGTAAGAGAATTTCCTATTTGACCGTGGTCATATTCAGGGTGTGATGTAGTTTTTTTCATTTCTGACGAACCAGAGAGCAACGATTATCATCCTCAATATTTTGTTTTGAAGTCTTTGTAAGATTTCGATATTAGAATGGAAAGCTGTACTCCAGAGTTATATACCGTATGCCTAAATTGATTTAAGTATGGTTTTGTAAAGCAAAAGCTTGCTAATCAGGAACAGCTGTGACCGGGGACCTATTAACAATTACAGCTTGCGTAATTGTCCAAATTGTTTCCTTTTTGTCAAAATGTGTTTTTTTCCAAGTGATCTTCTGTAAGAGTCATTATACCTCTTTCCAGGGAGATAACCTCTTACTAGTTTTACGCTTCGCTGTTGAAGGAATTTAGGAAATTGCATTGCCGTGGCTTTTACCACCCTACCAGCAAAGACACAGCTAAACAATAGATATATGTTCCGGTACGATGCTGTATAGAAACCATAAGAACTAAAATGTCTCTTAACAGATTAGGGCGCTCCCATCTTAGACTGTATCATTACTTTCCACCAGGCGTGATTACAGTCAAGCTAACCTGTCAGCAATAAATAAAAAGCACCACCATCTAAGATGTAGACTAAATAATCTTACCACCAGAAGCGATCATATTCTCTCCAGAATTAGACAAATTAGAAATACAATTTCCTAAATTTGCCATTCAATATATCAAACCTTGGAGTCTTGACTCCTACTATACAAGTACTATTATCAAAACACACCAAACTAACAATAACTAACAACTTTTATTCTCTCCACTATTTAATATTAATTACGGCACTATTTGAATTAAAAAAATTTAGCATTACTTTCTAATTCTTAAAACAACAACTTCACGGATAGGTTATTTTTCGCTCACGAGGTGACCGCAGTTGGATTTCCCTGAGTGTCTGTAGCGTGGAACAGAAGAATGGCGTCGCCTACAACAGCTTTCCGCGACGCCTTGGCAATGACATATTCCACAAACACACACACATACAAATACGCATCTCACGTTTCATTAATCTGCCAGGGCTCGTCGCCGTTGAGGAGATCGGCGCCTGGAGACCAGGTAATGCAAATAATTCACTCATATCTGCTCGACACCTAGGTGGATTGTTCCCTTTACCTTTCTTCTCCCGCCGTCTCGGGGACTGATTCGACCTGGACCTTCATGGGCCGGGTCCAGGGTCGGGTCTATGCCAGGGTCACGTTAGGCGTGAACAACGAGACACAGCTCGAAAGACTATCTCATACAGTTGTTCCGCTTGTTTTGCGTAACTTTTGGTAATATTGCACAGTGATTTTTGGTATTTTTAAGTGTTGCCACTATATTACTCCGATGCCGATGAATGTGCTTTTTCTCACTCTCTCTCTTTCGTCTTATTATTAATCTGTATCTGTTATTTTACTCCTTATACAATAAAGTGTCATTCGGATTCTTTTCCGTCTACCTACACCATATACGTCCAGCGTGGGCACTCCAGCGGCATACCTTATTGTCGCTGGTTGGAGGAGACATTTTATTGGAGAGCATAATAGGGGTAATTCTCTCCAGTGAAGTTGGGTGGAGGACGGTTGCCTTCTTTTGCGAAACCGTCATCTCGCTGAAGGAAGCAAATGGGAGATTAAGGGAGCTAGTGGCTGAAGCTCTACCTAACCGTCGGAGAAGACTTGGTGGCAGAAGTCGCACGTATGCGCTTCATGTTTCTCCCTATTGAGTGATAGGTCCTCGTGGTCGGTGTCATCCGGGTCACTAGAGTGGAATGCAGCTAGAGAACCTCTAGTGATCTCACTCATGGATGAGGAGGGATCCACTGGGTTTTAGTGGGTATTCTGTAATCTGTGAGCCCCACACTCCCGGTTAGAAAATCTTTCATCGGGGTGCGTAAAGGCATTTCCCAGCGCAAAAAAAAAACACCATACACGTAAAACGCGTTATAAAGTGTTTCGTTAAAACCAACCAAATCAAAAAATCATAATTAAATAGACATCTTCATAAATGTAAATATGAAAATAAGTAAAAACAAATTAGATTGTAAAATGTTACTTCATTCGAACCAATCTTTTATATCTTTATAGAGATACAGATGAAAGCGATGATTACGTAGAGAGTAAACAAAATAATTTGAATAGCGACTTTTGCAATTTGATCAAACGCAAAATTTCTACGTAAAACGAACCAAATGGCGGCGAAGTTATCTTTCAAATCAAATTCCTTTCGCTTTAAGTAAATAAATATAATTTTCTTAGATGTAAATTAATGAGGCGCTATTTTTTATACAAATAAAATACTGTAGTACATTGAGAATATCTGTAGTCATAATTTAAATTGAGTTTCTCGTAGTATTTTATATAGATATATAATAAATATATTCAAGTGGGATGCGGAGACGTCAATAAACAAATTCAAATCCACCAGCAGAAGTCCTGGGCTTGATTCTCGATAGAGCAGGTTAAGAGAAGTGGAAGAGTAGAAGACCTAAGACTTTTGGTAGTTACCAACATTTTTTAACGCCGGGATATGCCAAAACGCAACCCGATTGTAGGGTCGAGAGTCTGTGACTCTGCGAGAGAGGAGACATTGCAAATCCTACTAGTAGTAGGTAGTGGGAGATCCAAGGATGAGTCGTGCATTTTTCCTTGATGTCCTGGACAAGTCTAACCGAGAGTTCACGAAGCCATGACGTTAATATACGGCTCTTGGTACGTCACCGTCTTACGGCCTACGTAAGAAGGAACATCCACTTTGTTTTCTTTCTTTCGTTGGTAGGCCTCCTTCAATGAGATGATTATTTCACAGAAGATAACTGTCTAGCATCTTTCACTGAATTCATGGCAGCCAGGTGATTTCTTGCTGCCTATTTGGCACAGGAACTTTCTGAACATCTAAGTCCGGTGAAAACCTGCACTGTCTGTAGGAGAGCGACTCGTACTCCCGGGATAGCTAATGTTACAAGTGGGGGTGGATTTTTTTATATAATTATAACAGATAAAAGAGCTGGTGGATCTCCTCATGGTAGGTGATCGCCCATGGATACCAGCAGCACTAGGGGAGCTGCCGTTGCCGGCCGAGAAGATAGGAGTTCAATTGCCTCATAAACATTTGCATGTGAAAATCTTGGTGGAACACTGCTGCTGGAAGTTGGTTCCACATTTTGCAGGTTCGCGGAAAAATAGATCATCCAAACCGAGTCGATGACGAGTGCCATTCGTACATAGTGTGTGGGTGAAATTTATTTTTATGATGAGAGGATCGGTCGTAGAATTCATAGATTGCCGCCACGGTGGCCATGCCCGTTACTAGCCTAGTTTCCATTCTACCAGTAAAGAGCTAGAAATTGGCTTAGAAACCATTAGACGATTCCCTCCTAGACTGTATCAATTAAGATCATCGTCAAGCGCTAAACGCTAAGCTATAAAGAAATTGCGGAACTAAATTGTATATCTCGTTTAGCAATGAAAGTAAATCGAAAGTTAATTTATTGTGAAATTACACATTGGGTAGTAAAAGTTGTTTTTAAAGATTTCTTTAAATACAAAATTTGAGACTCGCATGCAAACAGTGCAGCTGGAACGTCCGGTTGAAACACTTTTTCCAAGAAATACGGTGGTAATTTGCATTCTGCCTTTAATTAAAAAGTAATGCTATAAGTTTTTTAAATCTTATTTGATCTATGATGGACTAAGTCGCTTCGTCCATTTATATAGTAAGTAAGTAAGTAGCAGCTCACTTAACGTCCCACTGCTGGGCACAGGCCTCCTCACTCATATGCGAGAAAGTTTTTAGAGCAGAGACCCACCACGCTGCTCCACTGCGGATTGGTAGGCGTAGTACACAAGTGCACTCTCATAGTCTGATGTGACGGGAATCCTGACACGACCGGAGAGAGATCGGGCGCAGGACCGACGGCTAAACGTGCTCTCCGAGGCATGGGGGTGGATCACACCGCCAACTTCCCAACTTCAGGCAAATATTGAGAAAATCTTAATCCTTGCATATCTCCTTCGCTTCTCATTAAACCTTTTATACATTATAAGTTCGACGGTTTAGAGTACTCTTGACTTGGCCCTTAATTAAAATGTCCTGGATTTGATTCAGGAACGTTCACCTTGGTCTTCCCCTTCCAACTTTCGCATTCACTCTTGACTCATAAATTCTTTTTGTCAGTCTCCTTTCATTCATTCTCTCTACATGCCCCAACCATCTAAGCATACCTTTCTCAATTTTAGTCACTACATCTTTTTTGATACCACAACGTTCTCTTATCACACCATTTCTTACTCTGTCACTCAGTTTTAATCCACACATACTTTTCAACGCTCTCATCTCTACCGCATTTATTTAACTTTTGTGATTCTTCTGCCATACCCAACTTTCACTACCATACATACGTGTTGGCACCAACACTCCTGCATGCACAGCCAGTCTGGCCCTTTGAGACACTCTCTGGCTATCCATAAAAGCGCGCAGGGCACCATTTACCATATTCCCTGTATTCATTCTCCTTTCAATATCACTTTCACATGTTCCATCTTTTGTAAATTTAGATCACAAGTATAAAAATTCTTTCACCTCTTCCACTTATTCCCCATCAATCAGAATATTGCCATTCATCATAGATTCATCTCTTTCAAAAAGCATAACTTTCGTTTTGTTTACATTCACTTTCATTCCTTTCCCTTTCAAAGCTTCATTCATAATATTTAGCATCTCCTGTAGCTCATTAGCGGATGACGCAAGTATTACTTGATCATCAGCGTAGAGTAAACATTTGATGAGTAATTCATTCATTCTTAACCCATATATAAAAATAGATACGATGTAAATTAGTTTCGAGAATATGGAGTAAAGCCAAATGACAGTATTATTTAAATAAGTCTATTTTACTATCGGGAATCGAACCCGGATCTATCAATTCCGTTAGATAGTCAAATTTGAAGAGTAGTATAGCTTATAGAAATGATAATACATTAGAAAAATAGTGTGTCGCACAGTTAATTGGTCTACTTTAAGCTAATTTGCTTGTAATGGTGAAAGTGCGATCGAATTCCGTTGGGACGAAATAATTAAAACTTCCTTTCCAATCGTTTACATCGACTTTATGTATCACTAGCTATTGTATGTGACTTCGTCTGTGTTACTTTCATTATCTATTCTAATATGCCAAGGGTCGGTAAATTTTTCTTATACCAGGGCCACAAATGTTATGAATATATTTGTGAAGTCCCTAAATTTTATTACCCCATTGGTTTGAACCACAAATGTTGTTACGCCACTGGCGCGGCTCATGAATGTTATTTACCCTAGTGGTGCATGCCTCTAAAGTTATTACCCCATTGGCGAGGATCACAAATATTACTACCCCATTAGTGCGGGTTTCGAGGCGCTGGAGTTTCGCTTCACGATGACGTGGAACCGCTAGGTTTTAGTGGGTTTTCTGACATGTCAGTAAGGCCCACTTTGCAGCAGTCGGGGTGCAGCAAAATATTTCACAGCGAGAAAAAGACCCTCAAACGTTATTACCCAATTGGTGCAGGCCACAAATGTTATGAGGATATTGGTGCGGACCACATATGTTATCACGATGTTGTTGCAGGCCATAAATATTATAACCCTGGTGGTTCGAGCCTCTAATGTTATTACCCCATTGGCGAGGATTACAAATATTACTATCCCATTGATGCAGGCCACAAAGGTGCCACTTCATGGTGCAAGCGAGGCGCTGGAGTTCCACTTCACGATAGCGTGGGACCGCTGGGTTTTAATGGATTTACTGATTTGTCAGTGAGTCTCACACTCTTGTCTCTTTGTTTGGGGTGCGTCAAAATATTCCCCAGCGAGAAAAGGGGCCTCAAATTTGATTACCCCATTGGCGTGGGCCACAAATGTTATTACCACATTTTGGCGGCCAGAAATGTTATTACCTAATTGGTGCAGGCCACAAATGTTATGAGAATATTGGTGCGAACCACGTATGTAATGAAGATATTGGTGCGGACCACAAATATTATGACGATATTAGTATGGGCCCCAAATGTTACAATGATATATTAGCGGACGACAAATGTTATTACCCCATTAGTGCAGGCCATAAATATTATTACCACATTGGTGAAGATCACAAATGTTATGAAGATACTGTTGCGAGCCACAAATTTAATGTATAGTTTAAATTATGTGTTATAACCTTCTATAATATAAAAACGTATTGGTAAGCGCATAACTCAACAATTCTTTTTTATTAATGTTGGTTGAAGTCCAAGGATGGTTTTTACGGCGAAAAAAATTCCAATAATTGCAGAGGAAAACACTAAAAACAGCCCTTTTCTGTTTCCCATACAAACGTTTACTTACTCAAATGTTGAGTCAATTTGACCTTTATTGCTATTCAATAAAGTTCATAACACATTAGAATTAGTACTCACTGTAGTCTAAGCATTGTAGGTGTGTGTTCTTAAAGTCAAAGAGTCAATGTGCACTTTATTACCGCTGCACAAAGTTCAAAATCAAAATGAATAGCCACAAAATATAAGAGCTATAGATATTTAGTAATTTCATTTCGAAAATCTAAAATCTGCCACATTCCAAATCTTTTTGACAGAACGAAGTCTGTCGGGTCTGCTAGTTGTATATAAAATTCTTGTTATACATAAGTAATGGTATACTATTAGGCCCAATAGACACTGATACATATTTACATAAAGTTTTGCTTCTAAAAGCACATAGAAACCAAGAAGAAGTGTACACAACACAGGTAACCTTTGTCTTATGAGTGAGGAGGCCTGTGCCCAGTAGTGCAGATAACCCTCCTTTTTAAACCATGAGCTAGCGAGCTGATATAATAATAGATAAAATTGAAAAAAAAGCTGTTCCGAGTCACTTGTTAATCCGAAGCCATGCTTGTACCCATTCTCAGACAAGCGTAACGGTGTGACTTACACTAGTACGTACTTTGTCACAATGCGTCGCGTATTAACTTCAAGACTTTATTTCAATTTTTTTCATCTGTGATGTTTTCGGGTAAAGTAGGGTAAAGCAGTCCATTAACGTCCCACTGCTGGGCACAGGCCTCCTTAATCATATGAGAGAAGGTTTTTAGAGCATAGACCCACCAAGCTGCCCCACTGCGGATTGGCAGGCATAGTACACAAGTGTACTCTTTATTCCTTTACTCTCATAATTCAACGTGGCGCACGACCGACAGCTTAACGTGCTCTCCGAGGCACGGGACTGGAACACACCGCCAAATTTTCCCCAACTTCGGGCAAATATTGAGAAAATCTTAATAGAAAACTCGATATTGATTTCGAATTGGCGTGACCCGGGGCTCGAACCCAGGACCTCATGTCTGTAGTCGAACATGCTAACCACTGGATCAATGAGGCTGTTGTTTTCGGGTATTATAAAGAAAGAAAATAAATTCCTGTTTAAAACAATATATCAAGTCCTATTCACTATGAGCTTAAAAACCTGTATTTGAACTGGAGTAGATTAATAAAAAAACAAAAATCTGTACTTATATATCCTGGAGGATCCTCCGTGGGAGCTTATGGCGGAAGTTCTCACCAGTGCAGAATAGCCGTGAGAACTAGAGGGCAATTACCGGACGCTGATGAGCTAAGGAGGGTCAGGGTTCTAGCTAACAGAGCCTTGACCCAAAGATGGAACGAGAATCTCAGGTCTCCAATAGCGGACGGGGTCATAGTCCCTCATCTGGACAAATGGTTGGGCAGATAACATGGATCGCTCTCCTACAGGTTGGTACAGTTGCTTACCAGTCATGGTCGCTTCGGCAAATACCTGTAGCAAACTGTTGGCTGAGAGCCGTCGGCCAGCTGTCACGAGTTTGGTGCCTCTTTAGACACAGCCCATTCTTTAGTGGCAGAATGTCCTACCACAGGTACAGATATTTCACAGGCAAGTATTATAGGCGCAATACTCATCATTGAGCAGGCCTGGAGAGCAGTTGCCTTAAAAGGAGAGGGTGATTACCGCCCAAACACTTCAGCTTCGACAAAAAAGGAGGCGGAGGTATCTATGAGTCTACTGTAACCGAGGAGCCAGAAGTGAATGCCTCAACGAACCTGTGGCTCCCCAATCACGATTGATGGTGGTTCCGTTGGGTTTTTAGTGGGTAATAAAACCACGATGCCAGTGAAACAGCTGATGCGAGCAATAGGAGCCGCTTATTGACTTGACTGCTCCGTCAAGCATCTATAATTTTAATCACTCCGCGGCCATTTGTAATATGACATGCGATGGATAAAAAAATTAGAGGCGATATTAAATACACAAATGTGTGGTTTTATTTACCCTCACTACGCGAACGGTTGTGACACGACGTGCGATAGATGGATGAAAGAATAAGAGGGGATATTAAATACAAAAACATTTTACGAAACCACAATGCTAGTGAGACAGCTGATGGATACAGAGTGCAAATCATTTCATCCTCCTTTCGAGGCCGTTTCTAATACGACATGCAATAGATGAACAAAAAAATTGGAAATGATGTTAAATACATAAACATTTTACGGTTTTACGTAAACACAACGCTAGTGAAACAGCCGATGCGAGCTATGGGTGCCGCCTATTGACCTTGGCTAACCTACCGACCGCCTTTCGCTTTAATATCACTCCGCGACCGGTTGTAATACGACATGCGATAGATGGACGAAATAATAAAAGGCGTTATTAAATACTCAAACATTTTACGGTTTTACGTAAGCACAAGGCTAGTAAAACACCTTGGCTAACCTTCGGATCGCATTTCACTTTACCGATTGTAATACTACATGCGATAAATAGACGTAAAATAAACGGCTATGGAAAAATGTTTCACTTAAAAAGCGGTATATATCGCTTTGATTGGAAACTAATATTACGATAGGCTCGTATGGGACTAACCAACCGGTTCGGACCCGCCATGCTAACGGGACTGATGATTATGGGTAGTGCAGTTCAAATTGGTTATAAATCAGCGGTATCGCAATGACGAACCTCTGCAATTACTATGTAGCAGATAATTGCTAAAGTGACATAGCGGGATTTTTAATCTGATAGACAATTTTACCTTTAAACACTTTGTCTATAATCATCTTGTATATGCTAATGTAACTGTATGTTATATATTAATTCCTCAATCATTGAACATATCATATAATTGCATTATATATAATTCGACGGCTTTTGTAATATTGATCTTAAATCGTAAATTTAATCAGACAGCTATTAAAACATGATGCACAAAATACTTATCATTATTACAAAAGGTGAAGAATGAAATATCGTATAAAAATCCTTTCATTGTTTCAAAAACATTGTTAAATATCTTACCAAAATATACTGACGTAATGAATTTTAACTTTATTTATATAATAGGTTTCGAATAGAACCTATTATATAATATGATAAAAAAAATATATATATTTACATAAACACAAGGTGAGTAATATTCTATCTAAAGGAAACAACGACATGATATAAAACGCAAAATGTGCATAAACAGACTACTATTACAAAGTGATATAATTTTAAAAAGAAAATTACAGTATTATGACGAAAATAATATAAAAAGAAACTTACATTATGTTAAAATAACATTCAGTTACAATTGAACAAATTGATGTCCCCTAAGTATAATCAGTCAATTTGCATTTGAGACAATTCGACAGTTTTTGTAATATTGATGATTATATCACCTCTCAACCTAGCTGATGACCTCATCACAAATCACTAATCATATTGTCAGTAAAATATGACACTCAAAAGACATATCATTATAAAATAAAAAGTGAAGTATAAATGTCATGATTCGTAAAAAAAAGTTCATTTAATTCTTACTATAATATAATGACATGATGATTTTTATCTTTACTCAGTTTACCTACATCATCTTGTAATTGTGAAAGGATCTGTAATTTATATTTTTTCCTAAACCACTGAACAAATTTATGAACCCTACGTATAAAGCGTCAACTTGCATTTTAGATAATTCGACGAATCTTGTAATATTGATGATTATATCATCGCTTAAGATCATCTTAAATCGTAAATTTAATCACATAGCCAATAAAACAATATGGTCAAAATACTTATCATTATTGCAAAAGGTGCAACCTACTATGTCGTGTAAAAGTCATTTCACTGTTCAAAAAAAAGTTAAAATCTTACCAAAATATAATGACATATATTTTATCTTATTTTATCTTTCCTGTTCTGTAAATAGCTGTATGTTATATTTTAATTTTTACACCACTGAATTTATGGCCCCCGCGTATAAAGGGTCAATTCGCATGTTAAATAAATCGACAGTTTTTATAATATTGATGATCATATCACCAATCAACCTAATTCATCACAAATCGTAAATTAAATCATATATCTATTGAAACATGATGATTAAAATACATTATTACAAATGGTGAGGTATATAATATCGTATAAGAATCCCTTGATTATTCAAAAAAAGTAATTTAAGTTGTACTAAAATATATACTTATGTGTAAAGGGCCCACTTGCATTTTAGAAAAACCGACGGCTTTTGTAATATTGATGATTATATCACCTAGTTAATCACAAATCGTAAATTAAATCATGTATCTATTAAAATTATAACATTACTTCTTTATTAATTCTTATCAAAATGTAATGACATGCACTTTTTAAATACGAGTCTTGGAAATGGTTTATGTATTTAATTAAACATTCGTTATATTCGTCCGTTTACAAATTCTCAACATTTTATGTATAAATTAATTGAAATTTAATGAAAGGATCAATTATGAAATTCTAATTTTGTAAAACTGTGTTACAAAGATAAATTCAAATATAATATGATTAAAAAATGACACTGTGATATATAGAGAGAATGAATAAAAGGAAAGTGACAAAACGGATTTATGAGTCAAGAGTGAATGCGAAAGTTGGAAGGGGATGACCAAGGCGAACGTTCCTGGACAAAATCCAGGACATTTTAATTGAGGGCCAGGTCAAGAGTACTCTAAACCGACGAATTTGTATGAAAGGTTTAATGAGAATGAAAGAAGCGAAGCAGATATGCAAAGATCGTGGAAAGTGGAAAGACGTAGTCTCTGACTACGGGAATGAGGTGTCATGCTATATATACATGTATGTATGTATGTAAAAAATGATGATCTGTATTGATAAATGAGGTGATATACTCATCGAAATTACAAAAATGCAAGTTGATCATTAAACGTAGGTGCTTTCGATATGATACACACAAATTTAAGAATTTTATGTATGTAATATATAATACAGTAGAATTTTATTCATTACATTTACCAAAGTATAAAAAATATGTATCATTTTTATATACAAAATGATTGTACTTTATATATGTCGGAGTGCAATTGTCTGTGGAACGCTGGCGCCATCCGTCTATCGGCGTGGGGCAGAGTCAATAATTGGCAGTCCGGCGCGCGTCTCTCGGAAGTTCTCGGGTAACGGCCCGCCAATGCGATCGATTTTTGAAAATTATTATTAATGAGTTTGTGTAAATTGATATCGGGAACAATAAGTGATTGAACATTATACTGTGTTATAATTAGTAAAGTTTGATTGCACCAACAAACGCCCACAGTATGGAAATTATGGATGTCATTAATGACAATCTCGGCGGAGAAACCTACGATCCTATGCTTCATGCTTCTTCTCCTTCTCTCTTATTCTCCGACATTTCTTCTATTTTATGTATGGACGAATACGTCATTTGTTTTTTTTTTCGGAAACAAAAATTGTTTCTTGCATTTAAACTAAAACATTTTACCTGTTACATCGTAACACTTTAAAAATACGGTCTGATTTTTATTCAAAAGAAGTATCGCTTTAAAGCTGTCACTGGATTATTGTAACATATTTATATTACTCTTGAATGTGTAGTGGTTAAAGCGCAGTAAAATTAGGTGTATTATTGGTGATGTAGCATTTATTTGTTTGATTTCCTAGAAATCTCAATCCAAATGATATTTCAATCTGGTAAGCATCTGAGATATTGAAATTTTGCCAAATCCAGCATCGGAAAGCCGCAAACTCGTGTAACGACTTAATGCAGATAACTAGTTTATATTTGAAATGTTTTCTTTTTATGATCGTGGACGATGAAAAATGAAAATAGTATATTACGCACCTAGAGCCGAAAGTATCACATCGCCGCCCGCGTAATTAATTGGAAAGCAATGTGTCACTTTCACAACTCAAAATAGCGACGAAAGTACGAACTTCCCATCCCGGTCTGATGAAAATTTGTAGACGCACTACGGGACGAAAATATGACATTCCCACCCGCATTTTTATCAATTATAACGCGAGCGACGATGTTATTAATGGCATTTAACAAATACAAGTAAAACCCAGGATATTATAAAATCAGGTTACGTCGAAGGTTTTAAATAGATCAATTAACCATTAAATTATTAATCAAAATGGGAATTATAGAACCACCAAATAAACAAAGGAACTTTCTGCTTGTGTTTTCAGTTACAAAGTCACCGTTACTAACTGCACGTGTGTCGCGTAAAAGGTCGTTAAGTTTTTAGTGGTATTTCATTGACTGTGAGTGTTTATTGGTGATTAATAACAATGAAAACACTTGTGGTAAGTTTTTTTTATTCACTATCTCAAAGTTTTGCGCAACACAACGCTACACCAGAGTCTTAATGTTATAAGCAGAAGATAACATTGTACAGTTTAATTATTAGCAAATATAAAAATCATAACATTTGGTAGTTTTTCATGAACATTTAAGTCCCAAGAGCTAGTGTAGGGTGATTCGACCCGCGGGGCAGTCGACGCAAAATCATCCGAGCGGAACCAGGCAGGCGACGGTTGCTTCCGTTAAAAAGCGTGGGCAAATCACGGGAGCCAATAAAACGCAAGCTGACAATCTAAGGGTTATTACTGCAAATTGTTTTTGCTCGGCAGAACATTGCTGATAGGGTTGTAAAGAGCCATGGCCGGAACTTCCTATCAATGCAGACTTGGACAAATTAAGAATTGCAATTTACTGAAATTGGCTTTCAGAAGTGAAGCTCGCTGAAATTCAGGAAACCCAGCGGATCCCTCCTCGTCTATGAGTGAGATTACTAGAAGTTCTCTATCCGGATGACACAGACTATGAAGCCCACATGTGCAACTTCTGTAACTCAATCTGCTCCGATGACGAGGCAGGGCATTATCCGCTTTCTCGCTTAGCCTCTCATTTGCCTCGTTCAGCGAGATGACGTTCAAAAGAAGACAACTACCTTCTAACTTTGCTGACGAGCTTTACACCAAAATCTAGTGCATCGTTTGGACTGTCTCATTGATATAATGGTAATCATCTTCGGCTACACACATGAGGTCCTGGGAAGTTGGGAAGTTGGCATAGGTCCTGTGCCTGATCTTTCTCCGGTCGTGTCTGATTGCCGTCCCATCCCACTATAACTGTGAAGAAATGGTGTGCCTTGCCTGCTTACTTGCAGTGGAGCAACGTGGTGGGTCTATACTCTAAAAACCCTCACTCCTACAATTGAGGAAACATGTGCCCAGCTATAAGACGCTGCTATTTACCTTATAGTATACCGTATCTACAGGAGCACAACGCTCAAGACTGTCAGGTGTTGAAGAAGAAAGCATAGCCGATCAGCACCTACACCAATTGATAGGAAAGGGATCCTGGTTAGCCTTGTCCAGGTGGTCCATACTTGCAGTTGGATTCTAACTGGGAATCGATCCAGGAGTACTGCTAGCGAAGGAAGTACTCGAACCATTGCAACAACGAGGTAATTCAGTAACCTCACAGTTAGTTTTTTAGGCAGGCTTTTTATATTTTACATCATAATGTATTCGGATACAAAACACGATCGTCAGCATCATTAACAAAAGGTTTATTTAATTTTAAGCCTTATTCCGTTGAAATAAGGTTCTATACTAAGGGAGGGTTGATTAATTTGATCACGTGATCAATCAGATGCAACAGGTTTCTTGCAGATCCAAGGGGAAATTGCTCCGACAGGAAATAACAAGTAATCATGCAGAAGTAAATTGGCCACAATCTCCGTCTTTTGCTTTTTCAATTTATTTCTTACTAGCTTATACTCGCTACTTTACACGCGTGTATGAAAAAATTTGAAGAAAATTCAGCTTCTCTCTTTCCCTTTTATAGTTCAGATCTTGTAAACCATTCAACCGGTTACAATACAGCTTTCAACAATGAATAAAGTGATTTCAAAGGAAGGTTTATGTGTATAATACTTACATATTATAGTATAGATAAGTCGAAAATTCAAAGGTTAGTAGTGAGATGTCGTAACAAACATATATTTATGCGCTTAAATCGCAAACGCTGGCTAAACCTTACGAGATAGATCAAATTAATGTACTATGGAATTGTATATCCGAAAAAAAACTATAAAAAAGTTCACAATGGTATACCTTTATCTCTTAAGGATAACCCACAGTATCCATTTGTATCTTTAACGTATTACAAAGTAATACGTGTTATTGATCACGCTATTTTGGACAATACAGTATTATTCATTCTCCAATTAAATACTTTAAATACGTTGTAAATTGTATGTAGATTAAAACGGCCATATACAGTATTTCATTTACATGGATATCTTAGAAGATATCAGAGATTTAAAAAGTGGTGGCTCAGCGGCCGTGTATTTCATATTTACTTAAAATTATTTTTTTCATAGTTTCCCCAATTATTGAAGCTTGTACATTAAAAAAATCTGTAAGATAGTAAACCTCTCGAATTTAATAAACCTTCGAAGCCTACGTTAGTAAAGAATTAACATCAAAATAATAAATGAAATGAGGAATTCCAACAACGGCGGACATCGTTTATAGGAATTCTTTCCAATTTGTACCCGAACTGAGGTCTTTTTCTAACTTAATTACTGATGTTCTACCAACCCACTTTAATTTTCTTTCATCTTGTTAAAATATATTTGTTTTTTTTTTTAATTAAAACCTCGAGATTTTTATCATCTTTTTTAAGACGGCCTCCCTGGGGCAATGAAGCTAATATACGCTACATTAGCAGAGATATCGGGTTCAATTTCCGCCAAGATAAAATTAAGAAATTGCCTTTTCCAATCCGTCTTAGTCAGGCCTGTTGAGAGGCTTCGGTCGCGGCTAGTAACACCATAAATGTGCCTTCAAGAAAACGTTCCAGCACGATGCTGTTTAAAAACCATTATAGATAAATTATCTCTAACATAGACTCCTCACCTACCATCAAATGAGATCATACCCATGCACTTGATTATCTCCAATGTTTTTTCTTAGTTTTTTTTATACTTTAATTTGCTTTATAGCTTTAGAATTGCAGGGCTCCGTTTCCTTTTGAAAATAGGTACGTAATTCAGTATCGTTAATAATCACGAGAGCCTGCTTTAGAAGGCTCGTAAAAACGATGTTTTTATTACTAAACTATGTTACTAATATATCCACGAATATGTAAGCCAATTTGTACAGGATAATTCAGAATATTTTAAAAAATACACCACGAAATGTGACCGGGTGTCGAACAATTATAAAAGGATACAAGGCGTGCATTTTTGAATTAGTGTTTATTATGTACATGTGTAATATCTTACTAGATTATTTTTTCTGTATATTTTGATCTTTATTCTGCTGTAGCGGAGACGAATCCAATAAATCATTGATAATCACCATAATACCAGCCGTTTTTAAATTGTAAATTTTGTAACGAAAACACCTTTGTTTTATATACATGTATAGAAGAAGCTATTCTGCAAAAAGTCTTGTTCAAAACAATTTATCGTAATATGTGTCAGGTTCAAACAAAGTGTGCCAATATGGAGGGACAGTGACACGGCCCTGAGTTCGTTTTAATTTACTTCTGTTCCTTCTATAAATCACGCAATAAACCTACGGTAAATTGAGATTGTAGTATCTTGTTAACAGATGCTATTAAATTTTTTTGCTTCTTATGTTGAATATGGAAATATATATAAAACAACCAAGACAAAAGAGTAAAATAAATGAAAAGAAAAGCAAAATATAAATTTTAAGTAAGAAATTAAACGCGTGACTAAAAACCTTCATTTATGAAGAAACGCAACAACTGAGTAATACAGCCACTGACAGATACGCATGCACACCCATATACTAATACAATTACGCGCATTCGCTCATTTACGTACTGACGCACACATCTACGCACGCACCCACCCACGAATGCACGAAATCACCCACACACGCACAAACTCATCCACGCATGTCCACACTCATCTACACACGCACGAAATTACCCACGCAAACACGAACTCAGCCACGCACGCACGCACTCACCCACGAAGGCAAGAAAGCACCCACGCACGCACGAACTCATCCACGCATGTCCGCAATCGCCTACACACGCACGAAATCACGCACGCACGCAAGCACTCACCCACGAACGCACAAAATCACCCACGCACGCTCGAAATCAGACACACACGCACTCACCCACGAACGCAAGAAAGAACTCACGCACACATGAACTGATCCATGCATGTCAGCACTCACCTACACATGCACGAACTTACCCATGAACGCACGAGAACACACACACACCCACAGAGACACACATACCCTCACACTCTGGTAAAAATTTCATTATTCTTTGTTTAGAAAGAGTGTTGTACATCATTTCTTTATTGCTGAGAGGTTAGCGCTTGACTGTGATCACACCTGATGGTAAGTGATAATACATACTAAGATGGAAGCAATTTTTTTGAAATGCTATAAAATTAAATTGTTCATTTGTTTAACAAGAGACTGATTTAAAATGTAATTAATATAACTCAAACTACGGCACATTGTTTTGTGAATTACCAAAGATTTGTAAACGTCAATGTTTTGAGAGTTTCCGTTTCTTTGAAGACATCAAACAATAGTATTACCCAATAACAATTCATTACATTGATTTAAATTAAATTTTTAAGTGACTTGTTCCATCGCCCTTTACCTCTCATTTTTTCAACTAATTATCGCGTGTTGCATTACAGCTGGCTACGGAGTAGGAATAGGGAACGACGATTGATACAGCAGCCAGGGCCAATATTGCGGCGCCCATAATTCTCATCAGCCGTTACTCTTGCATAATGGTTTCATAAAACCATACAATAGTTTTGTATTTTACATCACCTTTCATTTTCTCGACTAACTATCGCTTGTTGCGTTATAGCCGGCTACGGAGTGGGGGAGTTGCTTAACACGGCTGTCAAGGTCAATATGGCGGTGCACACAAGTCGCATCAACTTTATTACTTGCATACAATACTTTTCAACGCTCTAATCTCTACCGCATTTATTTTACTTTTATTCTTCTTTTGCCATACTCAACTTTCACTACCATACATAAGTGTTGGCATCAACACTCCTGCATACACAACCAGTCTGGCCCTTTGAGATACCCTCTGGATATTCATAAAGGCGTGCAGAGCACCATTTACCATATTCCCTACATTCACTCTTCTTTCAATATAACTTTCACATGTTCCATCTTTTGTAAATTTAGATCCCAAGTATACAAATTCTTTCACCTCTTCCACTTGTTCCCCATCTATCAAAATATTGCCATTCATCATAGATTCATCTCGTTCAAAAAGCATAACTTTCGTTTTGTTTACATTCACTCTCATTCTTTTCCTTTTCAAAGCTTCATTCATAATATTTACCATCTCCTGTAGCTTATTAGCGGATGACGCAAGTATTACTTGATCACCAGCGTAAAGTAAACATTAGATGAGTAATTCATTCATTCTTAACATACTTTCTTTTAAATCTGTCAAACATTTATCCATGAAGAGGTTGAACAGCCATGGTGACGCAACACCTCCCTGTCGAACACCTCTTTTGACAGGAAACCACTCCGTGTACGCCCCGTATATTCTGACACAAGAGGGTTCTAGCCTCATAGAGAGACTTGAATGCTTGAATCAGATTATCTGATTCCAGGTTATTTGAGTTGTCATCTAACTATCTATAGTTTAACAAGAAAACATTGAATTAGCGAAACATTTCATAACCAAATCCTTAACCAATTACAATAAAATGGAAACAATACGTTTTGTTGAGTACAATAATTAAATTTGAAGATTTCAGTCAAGTGCAGACCTTTCAGTCCATATTGTTTCTTATTAATAATGAATAGAAAGACGGTCTACTATTGTATTTTCTCTTTTAGTGTTACTGAAACTTCTAAACATCGTTTTAATTTAGACTTCAGTAAAATATTTGTAAATTACGTGTAACATTAAATGAAGAAAATGACAAAGTACTATTAATACTGCCTCATTGGTCTAGTGGTTAGCATGTTCAGCCACAGTCATGAGTCCGTTTGTCCGAAGTTGGACAGTTGGAGGTGTTGGAAGTCATCCCCGTGCCTCAGAGAGCACGAGACGTCGATCCTGCGCCTGATCTCTGTCCAGTCGTGCCGGATTTCCGTCACATCGGACTATGAGAGTGAAGGAATAGAGAGTGCACTTGTGTACTATGCCTGTATGAGAGAAGAGGCCTGTGCCCAGCATGGGACATTAATAGGCTGATACTTACCTTACTTTTAATAAGAAAAACAACCACTTACTGTTTCAGCTCGCTAATCTATTAGGAGGCAATTTACCTCTTATGGTTGCTACACAGCATCGTAACGAAAAACAAAAATCTTGTTTGGTGGTACGTCTTTGCTGATTGCATAAAAAAATACAATTTCCTAAATTCGTTCTACCGGTGATCGAACCCTGGACCTCTGGCCATCAAAACAGCAAAATTTTCTTATTGTGTAAATGTTACATTTGTTAGTAATCCTTAATGAGCAAATGAAAACAATAAAAAAGGATTATTTAGGTTAATTAAAATTGTAAAATTGCTACTAAATTTATCCTATTTCCTCAGCCCCCTTATACAAGATGACATTCTAAGTACGCTAACGCTACGTAGAACACTACAATTTGTTCATGTATCTATATGATACGTTATTCCCGTACATTTTTAAAGCGTTCTACTGGCGCTGGCGTACTTAGAATAACATAGCTCATATGTGATAACGTGACATATCGAATTGATACGTCATTCCTATACATTTTCAAGCGTGCTACTGACGTTACCGCATTTAGAATGTTATTGTTCATAAGATCACGTGACATATCGATTTGATACGTCATTCCCTTATATTTTAAAGCGTTCTGGCGCTAGAGTACTTGGAATGACATTGTTCACGTGATAACATGACCTATCGAATCGATACGTCATTTCCGTACAATTCTGGATGTAATTGATCCAAAGTCTCCCAGTGTGGAAGGTCTGGCAATACGCTTTAAACAGCTTATTTTTAACTTCCTTGCTTCACCGTGAAAATCTTCTAGCCAGCATGTTACACCGTATAGCCAATGCTCTGCGCTCCCTCTCCATGTCAGCCTGATCCTTGAGGTCCTCTGAAACATAATGTGCGAAATATTTTGAATCTCTAGTGCGGGGCCCCCTTCAAAGTAATCTGGGGCTCGTATTGAACATACTATCGAAGAGCCTTAAAGACCAGGTACTCACATTCAGTCACGTTGTATATATGCCCATGACTAGCTGCGTATTCCTCGCAGGTTTTGAGCAAATCTTATAGGAACTGCGATGGGACCCAGCAGCACCAAGTCATCTACCTAACTTAAGATATTGTTCATGTGATCACGTGAAATATCGTAAATTGTATCTGAGAAATGTATACGTGTGAGTTAAGCGAACAAATAAACATATTTCCAGTGTATTGAATACTAGAAAACTTCATATATTCACTAGAAGCCGTGATGCGTCAGTGGATTGATATATTACGGTTCCGATTAAGAAAACGGGGTGGTATTCCCTGTTGGCATTACGTATCAATTCACAGATACGTCTCCTGGCGAATCTCCAACATCTTATTGAATTATTCCACAATTTAGTTCACGGGAGGCCGACATTTACTAAAAAAATATGTGTACATATAATGTATGACGCTTAGGAACTTTACTATATTAATACATACATACATACACAGCATCACGCCTCATTCCCACAGGGGTAGGCAGAGACAACATCCTTCCACTTGCCACGATCCTTGCATATCTCCTTTGCTTCTTTCATTTTCATTAAACCTTTCATACAGGTTCGTCGGTTTAAAGTACTCTTGACTTGTCCCTTATTTAAAATGTCCTGGATTTGGTCCAGGAACTTTCGCCTTGGTCTTCCCCTTCCAACTTTCGCATTCACTCTTGACTCATAAATCCTTTTTGTCAGTCTCCTTTCATTCATTCTCTCTACATGCCCAAACCATCTAAGCATACCTTTTTCAATTTTAGTCACTACGTCTTCTTTTATACCACAACGTTCTCTTATCACACTATTTCTCACTCTGTCACTCAGTTTTAATCCACTCATGCTTCTCAACGCTCTCATCTCTACCGCATTTATTTTACTTTTGTGATTCTTCTGCCATACCCAACTTTCACTACCATACATAAGTGTTGGCACCAACACTCCAGCATGCACTGCCAGTCTAGCCCTTTGAGACACCATCTGGCTATTCATAAAAGCGTGCAGAGCACCATTTACCATATTCCCTGCATTAACTCTCCATTCAATATCACTTTTCACATGTTCCATCTTTTGTAAATTTAGATCTTTGTCATTACTAATATTATAAGTACATTACTAATACTAATATATGCGAAAGTAACTCTGTCTATAACACTTTCACGTCAAAACTAATGAACCTTTTCAAATGAAATTTGGTGCGGAGATAGTCTAGAGCATCAGAAAGGACCATAAGCTATTTGCAATGAAACACTGCAAATAACTCATTAAAGCATTTAGTCGTGTGTCCTGTTTGTTAGATAACTGGCCTAATTTAATGAAAATACTAACCAAAATCACTATTCCATGTGGACGAAGACGTGGGAGCAGCTAGTGATGAATACATGAAACTGTCGTGAGAATATTGAGTTGGAGGTATTTTAAAACATGTTGATTAATAGCATTATGTCAACGAAATTGGATAGTCTTTAAATTTAGTGCCAGGTAAAAGAAATAAAATACACAATACGCCAATTTTTATTATGTAGATAGGTTTAAAAATAAAAGGAATAGATTTATACATCTCATTTGGGTTAGAGATCATTATTATTTTTGTGGATTGCTATTAAATTACTATATTTGTTTTTTAAGCTGAGGTCTTTGTAATTATATCAGTGAAACAAATTTAATCAAAACTTCTGTTTAGTCGTCATTTTCACGACGACTGTGATTGGTAGACTTATTATTTTCGAGTGGTGAGTTTTTACAAGTGGGTATAATAAATTTAGCACGAGGGAATGAAGGAACATTCTCCTAGTGATAGTTTTTAGTTTGTATCAACAATGGTAATGTGTTTTAAATCATTCAAAATATGTAATATAATAATGAAGAGTCTGAGAATAGTATTACTTACTAAAAGTGCTATACAAAAAGACCATTCCACGCAGACATAGTTGTGGGCACATCTAGTTAAATATAATCCAAATAAGTGCATTTCTTAAATATTATATTAACCTATAATATTTAAGAAATGATGAGAACGTTGAGAAGTATAAATGGATTGAAGTGAGTGACAAAGTAAGAAATAGTGTGATAAAACTACGTTGTGGTACAAAAGAAGATGCAGTAACTAAAAATGAGAGAGATGTGCTTAGATAGTTTGGGCACGTAGAGAGAATGAATGAAAGGACACTGACCAAAAGGATTTATGAGTTAACAGTGAATGGGAAGGTTGGAAGAGGAAGACTAAGACGAACGTTCCTGGAGCAAATCCAGGACAATTTAAATAAGGGCAGGTCAAGACTGCTCTAAAACAATGAACTTGTATGAAAGGTTTAATGAGAATGAAAGAAGCGAAGGAGATATGCAAGGATTGTGGCAAGTGGAAGGACGTGGTTCCTGTCTACTCCTATAGGAATGATAAGTTTCAGTTGAGTATAAATTCCTCTCTCAAAAACTTCATCTTCTTTCATACAAGGCCTCATAATTGAGTTTAGAAACATAATTGTCCTCTAAGTTATATAATTAGGTATCTAATATAAAACAAAAAGTCATATTTTCGTTTTAACGAGCAAACCTAATTTGAATTTCCATTGTTTGTACAACTGAACGCTTCACATTTTACGTCGAATTCAAGAAAATCATGTTAAAAGTTACAAACTCTACATGTTGAGAACGTAAACTTAATTAACACATATTTAACGAGAAGTATTTAATAAAATGAAGAAGTGCTAACAAGTTCTGTTCGTTATTAAAGTTGTAATTTGTTTCATAGGTTAATTAAATATAAGTCTCGTTCAGGGTGGTTTTTGTTAAGGTTTTGTTATAAAAGATATTTAACAAATTTATTTAATTATACATAAAAACGTAAAAAAACACCTTTCTCTAATATAAAATTTGTTTGACTGTAATCTCGTATGTTCATGACATTTTACTGGATCTTCTGAAGTTAAAGAAACAATTAAAAATCATTAGTTTAATAACAAATGTAGTTCTTAATCGCAAGTAGAAACCTCTCTGCTTTTTTTATTTTTTTTTTAATATAAAAGTCTCTCGTTTTAACATTGATTTAAATTTAGCAGGTTCAGAAAATAGCCCGAACAAAGATATAGAGAGACAAAGACCTGAATAATTAACTTTTTGATACAATATAGTTGGTCTTGCAAACCTTACACAAAAGACTACATTCCAACCCAGATGCCACTAGTTTATCTCTCAAATGAATTATAATATAAGACACTTCAGTCGCAGGTTGTATTTCTTCTTGGCTATTTTAAAAATCACCTCTTACCACAAGCCAAGTATGTGTCGGTCAGATAATTTGGCCTTTAAACTAGATATAGACATTATCAACGACAAAATTTCAGTTTTCTATAATGTCCGTATTAAACTAACACTTATAAACAAATATTGATAAACTAACAATTATTAACTAATCGTCGTGGCTTCAACCGATGGACGTCCACTGCTGGACATAGGTCTCACGTAATGATGTCCACAAGGCCGGATCTTGCGCTCCCTGGGAGCCACTGGAACCAGGGCTCCAGTGGCTACCGGCAACCCTCTGTATGTCGTCGGTCCACCTTGTGGGGGGTCTCCCTACATTGCGCCGCCCGGTGCGTGGTCGCCACTCCAGCACTACGAGCCCCAACGTCCATCGGTCTGTCGGACTATGTGCCCAGCCCATTGCCACATCAGGTTCGCGATTCGTAGGGCTATATCGGTGACTTTGGTTCTGCTATGGATCTTCTCATTTCTGATTTGATCACGTAGAGAAACGCCAAGCATAGCCCTCCATCGCACGCTGAACGACTCTAAGCTTTCGTATGAGGCCCACAATGATAGGCACAAGGCAGCAATGGCCCTCAGTATTAACTAATAACTATAAACAAATATTGATAAACTAACAATTATTAACTGTTAGGTATAATATTTATTAAACTAATAATAAAAAATTTCTAAACACTATAATTATCTTAGCCATGTATATAACACACACACACACACACACACACACACACACACACACACACACACACACACACACACACACACACGTACGTACGTACACATTTTATCCAAACATTTAACACAATTTAAATTATTTTTGTTTTATTTTACGATTTTATCTTAATTTGATGATGATGAGAGTTCCAATAATATAACAGGAAGGGGCTGACCCCCAAGACACGGGTACTCCTAGTTTGGGGGTCAAGGGTAGTATTAATAAACTATGTAATTTTTGGGACGAATAAAGATTATTATTATATAAATAAAACCGATACTAATTCAAATTCAAATAATTTTAATGAAATTTGACCGTCGCTTTGTAAGAATAAATAATAATAACCTTATATTGAACTATTACATTTGAATATAATTGCCTATGTATCTCAAATATTGTGACCTGTTTTGGTTGCCTAAATAGTAAATAAATATATTTTCACATGCGTGAAACAGTTGATTTTAAATTAGAAACAGACACTCAAATTGTTTTAATTTGTATATATGGATGTATTTATTCAAGAATCGTAAAGTCGGTCAGCTCTGCGACTATATTCGTACATCATACACGTATTAACGTACACTCCCATATCGCTGCGAACTGTATACACGTCACGTTCGGTCTTGATGAAGGCGAATTCCTTTGAGGACAAAAGTAGTTTTATTGGAAATCTACTGGAAGGAAAACTCTGAAATCTATATAAATTAATAAAATTGGAGTTTATGTTTGTAATTTCAAGTTAACAGCTTCTTAATATCAAAATATAAACGGAAGGACCGTTTTTTGTACTTGTAATGATATGTAGTTAGACGGATAGATAGCATGCTTTATTGAACTCTATAAAAGAAAGAAAAATTCAATGACTTAAATAATTCTGGTGTATCATGGGCGGCCTTATTGCAATTTAACGATCTCTTCTAGGCATCTACCGTTACAGAAAGGAGAAGAAGTAAGTTTTTATAACTTAAAATATGTACATACACCTTAGACTGTCCGGCTGTAATAACCGTCGCGTCGATTGCCCCGCGGATCAACTGACGCTAAATTTCCATGAAAGACTACCAAACGTTATGTTAAACTATGCAATGTTATCCTTTGTTTATTAAATTAAGAATCTGGTGTCCCGTCATGTTGCGCTAAACTTGGAGATAGTGAAAAAATGTCCGTCTTGTATTCATATGATATATTTATAACAATCATGAACAAATAATCACTAATAAACATTCACAGTTTATAAAATACCACAAAAAAAACTTAACACCTCGACACACACACACACACACACACACACACACTCCGTTAGTAACGGTCACTTTGTAACTGATTTACTTTTTGTTTTTCTATTGTTGGTATTATTTCTACGCATATTTTGTTACAGTAGTTACCTAGAAGCGAAATAGATAATACACACTATAACTTAATAGAAGGATGCTTATATATCTGATTGACAGAGTCGAGACCAAATTATCGTTTCTCGTCAACTGGTAGCTGACCTTAGCAATCTAAGTAAATACTTATACATACATACTAATAGTTGATGTTATAAAGTAACATAGATTACTTTTAGAGATACAGCCAGTTTAATAATAGGGAATTAAATCTTAACTTAATCTGTGTTTTCACGCCTAAACAGCTGAACTGATTATGATGAGTTTTGAATAGAGATAGATAGAACCATTAAGCTGGTTATCGGTATATATATGTTGGAGAATAAGAGAGAACGGAGAAGCATAAAGCACAGGGGCGTTGGGTTCTCCGCCGACATTGTCATTAATAGGATCCATTATTTAATTTCTTATTCTGTGGGCGTTCGTGGGTGTATGTTTAGACACACAGTGGGGCAAAAATGAGACACTTGTATCTGATTATTAATGATATAATGTTGCGTCTAGGGCGCGTTACAAGAGACTGGGGGTAATTGGTATGTGACGTACAATAATCAAAAACGCGACGAACTCCTGCCAAATCACAGGAGCAATTACGAAATGTATACGAACTAGGCGTTTGCGCCGGAACAGTGGGTAATGTTGGCGCAATCAAACACTTTGTTAATTAACTCGGATTATAATGTTCAATCACTTAATGTTCCCGATATCAATTTACACAAAATCATTAACAATAATAGCTAGGAACGTGACATTTTCAATAGTCGACCATTCCGGCCGACCGCCACTCGAGAACTGCCGAGAGGCGCGCCGGACTGCCATTTATTGACTCTACCCCCACGCCGATACAGAGATGGCGGCAGCGTTCCACTGACTATTACACAAAGACCAGTGATCCACACTCTTGCACTCCGACATATAAGTTTTTTTAAATTTTTATTTAAATCGGCTCTGTAAAAGCGCGACAGAATCACTTGCGCATATATAAAATAAGTAAAGATTGTATTATTAATAACACCAACTCACATTAACTAGCAACTATTAATATCTTCACTATTTGAATTTATACAATTTAGCATTACTTCTCTTAAAACAACTACTTCACGAGACACAACTTGAAAGACTTTATTAACAAAATTGTTCTTTTCGTCAATATTACCTCGGTATTGCATAACGTATCGTAATATTGCATAATGATTTTGGTATTTTTAAGTATTTTCACTATATCACTCAATAAATTCCAACATTTCAGAGCTATCCATGTTGTCACCCAACTATCTACAGCTTAACACTTGCGGGTTAGACTTTAACAAAATATTAATGTCATTTTTATTTATACTATGTCTATACTATTATACTATATTATGTCTTTTCTCAGGCTCTAGACTATGTTACAGGCGGAAGTCCTTGCGGCAACTTACCAGTGCAGGGTTGCTGGAAGGGCTGGAGGCGATGAGTGTCTTGATTTTGACGAGATCCGGAGCCCAGAGGTCAGAGCCCATGCGGGCAGGGTTCTTATCCAAGTGTGGAAGGAGGATCTCGAAGCCCCAATTGCGGGTGTGAACACGGTGGAGCCGATTCGTCCTCGCCTTGGACAATGGCTATCTAGGTATTAAGGATCGCTTTCTTTCAGACTGGTGCAGGTGCTGACTGGACATGGATGTTTCGGTAAGTACTTGCACCAGATAGCGCGGCGTGAAGAATCACCTGTCTGCCATCAGTGTGGTGCATCCGTCGATACGGCGGCTCACACTGTGGCAGAATGTACGGCATGGGAACCGCAACGTCAACCTCAGGTGTCGCAGATTGGAGAGAATCTCTCATTGCCAAATATAATTGACCCAATGCTTGGAAGTGAGGCAGGATGGAATGCAGTTGCCTCCTTTTGCGAGGGTGTCATCTCGTTGAAGGAGGCAATGGAGAGAGAAAGGGAAAGTGCTGCTGATACCCCGCCCCTGCGAAGGCGGAGGCCGGTTGGAAGGGGGCGTCTTTTTGGGCACCGTTTACCTTCTCCTTAAATCACTCATTGCCGGTTGCAACCGGAAGTGTCAGAGCGAATGCGCGAGGGAGCCTCTGACACTTCCTATTCAGGTTGATGAGGGTGTCGCTGGGTTTTAATGGGTATTCTAGCTAAGCTAAGGTAGTCCCACACTCCCTGCCCTCGTGCTAGGGGTGCGTAAAAGCATTTCCCAGCGTGAAAAAAAGGCTCTAGACTATGTGTGTACCAAATTTTAATTAAATCGGTTCAGTAGGTTTTAGGGAAAGCACAATAAAAGTTACTTTCGGATTTATAATACTTAGATGTGTTAGGGATCCATATTATTTTATTTGTGGATTGCTATTAAATTGCTATATTTGTTTATTATGCTGAGGTCTTTGTAATTATATCAGTGAAACATTTACATGCACTACATCCGATTTAACGCTATTCCGGAAATTTTCAAATTTAATCAACACTTCTGTTTAGTCGTCGTTTTCACGACGACTGTGATTGGTGGACTTATTAGGGCGTTTGGGATAAACACTGTAGCACAGGAGAATGAAGGAATATTCGCCTAGTGACAGTTGTTACTTTGTATCAACGTTAGTATTATGTTTTAAGTCTTTTAAAGTATGTGATATAATAATAAAGAATCTGGATTAACCTGTAAATCTGTATTAACCCGTATTAAAAATAGTGTATTAAATGAGGAATAGCAAATTGAAATATCAAAACTACCTAACCTTCAAACGAATTAGCATCGTTACCCTGAAGGAGTTTCACTTCGAGGTCGAAATAAATCCACACAAATTGAAATTTCTTTTTTATAGCTCCGAGGAGCGAGGGTTTTTAGAGCATAGACACACCACGCTGCTTCACTGCGGATTGGCAGGTATAGTACACAAGTGTACTCTCATAGTCCGATGTGACGGGAATCCTGACACGACCGGAGAGAGATCAAGCGCAGGACCGACGGTTTAACGTGCTCTCCGAGGCACGGGGGTGGATCACACCGCCAATTTCCCAACTTCGGGCAAATATTGAGAAAATCTTAATAGAAAACTCAATACCGATTTCGCATGACTCGAGACTCGAACCCAGGACCTCTTGTCTGTAATCGAACATGCTAACCACTAGACCAATGAGGCAGTCTTTACATTATATTACTGTATTATAAATACGTCAATATTTTTTTTATAAAACCAATAAACGAGACGCACAAGAATGCTGTAATGACTTACAGTTGACAGACTGACCCAAAATAAATCCCGTGTAATAAAAATATCGTAACTGGCAGGAATAGCGCGGCCGACACTAACGCGTTAATATAAAATATCTTCACGTATTGAGCACATTTAGAAAGTCGCTAAAAATAAAAAAATAAATAACGGGAGCGAAGATTAATTGTGGCAACATTAAAATTACTGGTTCTATATACAATTTATTAGCAACTTGCCAATTTATATGAACTTTTGATCGCTCAGTCAAACATTAGTAAGTAGCAGCCCATTAACGTCCCACTTGCTGGGCACAGGCCTTCTCACTCCGAGGAGCGAGGGTTTTAAGAGCATAGACCCACCACGCTGCTCCACTGCGGATTGGCAGGCATAGTACACAAGTGCACTCTCTATTCCTTCACTCTCATAGTCGGATGTGACGGGAATCCGACACGACCGGTGAGAGATCAGGCGCAGGACCGACGGCTTAACGTGCTCTACGAGGTACGGGGGTGGATCACACCGCCAACTTCCCAACTTCGGGCAAATATTGAGCAAATCTTAATAGAAAACTCGATATTGATTTTGAATTGGCCCGACCTGGGACTCGAACCCAGGACCTCATGTCTGTAGTCGAACATGCTAACCACTAGATCAATGAGGCAGTCAAACATTATTAAAGTTATACTATCAAAGATTATACTCTAAATAACTTGTTAAATCTTTTTTTATAAAAATGAGTCTCTATTTCCTTACGCCACGGCATCATTCGTAAACGACAGACAGATTTCGATAATTCTTTAGTTGTTATCTTTGTTATAGTCCAGTTTTTATTAAAGAAAAAAAATAACAAAATTTACGTGGACCATCTGAAATTTTAAGACAAATTTTCCACCATTATAATTTTCCTAATGTAACTTTTTTTGTGATTTTGACAATAAAAATTTTTCTAATGTAACCTCGTCAGTGCTTTTGACAATATAAGTCAAAGTCAAAGTCAAAGTCAAAAATATCTTTATTCAAGTAGGCCTATTACAGCACTTTTGAATCGTTAAATATCGTTTTTTTTTTCTATTTATTATTTTAATGAATGACTGATGATAACATAAAAGAACGACTTACAATCTGAAGTTACGAGGGTTCCTTCGCGCCCTGATCTGAGAAGAGCCCACAACAAACTCAGTCGGGTGTACGTTTTTTTTTTG